>WIQG01000326.1:0-164149 GCA_014925785.1 Mycena galopus ATCC 62051
TGCCGTTATAGTTTTGAATGTGGCGGCAACAGGGAAAGTCCTAGCATTTCCACCCTAAGTACGGTTTTTCGCTAACCCTTAATCGCTGTGCATAGGCAGTGCTCCATTATTTGCGGCCCGACCGAGATTCATCGGTAAACGTATTTGCTAGAAATAAAACGCGGGTCGGCGCCCCGATGAGACGGTTAACCAAGACAAAAAATGTACATGAACACATTTGTATGCACAACAATCACTGCATTCAGCCGATCCCTTGGCATGCCAAGTTCTAGCCCTGCCGGGCCTGGCTAACAACGCCTAGACAGCTTAGCCGAACGCCTAGACACTCGGCTAAGCGATCTACGCGAGCCTAGACTTTTGACGTCTAAGCTCATCGAGGGACCCCTCTGAATGCAGTGAATCGCCGCTGAACCCAATCTTTCACTCATGTGCCCAGGGCTATCTCCGCACTGATTCTCTGATCAACGGAACCTGCTATATCCCGCGCTATGGCACAACAGCATTCAGCTGAATCCAATAATATTTAATTCATGTTCCCGGGGCTATCTCCGTGATCACCGGAATATGCTATGCTCCTCCGCGCCTCCTAGGGACTAGAGTATCCTCATGCCCTGCTGCAAGCTCAGGCAAGCGAGGCACGAGCTGCCTGAGTGACAGGGAACTTGACGCGATTGAGGTATTACTTAGGCGCCCGTAGCTCGTGCCCCTTCGACACGTGATTCAGTCATCTCTGTTGTGATCCCCACAGAGAATTATCCTTTCGCTCTTCCTCGTCTCATACATCATCAATTGCTCTCATTTCGTGTCCCAACCACCCGCGCCTGGCTGTTTTGGTTGTCTCATCTTCGAGACCGGAGCTGCCCCAGCGCGTGCTGGAGTTGGTCTCTGCAGCGTTCTCTGCCGATTCCCGCGGCCTCCCGAGCGAGGACGCTAGCGAATCGACCGCGGAGCGGCCACTCCATTCGCACACCCACATCCCTCATATCACTTGTCTCACGTCTCTCGATCCAGCGGCCAAAGTCCGCCCCCTTCCTTTTCCGATGACATCCGTTCACATGTCACTATTGGACCGAGCGGCTGATTTCTCCCTTGCTAGCGATATTGTGGCGGCACGAGCAATAAGTTCACCACAATTTCACCACGATATCGCTTCCCGGATCAAAGCCAAAATGCGGATCGGTGATGCGACCTGCATAGCCACACCTGAGTTCTTTCTCGTCCCACGACCACATCGTCTTGGTCCGCCGCTGCTTCGCTCTTGGCTCTCCCCGCCTGTGTTGTCTCCTACCCAGTTTCCTAGCGTGCTGCCGTCTTGGGAGGTGAATGCGGCTAACCCGACAGAGCTTTCTCGCGATGCCTTTGGAGCGGTTGGCGGGTGACTCGTGAGTGACGTTTTCTTCCCGTATTTTGCATAGAGAACTCATTTCCTCCTTCCGGCATCGTGATTGGAACTCGTGGGTGAACGGGGAGTGGTTTTGTGCAGGTGGGAGCGTCTGCGGGGGAAGATTTCTTCGGGACGGGGACGCGTCTCATTGCTGACGGCGAGAATTGTAGAGTGCGCGTTGTCGTGCAAAACCATTATTCGTCCACAGCGCGCCTTCCGGGACTACATCGTTTAGACGCGTTCCTCATCCGGCGTTGCCGGCCGCGTCGTTTCTCTGCGGTCCCTCTGCGCCTCCGCTCGCTCGCGCTCTCTCGTGTTGTGTACCTCGTCTGTGCACAGCTACTTTGTTTATGTTCCGGGAGCCCCCCGAAACCATTTTGCCTCGATTCCCGGTGTCGCGCGAGCTAACCGACTTGGTGAGGTGCATAGTTCGCGAGCTGGGCGTTTGCACCCGCGACAGTTGTACGACTAGCAGAGATGGAGATTTCAGCTCCCCAGGACTTGGCAGCCTCCGACCGAGTTCGTTCTCGGGATTAGATACGATCGATGGATACTTGGCACTTTGCGCAGACAGACGGGTGGCGTTTTGGGTGCTCGCCGCCACGGACATTTGCCGTCTTGGGAACCGGTATTCGCCCCACGGCCGTTTGACGCTTTGGAGAGTTTGAATTAATTCTTCGGCACGCACTCGGATTCCCTTTCGGGGACGTTTGTGAACTTCTAAGCGCTTGGGCGCACCCCGCGTTTTTCCTCGAAACTGTTTGTGGGCCGAGTGTTTGACGTGCTGCATTCTCTGCACGAGACGCGGTCTCTCGGACACGGTGATGCGGGGTGTAGGTCTTCATTTATGCCCCTTCCGCACTCCACGTTCATTGGTCGGGCGGGGCGCTTTTTCGACGGGTTTTCGATCGTGGTTTTCTTCGAATCATTTTGGGTTTTTTGTTTTCTCTGAGGTTTTTCGTCCTTCTTTCTCAAATTTCCGTCCGCTCCCACTGAACGGTGGGCGGGCGTTTCGATGTGTCGTGCTCGTTGACCTGCACAGTTAACTTCTGACTGCTCGTCGCTGTGGGCAAGCACCCACTTCTGACTTACCGTCTGTTTTCTTCCGCGCGGTTTTTGGTGGACCCTGCTGGGGTTCGCAATATTTTTTGTCCCCCCCATGTTAGCTGGTCGGCGCATCTTCTAGTAGCTGGTGGGGCGGACGATTTCTTTGGAATACAGGGTGGTTTCCTAATCCTAACGGGGCCTTCGGCATCAACATACTGCAGGGGGTCAGATTTCGCCGACGCATGTCAGATCTTCGGCATCCCTCCGAAATATTCCCTCAGATTAAATTGGCCTTACAAGAAATCACCCAAGGTGAATATATTTGGTTTTCTTTTGCGTCGTTCACCAACATTAATTGTTCACACAAGTACCTAAGGGAGAAAAGGAAAAATTGAAACACGCTGGTGTTGATTACCGCATCCCTCTGAAATATTCTCTCAAATTAAATTTGCCTGACGGGAAATCACTCAAGGTGAATACATTTGAATTTTTTTACGTCGTTCACCAATTGTTCACACAAGTATCAAGGGGACGAAAGAAAAAATCGTAACACGCTGGTGTTATTGATTATTGCAAATGCGCATCGAGGAACCGATGCGTGTCTGAGGTCTAATGGATAATGAGTGCCCGGAAGCCCTCGGAGGAACCATAACACGAACCGCGTAGGCACACTGACTGTACTGCTGCGCAACGCCTTTCCATTCCGCGAGTAGCTTCTCGACCATCCATTCAGAGGATAGATCTTCCAACCAATCCGCACTGGAGTCGCTCAACCGCGCAATCTGGTCCCGCGTCTGCGACCAGAACCGGATCTGGTCTGCCGTGACGTCTTGTGCGCGCCCGACCACACCCCGTATAGTTATCAAATTGTCGGCAAAGGCGTGCCATGATTGGACCGTCGCAAGGCCTGCAGGGAAGTGTATGAGATGTATTCTGGTCAGGAGGGATTGCTTAAGCCAACTCATACGTACCAGCGACAACGGCCTTATGTTGCAGATCTCCCTCTATTGCTTGAGCAGTGCCTAGACCAATTGCTGCTGGAGCAGCGGGCGGGAAGACGACACAAACAGCCGCCATCGCTCCTGCGAAAATGTTGGATCGCTTGCGGCGGCGCCTCGATTTGTTGATGGCATCTTGCGCTTCGGTAATGGCGCGATCGACGCGCTGTCCGTGTGTTTGGGTTTTCATTTGCACCTGAACGAATAACCGGATCGGTGAGGAAAGAATAACTTCGGGCAGTCTACGACGGACGAACCTTCTCGAGATCGGTTTGGACCGCGCCGAAATGCGCTTGCATTTCTATCGCATTGTCCAGCAGCTGTGTGATTGGTTTTTCGAGCGAACGCGCGACATCCGGGATATGTTTTTTCTCCAGTTTCCCCAAGACAAATCGGTCCAATACGTAGATGACATTGTTTGCAACCTTGTTTCCCGCGCGGGCGTACGCCTCGCCCCGTTCGAGACTTAAACGAAAATTAGTGCCGGCGTCAGAGAGCGCGGTCAGGAGCTCCGAACGCAGTCCCTCGATCTCAGGGTTCGGAGACGAACTGACACGACGGAACAAATTAGAGCAGGAGGAGGTATTGAACGGCGGGCGACGTACTGGGACCTGAGGGCCACTGCCTGGGATGCAATGGCGGTCGCTGCAGTTAGGCCGTCGCATATGGCGTCCAGGGAGTCTTGAGGAGGTGCATTCACTGGCAGGCCCTCGATGCTGCCGACTACCACCCCTAAAACTAGCCAGAGTAGATGCATTGTGAGAGGGACAGACGCCGGTATGTACGCACTGTGTGCGTCCACTGCGCTTAAATACTTGTGGGTTGCACATAATTGGCAGGACGTATATTGAGCGAACGATACAGCCTGAATGGAAGCGGAGATGGGGGCTGTAATGATGGATATTAATCAAGCGCTGAGAATGAATGGAAGGAAGATACCCTCCTTCTGATGAACATGGCCGAAGTTGAAAGATTAAAGGACATTTCGTGCAGGGAATGTACAGCTCCGCGACAAATCGGTCGAATATTCACATCGACCGAACGCGGATTTTCACAATCGAATTCCTCGCATGAAAATACAGCCAAATCACCTCCGAAGTTTCTCCCACGAGAAGTTAGGCCCGGCCCAAACTTTGGCTTATTTCAACACTTTTTGGGGGACTATGGAGGGATCGTGGGCTTTTGGCTGTATGGATCTGACTTTATGAGGATCGAAAGGTTCTGGGTAGCCTCAATTCCACCCTGTTATTTTGTGGATAGCCACCAGCCTATCCCACGTTTGGACAATTGATCAAGATTTGCGCGCCGAAAACCCAAACCTTGGCGAATATTTTGGAGACGAACCTCGTTTATTTTCACGATCTTTCCGGGACTTCCCGTCGAAATATAGGGTCCGACCAAACGTTCGACGCCTCATTTACAAAAGGCCTATTTGGGGACGAACAGCTCGTTGAGATTGGTCAATTTTGATGTCACAGATCTCCTATCTGACTACGCATGAACAGGTTGGGCAATTGGACGGCGTAAGTATTAACCCTTGCCTTGTACTACCAGTATTCGGACAAAACGCAGGAAGAAGTACTGATTGATTTGAGCCTGATCGCTGTGAGCCACAGGAAAACGTTGCCCTCGCAGTCAGCCGAGTTCTCGAACGGGGTGAGAGTCCTGTCGGCGCTTATCTTTCATGAAATGGAAGCCAATAAAATGAACACGCACTTCCGCGTAGAAGCCTTCCACGGCCGTTATGGATGCGAAAGTACTGGTGTTTGGACAAAACGTGGGTAGTATTGATTGATTTGGGTGGCCTGATCGCTGTGAGTCGTAGGAAACCGCTGCCCTCGCCGTCCGATGGAACTCTCGAAAAGGGTGAGAGTTTTTGTCGGCGCTCAGCTGTAACAAGATAGAAACAAATGAAATCAAGATGCTCACGTGCAAGGCTTCCACGGTCGCTATGCATGCGCAAAACTTGATCGACGCACCAGAGCAGGGCATGGGCATGCAAGGTCGTGGGGTCCTTTTCGAAACTGAGGGTGCTAAGGCCTCGGGCTAGTGACTTACAATCAAGTTGGTCAGGGCGGCGACTGAAATGTTGAGGCAGTGGCATGAAGCGAACGGAGAACAGCCGCAATCGAAGGAGGGCTGTGCAATGCAAGGTGTTCTGTTGCGTGCCACCGGTGCAGTTTGTCTAATTCTGTCTCGAACCAGTGGGGCTAGAAGGCCACAGGGTTTAAGGTTACTCCCCACGTCGCGAGTTTATTTTCAAAATTGAGGGTACTAAGCTTAGGCCGGCGACTTCCAATCAGGTGGGTCAGGGAATTTAGTCGAAAATTACCTAAACTGGTATATCAGCCGAATGCTCCCGGGTAAAAATTACTGTGACCACCCTGTGGACTGTATTTCAACAGCTTAAATCGATTGTACGTGGCTTCAGGGTAACCAGGCAAGAACGGAGCGTGCTCGAGAGGAAAAGGGAGAACAATATCAAAAAGTAAGGCAAAACAGAAGGCCGCGCTTATGTTCTACAAATATCAGGCCACAGCTCGAAATTAAAACAAGCAGTGTGGCAACAGCCTTCTGACAGCACTGGTTCCCCTTTCGGTGATTCCTTCTCTCCGTCTTCCACCATGCCCACCAGCACCCCCAGGACTCTAGTCCCCAGCTCCCCCACTAGAGCCGGTTCTCAGGCTCACAATCCCAAATCTTGTTCATCGTTAAACCCAAATTGGCTTGCAAACTCGTTGCTAGCGGCGAAGGCCGTTACTGCAGCAGCAGAATGCGTACCCTTTCCTCAGGTGAAAGCTGTCTTTGGAGCATTCGTAGTCCTGCTGGAGACAATCGAGGTACGGCACGCGTGGGATTCATTAGAGATATTCTTAATCTGACTTTGACGCAATGTAGAAACTGAAGAGGAATCGGGATGACCTGAAAGAACTGTGTGAAAATGCCATGGACATCATCAATATTATCCACGAAGAGATAATTTCCCATGGGGAAACAGCGGCATTTAGGCTCAAGGACCGTTGCGAGGAGCTGGAAAGGTGAATGTCTTGTTTACCCCGATCTTGCGCTCATGTTATCTTTAGCTTGTTGCAGGATATAGTGAATGCTGTGAAACAATTGCAGAAGGAACCCCGCAGCTTCAGTGGCCGTTTCAAAGAGCTTCTCAAGCTGGCCAGTGTGGCGGAGGGAATTGCATCCTATCGGGCAAAAATGCAAGAACTCCGATCCAATTTCATCGTGGCTATGTTCTTTTCAATTCAAATATGCTTTCTGACTTGACTTCCAGTTGATGGCTGGGATCGACACAAACTTCATAGTCCATGATACGCACCTCGCTGTGAAACAGATATACGAAACCCTTTCAAGCGGTACACCACCAAGTATCATCTTTCCCCTTGCGAATTAACTGTTCAAAAAATCTTACTAAGCAATTTTCAGACATTGCTCAAACTGCGGAGGAGTGTTTTCCCCAATCTGTGAACAAATATCCTCCTCCATCTAGTCTTTTCCAAGGTGGACAGATTATACTGGAGCAGATGCATCAATACTTCACGGAAGGCTCCGGGAAACAAAATGCTTTCCTGTTGCATGGACCCGCAGGTTCTGGGAAAACAGAGATCGCCTTGAAATTTATGGAATTTGAATCATCTCAGTGAGTCAAAGGCAATAACGGGCATTCAAGACTGATTTTTTAAATAGTTTCTCTCGCATGTTCTTTATTGACACCAGGACACCAAAGACAATTGATATAGGGCTCAAGAGTGTAGCTTCCATAACATCTGCTGGCAGCACCTCTGAAGATGCCTTAAACTGGCTCAGAACCAATCAAGAGGCATGGTTGCTATGCTTTGATGGTGCGGATGACCCCAAAATCGATCTCAAACCGTTTTTCCCGGAATGCAGTCACGGAAATATTCTCATCACCTCTCGCAATTCCGAGCTTGGCATTCATGCAGGATCACATTGGTTTCTTTCTGTTATGGAGGAGCCAGATGCTGTAGAATTACTGCTCAGAAGTGCAGCTGAAGATATCACACCTGAGAACCAGAGAATTGCCGCTCAGATTGTCCAGGTCCGTTTGGTGTATTATCCACTCGATGTACGTTCTAACAATGTTTCAGGAGCTATGTCATCTGCCCAGTGCCATTGTGAGAGCTGGAGCGGTCGTCTCAAAGTTTGGTTTGAATGGTTATCTGGCAGTCCTCCAGGAGAACCTAGGCGGGATTCCTTGCAAAATGCCTGCTCATGGTGCTTGGACAAAGCAGATTACCTTTAGGCAGTTCAGCAATTTCGGAGCTCCATGCTTTCAATTCTGTTCCTTTGCTTGTGTGGTGGCAATACTTGGCATGTTATTCAAGCTGATGCCAACTCCAGACGAGACATTTTTGAGTCTCAGGCCATTAGCAGATGTGCAGCCGCTTCTGCCAGCAGCTGCAGATTCCAAAGTTGATTTAATGACAAATCAAGCCCTGTCTGGTTCGGTCTGCCACACTGCCACGGAAAACATAGGAATCACACACCTGGACCTATGCCAAGAGGAAGAGGTTGCAATTGAAACCATATTCAATTGGGGGGATCTATGGCAACTGGAAGAGCCTGAGTTTAAACAAGCAATGTCGAAGAAAGAGTTGGTCTAAAAGCTGGGATGGAGCGTGTTTTGGTGCATTAAACACAATGTAGTTTCAAGACATAGATTTTGGTGCCTGCATATCTGAATTCAGCCGATTTATATTTTGAGAGCCTATCATTGCTTCAAAATCTCGCTGCAGTACCGAAGGCGTGAACCGAAAATTTATGTTTTGAGATACTTTTAAAGAATTCCCAATATTTCAATCATCACTATAATTCAGATGAAAACTTGATAGATCTCCTCAGCTAATTCATGTGCACTTAGTGATGGAGGGAAATTGGTGGAAATATTATGTATTACAAGATATGCCGTCGCTTCGCTCCGGCGCGGGCATTCTAAGATTCTGAGAAACTGTCCTTCATTCAGGACCTACTGCGGAGTACACTCATCCGACGTGAATTTAATTGAACATGCTAGGGCTTCCCGAATGTTGCGGGTAATGTCCGGTCGGAAAAGCTAGGCGAAATAGCTGCTTCGATTGTGGACCCATTCAATGAATACATGTTGTCACTACTGAAGCACCTGACTAAAACTGGACCTGAGATATGGATTTTGCGATACGCGCACTCAGTAAAAGGTGCTCGGTGAAAAGTCGGAATCAGAGGCGTGCCTATTTAGAGCAGTAGACATGGACATCAGTGGTGGAGACGAATACAATAAATGGCAAGCACAGAACCTCACTGCGTTCCGACCCCCTGTAGACAGACCCCTGTCTACTTTAGATTACGTCCATCTACGGGTCGTCGAGCCGAGGCTACATGAGGCTATGCACGGCTACCTGTGTGTACGCCGTAATGTTCGGCGAGCTTAGATTACGTCCATCTACATGCCGTCTACATGCCGTACATGAACCATCGGCTACGTCAGTCGATCTGCGTCTACCCCGTCAACGCACGTAGATGCACAGGGCCATTTTTTATGCTGTATGGTATGGGTCAGGCATTAAACTCCCTGAATATTCTGCTTGCATGCCAGGGCTCTGAGCTTGCGCTATCAGCTTTCGGGATCAGCCCTGGTAGTCGTGTCACGGTGATGTAAGGCTGCAGACCCGCCAATCAATAACGTTGACAAATGTGTCTACATCCGCGTACGTGTGGCTACGTCGGTCCACGTGTGTCATGGTGCGTGTATGTACATCAGCATAAGTAGACTGATTTAGACTTAGGTAGATCAACTGTGGCTACGGTACGTAGACATAGGTAGACAAACGGGTCTGTCTACCCTTCATGTACGGGCGTAGATGGACCCTCTGTCTACAGGGGGTCGGAACGCAGTGCCTCACAAAGTGAATAAAATCCCAGCCAGAGCGTGTTGATGGTCACCGATAATTTGCGAAGTAACGAACCCGTGACAGCTCAGACTCGCGAATGTCAAGCGCATCAGTGAAGAGACGTCTGGAAATCTTGAGGACTGCGCGAGATCAAGTCAGTTGGGGCTACCTCACAGTGGACTGCCGAGAAATACCCAAGTCGGCACATGCCTGAGTCGGAATCCCTACACATGGAGTGCCATGGTTGCGGGTGCGGTTGAAGGGCTAATTAGTATAAAAGCTCATGTGCACCTTGGCGTGGGTGTACAGTATGCTGGTCACAGAATGAGGCCGCACATTTGGATAGAGAATTATGGTATTACCTGCGGCAAAGTAGATATGGAAAGGATCAATGGCTAGAAAGAGCACAGAATAAGGGTTGTCGACCCCCCATCTTCCAGTAGAGAGACGCACCGCTTCAGGCCCAATGCGTAAATAAAGCGTACTAAAAGAAGCATTACTTGTAGCATGATATTCCGCATGAACTTGTGCAGAAAAGAGACACTGGTATTGAACACTTCTTGAAGCCGGATGCAATATATGGGCTGATCCAGTAATTGGGGCGTCGTTCCATTGTTGAGGATGGTGCTCAAGACACGGAGGTTTCCCAGAGTTTAGAGACCATACCCAAGAACGAACCAACGTGCAGCAGACGAAAAGGAGGACGGCCAATGTTCATCGCTTAGCGGCAAGCTGTTGACATGTTGACGAGTGAACACAAAAGACCACAGCAGCGGACAGGACAGTTCTCGGCATCGTCGTGATTAACCAATAGACGGTTTGAAGCCTTGTGTTGCTCGTTTTGAGAAGAAACGGATCGTAATTTTGTGCATCCGAAGCGGTAGGATTAAAGACCTGAAGAGGTAGCAGTCCCAATTTGCGATACTTGCTGGGTCTTGAATCTTGACCGAGGGAAGGACCAGCTTCAGGCGGCGTAGGAAGAGAGAGAAACGCAGCGAACGGGCAGGAAGATGGTGCGACAGAAAGAGCGAAGGAAGATCCCACCAATGTTCGTTATGAGCGGGTCTTGAGCGCACCACTGTGGAGCGGAGTATGCCGGAGTTCTTCCCATGCTAAAACGTGATCAGCTGGGTCGGTTTGGAATTTCCGGATCCCAGAAGGAGAATATTGACATAACGTCTGAGCCAATGTCTTGGAGCACGGAACGTGGTTGAGAAAAAAAGTTCAAATCGAGTGCCTTGAGCGCTTGATGCACGGCATGGGGCGCCTTCGGGTCTAAAAAAGGAATGGCGTGTCGTAAGTGATAGGCCCCAAAAGTCACTGTGAGGTGTGGAAAATAAATGTGCAGTGGCGCCCGACATAATGGAATGGGGAAGTGAGCGGGAAGAAAGGTGCGTGATGAGGGCGTTCAAGAAAGAGAGATTGCAAGAGGTGTTTCCTTTCTTGCGGAAATTGAACGGTTGATCGGATAGGTTGAAAATAACATCGTGGAGCGTTGAAATCCCTGGACACAAACTAATTAGGGGACCGGAAATGGGATGAACATACGGGATCTGCCGGGCAGAGAGTGGGAGAAGAAGAAAACTGTAAACATAAAACCAGGGCATCGGCTTAAGATTACTCAGATGTGTTCTTCATAGAGACCGCGTTACTGTGGTCGCTAGTACACCCGAAAACTGTTAGGAAAATAAAAGACAAAAATGATACTAATCTGAGAAGCTCGGGAATTTGCGAGCGCCCAGTGGTAATAATCAGATTTCAAGCGCTCTCGAGCGCTCCGTCGAAAACAAATACCTCGGGAAATGGCGGGGTGTGGGAGAAGAAGAATGCAAACAAATGCACATAAAATCAGTTCATCTGCTTAAGATATGAGTAATGTATTTTCTGGTTTTGAGCTGTTTCGCACTGAAAGCCGTCTTGCACGAAAGGAAGATGTCCGAGCAGTCTGATTTATCAGGATGGATGGACAACATATTCAGCTGAGCAAACCTGTGATATAGTGCCGAGACAAAACATGTACATCAAAAACATTTGTACGTACAACATTCAGCGCTGAACCCAATCTTTCACTCATATTCTCAGGGATATCTCCGCACTGATTCTCTGAGAACCGGAATATGCTATACCCTACGCTGTTGAAAGACCAGAAGTTGGTTGACCCGTGTAAGCTCTCAATCCAAGAGTGTCCACTAAACCAAATATATCTTCTTGTCCTTGTTGTGTTTCGGGGGTTGGTGCCGAAGTATACGGTGAATGTGAATTCAGATAAGCAAAGGTGTGGTTGTGAGTGTGTAGCCAAAGTTCAAATCAAAACTAAAAATCCCGTAGCATTTCAACAAAAGTCCCGTTCCGTTAAGTTCCCGTAGTTCTGTAGTGTTCCCGTAAAGTTCCCGTAAAACCATAGAGTCCAGTAAAATCCGTAGAGCCAACAAAATCACAGGGGTAAACCTGGGCGAAGTATATTGTGTCCCTACTACATTTTGTGAGTCCTTTTATACCCTTACTGTTTGGTCCTCCCAAATAGACATATACTCCTACAATTTTGGAGCCTCATTCCTTTGTTGCCAAGTAGCCCCATGTATTTTCACATCTGCTCCTAATAAGTTGAAAGGAGCCGGTAGAATTCCGATAAAACTCTACTAATTTTGCAGTCCAACAATGAATCCTCATTGTTTTATTATTCTTCTGGCCAGTATCCTCCACCCTGGACACTGCCAGACCATCTACATGGTATAGTGGTCTTGAAACGCGCCCCTGACACGTATGCGATGCGTCCAAAACCGTGTTGAATGCGAACAACGCTGGCATCAGGTGATCACGTGATCGTTCGTCATTGGTCATTGTTCAACAGCACTTCTCTTATTGGCTTCTCGCTCTTGTCTCCCTTTGTCCTTGTGCTGTGCTGGGCTATGCGTGGCTATGTGTTTCCCAGGTGCGTACACCCAAGCACCATTATCCAATGGTGCACTGGTTGTTTCCTTTATTTGATCTAATCCGGACGCCGTACCGCGACCCCAAGTCATATTCTGTTCAACTCCGGAAAACTCAAAAATTTCTAGGTGTAGTAAACATTTCACACATCCTCCGTTTGATGGCTCTTCACTGTGACACAAGAACATTCGCTGGTGAACCCAATCCAAGCAGAAAGGCAACTTTCAGATGACCCAAAGCTGGCTCGTGTCGACCAGCTCACAGAAACCCGCTTCCGGTATTGGAGATTGTGCAAACCCGGTGCACGTATACTAAGACCTGCGTACGAGCAATTTTTCCACCATATCATCAGACAATACACCCCATATGTGCTTGGTAGACCTGGTCAACGCAGCACATTCGTAGACAACCAGGGCACCCCGATGGTTTTAGGCAGGTCAACCACATGGCACGTGATAGAAAAATCCTGGTTAGTTTCAGTCGCAAACTTCCTACAGCTAGTCACTTACAGAACAGATATGAAGATGACGTCAACGATGTACTTATCTTATCCTACAGCCCATTCCTCGTACTCGCTTAGGCCCAATGTCAATCTATATACAAATGGTGGCAGTACATTATAGAGACCTCGAGCTTTTGCGCAGATACTCCCTCCGCAAAGGTACCCGATCGATAGTACTTAAGTACTGAGCGTGAGGTCGTTGGCTCGGCATCTTCCCGGATCAAAAGCCGAACTAAATCTGATGCGGATGATGCGAACTGCATAGCCACACATTGGCTTTTTCTCTCCTCCCACGACAGTCTTGTTCTTCCGCTGCTTCGCTCTTCCCTCTCCCCGGCTGTGTCGTTTCCTGACGTGGCTCCTAGGTTGTCGCCGTCTTCGTCTGACTCGGATTCCGGCTCGAGCACCGGCGACGCTAACCACCACTGGCCGTTGGCGTAGAGTCCTCGCCGCCTCGGTGCACCCGGCACGCCGGCAACAAGACTAAGCGGGGGTACAGCTGCTGCGTTGCCGCTTCGCAACCACGAAAATCCGACTCAAATGCCCGCGGAAATGGACTGAAAGATGAGTATGCGACAGGTGCGGTGACGCGGACATCTGGCTCATGAGCGCGACTCGTTAACATCTGCATATAGCGCCGCGCATGGGTCCAACGCGCCGAATTCGGGTAGTAGCTAAGCCGGTGCGTATTCTCATATTGATGTATACCGACCCGCCTTACTCCCTTTTTGACTCTCGATGCCACCTCACGTCGTCACAACCTCGGGACACGCTGCAATGCTACTTTTGATCCCATAAACGACCCATCCAAGCCCAAATGCATGATTTTCGGCATTTTCCACAAGGACGCGCTGGCAGACAATGACAAGCCCAATGACCTCGGAAGCGTCCTTAAATCATGGTGAGCCGTTTGCCCAGGTGACTTTTTGGAACCCGCACATGGCGTGTTTGCTTCGCGGAACCTGCTTGCTGACGTTATACTAGCATGCCCTTCCAGACCATCTCCATCGGACTTAGTCCACAGAGAGGTGTTCTGCGATTACCAAAAGTGCGTGAGCTCTGCCGCCTGCACCCCGGGTTCATACTCACTCACCCCGGACCTCACGTATCCCTGACTGCTGTTCGCCGGCCTTGCGTAGCCACGCCTTCGACGGCCTGACAATTAACCAGTCCTCTCACTCGGACCGCGGGAGACCTCCCATCGACTATCGTCCTTTGCTCTCCTTCATCTTTAGCGTTCGCCAGCCGCCAGCAGCTGTTCCACGGAGCAATATAGACTTGAAAGCGGATAAGAGGTGTGTTGATCCCGTCGTCTATTCCTGCATTCATCTCTTCCGTCCACCTACTTCCTCATTCTTCCTTTCCTTTTCTACGCTGCACCGGCTTCCAAATATTCCCGCAGTAGCCTGGATACTATATAATTTAGGACCTCCGGGCCTGCATTGAAGGATCGCGTCGAAACCGCTCCAAGGTCGCTGGCTTTTCCCTTAGCGCAAACCATAATCTGAAGATCGGCTGACTCAGTGATAGAAATTCACATCCTCTCGCCAATAGCAGTTCCGCACGACCCATGTACCAAGTGCGCCCTCCATTCTTCTTCTCCCCTTTGTCTTTCCTTCCTTTTCAATTTAGCTTCTGCCCCGCACTTGTTTGAAATTATACTTCGCCGTGCTTTCTGGTTAACAGTTTGTTGTGGAAGTCACATTTCGACAATCTTCCATTCTGTCGCTAATTCCATTCTCTTATCCCATGTTCTATCTTTTTCATGCCCTCGTTCATTCTCCGCATCATTTTTTGGACATCGCTACCGCATTCAGCATAATTTGGCCCTTGTGGCTACGACAAAGCGCGCTGTTCAACTTTCGGACTCGAAGTTTAGACTCGTGTTGAGCCATCTGTTTACTGTTTACAAATCCGCCACTTTCTTCCTTTCACAGTCTCTTCCCTCAATTCTCCGCCCGTTTCAATTCCCAAATCAAGATCATGTTGGTCCTGTCCGTTCAGCGCACTCATTGTGCTGCCTTATTCAGCTGGTCCGGTGCGCCACCCGTGCTTCATACTTTCTACCGCCGCTGCCTCCGACATTTTCTACATCCTTGTGTAGTTCTTTCCCGGTGTCCCAACTATTCCTTGAATTCCAACCTTGATGAACTCACTTGGACGTAGATCTATGAATTTCAATATTCAATTCCTCCTGCCAGGGCTTATGCTTCAGTAGTTCCTCATATCTCCGTCGTCGCATTCGCTACAGATCTTTCTTTTCCCATTCGCACTGTCATGTTCATCCTCTAATTCAAGTGATTCATTCTTGTACCCCGCGCCAGCTTTTCCCACCCATTACTTTGCCACGTTTTGTCCTTCGTTTGTCTCCAGATCCTTCAGATTGCTTCTAACCATTATCCAAATGTGAAATCGGGTTCGATTTTTCTGTTTCTCGATCGATGCCGTGCTAATCATCTTGTAGTCGCGACTCAGATATTGGCACATCTCCTGTGCGTCCCTGACAAGTCTACCTTTCGACATTCCTTTCATTTAGGGTTCCTGTCAAATTTCACCCACAGTTAGCCTGCACTGCTTGTCGCGTACGACCCATCCACCCACTCTTCAATCAAATCCTGAACATATGAATCGTGCCCTCGGCTTCTAGGTACTGTGCGACATGCCTCAATGTCGACCACTGTCAATTCAAAAATCCGGGTACGAGCTGTTCGCTAATGCGGTCTCTAAAATGAGGTACATCAACATCTTAACCAATTGCGTTCCTTTCGTAAACGCTATTTCTGTCTAGGAACCGCGCGTTGCATGCCTCGTATTGCTCAGTACGGTGACGTGGATTTCTGATTTCATTTGTGTCCTTGCGCTGGTGTTTTGAGCCGGACTTAGATTAGTTTCCGATTTTCGGAAAATCTGCGGAGGTGAGTATCACATTCTTTGATTCTCACTTCTAATCCGATTCTGTAGACTTGCCCCCTTCCAATTGCCTTCCAAGTACTGGCAGGAATGCTTAATTGCTCCGGTCGCTCGTTTCGCGCCTTGTCCTTCAGGGCGTGATAATTGATTTGGGTGGCATTTCACCAAAGACTAGCAATCCAGATTGGCGGCAGAGGCGGTGACATTTAGTTTTCCGAACACCAGGTACAGTAACACGACAGAAGGAATGGTTCGAGCAAGTAGCAGTTAGCCATGCAGTGCACGCACATAACACTCATAATGCCAACCACTTTTCCTCTGACCTAGAAAGTGTAAACCCCTTGTGCGTGCCACTGCGCCTTGCCCTCTTCGAAAAACAAGGATAGCAATGACCTTTACTTGGAATTAATTTCGATTCAGACTAGGCGGAATATGTATTGTAACCAGCCACGATTTCAATAGTACCTGGCGGACCTGCGGATTGAATGGAGACTGTAAGCGGCCAAGCGGCCGCAGTTGACCTACCCGGAGCAGACTCGGTTAATGGAGGCTGAAACGACAGAATGAGCGGCGGTAATTGATTTGTAGCGTTCGAGCCCCCGTACTGCCAGCCCGTTGACTCTCCAACCGAGCGGGTGCATCAGATTGTAACTCATCCTTCCTTCCTTCCTTCCTTCAAATCATCTCGCAATAGAGCTCAAGCCATGACCCTCGCAAACGCACGGGGGACTCGTTTTCGGCACAAGCTGTTCGGCAGCTATACAATGATATGCCAGGAGTTATTCAATTAAATTATGGAAGAGAAAATGGGCAGGATTTCATCGAAAGGAGGAGAGAACGACATATCAGGCAGATCATTTTCTCTCTTACGCGATAGTGAACACAGTTACCCCTGGTACCTTCGGTCGACGGCTTTGACCGACTACCGAGACAGTGCGAGACAGATTTATGTTAATATTATTGCCGTATAAATGGGTTCATCGTTTGGCGATGCCTCTTCACCCCTCGACCTGATAATCCCCCCTCCCCCGCTCCCCCAACCCCAACATTTCATTGCAATGAGTGACCTCATGAATCTATTGATCACGGCTGCTACGTCGCCGGTCAGTTCTATAAAGAGTTCGCCGACCACTTCAAAAGCGACATCACCGAAAACCCCACGATCAGGCCAACTGAAGTTGGCTTGACTGACCAGTTCATACTTGCCGTATCCAAGCATTCAAACAAGCGCATTTCAATCGTGAGTTCCTGGCAAGTGCTGCTAGGGTTTCGAATTTTTCTCAACAAATCTGATCATACTTTTATACAGACTAGGACCACATCCCCTATCGAGAGTGTGGAGGGGCATGACTTCTCCTTGAAATTCAATGTCAATGGCAAGAACTGTCTGGTATTGCTTCAGGGTACGCTGCCTTTCAAGATATCCATATCGGACACTTAGAGAAGCATCTCTGCAGCCAAAGTTGTAGCAAAGGACGCATACCCGGACTATTACAAAAAACTAGTTGTTCGTTGCATCCGCAATATTAGAGAGACTGAGCTGACCGCTCGTGGGTCATAGAGCAAGCCAATTTTATATTACTTCAACTCGGAAGCTGACCGCTAATTCGAATTAAAGACTCGTAAAGATAAAACCGAGGTATTTCAATGCGAACTATTACTCCAAGCGGCCGGGAAAACTTGGGTGGGGGTTGACCATTGTTACGCGGGGTAAGCACATGATTTTATTTCGCTTGAGATCGATTCCTAACCCGTGTGCAGTTACATCGTCTATGCATACGACGAGTTTTTTTCAAAACGCAACCGATGTCTGGGCGAATATGCAAAAGCACGCACGAACCCACAGATTTTCGGTGACAAAATATAGGCATAGGAGCTGAAGGCCTTTTTAAAAAGTACTCAAATTTGTGTAGACAAGTAGTTGACAAGTATATTCTTTTTCACCAAGGTTCTTGAAAGGTATTTCAACGGGAGAAATTCCTGGGACTGGAATAGTTCCTGTCACCTGTGAAAGCATAAATAAAACCGGTTTCAGCGCCGGGATTTCTTTAAGCAGCTTAATCTACTGCCAAAACTTTGTAAAAGAGGATAGCGGGTCGTATTTTTCAACAGTATCCAAAATTTCGACCTCAGTGCTCCTGGCAGCAGATTCTGACAGAACATACCCGCGAGGTATGTTGCTTTCTTCGACATTGAATTAGTATGCAAAATGACATCGAGCAGGAAGAAGATCTACCACTTTCAAGCGCAATGTGGCAACCCAGCAAGTAATACCATATATAGAGTTTCAAGAATCTTTTACGTTCCTTGTTGAATCCATCTACAATTCTTTCCACCTGCACTAAAATCTTGCCTGTCCCTGGACCTCGTTGTACCTGCTAGACACAAATCGCGAGCACAATTTAATCGTCCGGAGACATATAACGTTGAAAGTAAACGGGCAAATAAATGACTGAGATGCTTGCGAACTGGAAGTATCATTGACATCAACAGCCAGTTGTTGAGGTCGACTAGGTTGAGGCAGTCATTCTCCCTTGAGAACCATGTTTTTCGTTGCAAAAGTCGGCAATACTACGACCTGCTCACGGGGAATTTTTGACACCATATGTTCTTGGTACTTAGATAACGCCACCACATTCGTAGGCAGCCCGGGCACACTGATGGTTTTACTCTAGGCAGGTCGACCGATTGTACCAGAGTGTGTCGTACACTGGTTGGTCAAGTGCAACTGTCTCGTTCCACCCTACGACAATCTCCTTTTGCAAAGGTACCGAATCGATATGACTCGGCATCTTGTCGGATCAAATCCAATCGGATGCGCGGTGATGCGAACTGCATCGCCACCCATTAGCTCTTTCATGCCACCACCACGACAGTCTTGCTCTCCCCGTCGTCTCTCCTCGCCTGCTGCCTTCTTCGTCTGACTCGCTTTCCGGCTCGAGCACCGGCCACGCTACCCATCGTTGGCCATTGGCGTGCAGTCCTCGTCGCCTCGATGCAGCCGGCGCGCTAGAGGGTACCGCTGCTGAGTTGTCGCTTCGCGAGTACCAAAATCCGACTCAAATAGCGCCACGGAAAAGGACTGAAAGATGAGTTGTGCGACAGGTGGGCGACGCGGACATCTGGCTTTGCAACTCGTCAGCTCGGCATAGAGCAGCGGGTGGGAGCAGGATGCGGGAGTACGTCGATGCGCGGCTGAACTCCGGTAGCAGCTAAGCCGGTACATCTTCTCCTATTGATGTCTACTCTTCCTCTTCCGCCTGGCCTTGGTCTCCATAGCCTCCTATATCTCGTCGCTCACCCCTCGTCCTTCCCTTATCCCTCCTTGTCTGCTCCCCCTTTCGCTCTCGTTCTTCGTCTCCCATTCCTTCCTTTTCTATGTGCCTTCCGCTAACATCGATTGGCTGGAGGTGTATGCAGCGCACGAGACAGAGCTCGCTCGGGATGACTTTGGCGCGTGGCAGGCGAGTGACTTTTTTCCTCCGCGTTTTTACGAAGTCCGCATCCCCGCATTTTGCATGGAGAACTCGATTCCGCCTTCCTGGGATCATGATTCTGCGTCGAGCGTGGAGGGCCTTTGTGCAGGTGGGGAGCGTTTGCGGGGGAGGATTCCTTCGGGATTGGGACGCGTCTCGTTGCCTAAGGTGAGGATTGTGGAGTGCCAGTTGTCGTGCAGAGACTCATTACTAGTGCACAGTGCGTCTTGTGAGAGCACACACTTTCCATATGCGGCGTTTGCCGCCCGTCCGTTCTCCGCAATCCCTCTGCGCCTCTACTCGCTTGGTCTTTCGCCGTCTACTGTTTTTCTTTGTCCCCCCCTCTCCTTCTGGAATGCACCTTCCGCTGATATCGATTAGCTGGAGGCGCCGCACCAGACAGAGCTTGCTCTCGATGACGTTGGATCGGGTGACGGGTGAGTGACGTTCGTGTTTCGGGTTTTTCCCGCACTTTGCACGGAGAACTCGTTTCCTCCTTCTGGTATCATGATTTTGCGTCGAGCGGAAATTCGAGGGCAAGCGTGGACGATTTTTGTCCAGCGTACAGGAGGAAACGCGTCTGCGGGGAAGGCTTTCTTCGGGACGGGGACACGTCGCTGAAGGATTGTGGAGTGCCAGTTGTCGTGCAGAACCATGATTCATGCACAGCGCGTCTTGCGAGCACACCCTTCAGACGCGCTCCTCATCCTGCGTTTGCCGTCGCGTCGATTCTCTGCATTCATTCTGCGTCTCTGCTCGCTTACACTCTTGTGTCATCTACCTGGTCGTTGAACGGGCACCTTTTCATTTCCCTGTTTGCACCCCGAAACGGCGACTTCGAGAGGTGAGTATTTATGTAGTGGTCTGGGCGTTCGCACCCGAGTGAGTTGGACGGCTGACAGAGATAGAGGTTTGATTTTCTCGGGACTTGAAAGCCTCCGGGCTCTCGGCGCCCGGTGAACACGGACAGGTGGCGCCTGGGATGCCCGCCGCCACGCACATTTACCGTCTTGGCCACCGGTATTCGCCCCCGACCGTTTAACGGTTTGGAGCGTTTTGAATGCCCCGGCACGCACACGGATTTGCTTGCTCGAGTGTTGGTGAGAAGGGGGCTAGATGATGCATTTCGGTGATGGAGAATTCGGGCCTTGGGCGCACCGTGTCTTGTTCCTCGAAACTGCTTGTGAGCGTAGTTGTTTGATACCGCGCTGCAAATATTCGCTGCACGAAGCGCGGTCTCTCACCGCATTCAGCCGGCCCCTCGATGGGCTTAGACATCAAAATTCTAGGTTCGCCGAGGCGGCCGCATCTACGCGCTTGGCTACACTGTTCAAGCCCTGCGAGGCCGCCTCGGCAAAACTAGAATTTGGCATATTGAGGGGCTGGCTAAATGCAATATCTGGGAAACGGTAATGTGGACTGTTTCATTTATGGCCCTGTGGCGTTTCTTTCAAGGCCAAATGAACCTAGGACGCTAAATCCGAAATGCGAAGATCGGGACGCGTCTAACGTCAGATTCTGAGCTTGTAAGCGACTGTTCCCAATCCGGCGGAACAGACGTTAATGTATGGGTCCGCGACAGCGCTCATACCGAGTACCGAGTGCTGTAAGCATGACGGGTCAAATGCACACACCTCTTAACCTTCCTATTCAGTTGTCGCGAATCCTCCTGGTGCGGGTATATGAGCGGGTACATACGAGCTGTGGCGTGAATATACATTCAACATGTTTCACAACACATGTGCTGTGGCGCGCAGGGTTGCCGTCTTCCAAACCAACGGAACACCTACTAAGAGTCCCAGGGTGAAGTTAAACCTGAAGACGTTGCTTCGCGGAATCTTGCGTCCGGAGAAGAACCAAGGCAATCCGGCGAGGACGCATGCAAGAGTTCCCGAGCGTGTAAAAGAACCAGAAACGCGATAATCCGGGAAAAGCAATGACGATTACCAGACAGCGCAAACACAGTATGCGTCTTCAGTGGTTCGAAGAAATCAGAAGCGGGTTGATTCCCGTTCCAATTCCCAGGCTCGTAAGAGGGGAGAAGGCTTGTCTGGCTCTTTGGATTCATCGTAAATAGAGAAAGATCCTAAAGACGCAGGCAGAAGCGCCGAGAGATCGTGACGAAGGGAATTGATCCTAGAAAAAATGGTGGGCTCCCACAACTCGTTTCGGTAGCCCAAAATCACAAAGCTCTGAGTTTCTGATCGCGTATCACGGCGTTAGCAACCCACTACATTGATGCTCTCGCGTGCCCTCGACTCTACCAACACGCACATCAACAGCCTCATTTCGCTCAGCACTCACGAGTTCCGGCGGAGCAGCGCATTCAACTGTGCAATGGGCGCATACATGCGGACCTCTGCCATTATTTGCTATTAAGTAACTATAAGTATTTTTTCCCGTGCTTCTTTTGTCCAAAAATGCACCCCAAAAAATGTTTCTTGGCTGCGTTCCATGCTCCCCTATGGACCTCTTGACATGGTCTTGGACTCTCCGCATATAAGCCATTCCACCACAGTGGCGATGTACGACGTCATACGCAAGAGGATGTGAGCGTAAACAGTCTACTATTGGTTTCTTGCTTCACTTTCGTCTCGCCGTCACTCCTGGAGGACTGTGATCCATTTAAAAGCCTGCATGTGTGGATGTAAGGCAATGAAAACGTACATTAACTGTCCGGGGCGCGTTCACGTTGGCTGAGTCCGTTGTTACAACTGTCGTGTGGTAGAACTCTGCAATGGAGAAAGTACAGGGCATGAGCTTGAGAGCGGAGACATCACTTTCTTGAGAAGGGACTCACGAACGCCCAGAGAGATGTCGGTCACAATATTCTCTGTCGGGCGCGAGCTGCCTACTATGCCGTGGCGTCCAGGGCCACTGGTGCCGTCGCGCCGCTGAAGATTCAAGTTGTATAGCAGTGTTACCACGTAAAGCGGGCTCATCAAGTAGTTGAACACTGTCGGGACTACATGGATCATGAATCCACGAAGCACGGTCAGATCAGATGATATGAAGCACACCGTTGCTCTCCTTGTCTAGGTAGTACGCCACCACCACCGCGACAGCAACCGTGCTGGTGGTAGAGCCCGTCTGAATAGCGCCGACGACGAGGCGGTGGATCAGCCTGAAGTCTATGGTTAGTATCAGTGATGTAAGGAAGGGGGACCACTGGCGAGCTGGTGTTTATAAAACAAGTCTTCATTGTTACGAGTTTCCAGATGAGAGAGACGGCGATGAGGATATCTGGCGTGTCAAAGGTAAGGTCATTTCAACACCGATGAATGCAACTACGACGCACCTGCGGTTGCCGTACCCACAGTGAAGATCACGACACCGGTGGCCGCCTTGTTTCTCTGGAACACACACGTCTCAGGAGTCAGGGAATAAAGTATCACTCCCGTCCATACGCACCGAGGAGAAATCGACCCCCGCCTGGCTGACGCTTATGATAATGGCGCCCACAAGCTGCGTTGAAACTTAAGCTGGTACGCGAGCGGCTTGATCAACAATGTGTACCCCGACGACAACGCAAATTGCAAGAAAGACCGCGAGCCATAACATGTTGGACCTATGACATTTAAATAAAAATGCTCCAATAAATGTTAAGATAACCAGCGCGGAAGACATACAGTCGATACAGGCGACGAATGAGGAAGGCGTCAACCATAGCACCCGTTACACTGTTGGCGATCACGTAGAGAGGGTACCCCCACAACTAGATTGGATTGGACCAGCATCTATGGTGTGCGAATCTGGACTTTACCTGCTTCTCCATTCGCACTGTGTCCCCTTTCGGCAGTTACCAGTCAGCCAGCTGCGCTTACCAACGATGCGCCGCACTCACCCCAGAAAGTCACTGTCGGCTGTGGAGGAATGCGTAAGGATTGCAGTTGGGAGGCAAACTGTACCATTTACATAGTACACATTTGCGAATGCCCCGACCATTGAGAGCGAAGTGGAGAACATGCAGCAAAGAAGAAGCGCCTTCCGAAACCGTACGTCCTTCGGATACCTCGCCACATATTCCCAGGTCTTGCACAGCGCCAACCCGTACAACATGGCGGCCAACCAGGAGCCGATTAACATCGTTCTACGAAGAACATCTTAATGAGATTCGATGAAAAGGACATGAAACACACCCAATGAGAGAGTCGTACTGGGCCATGATAGCGAGGAAGGACTGCAGTTCAAAACCTCTATACTTATACTTCCGCCGAAAAACGATCGGGATTTGTATCGCATTTCGGGACCCTGAGCACGACGTCTTCAATATATTGGGCGGCATGTTCCTCACGAGCATCAAAATACTCGCATCCACGTCTCGTAATCTTACGGCGCAGCTTGATATCGCAATTTACGTTGCTAGCTTCTTTCTTCCCCACTTGGTTTAATTGTATTTATTCACACGCACACCCTCGAAATTTTGTCCCCAGACTCGAAAGTCTTTCCTTATTTTCTTCAACGGAAAACCCGAAAGAAGTGCGCTGAGTGACTTCACGTCGCTGCCAGGCCCCTGGAATGTCATCTTCCAAGGTATACTATACCAACCATGGCCGCTTTTTAAGACGCCGCCTGGAAAGGGCTTATGAGATGAAGGCGGCGGTTAATCAAGATAAGCCGCATATTCCAAGATGTCCGATCCGGCGGGGGGGACAGCAATTGCCGGTGCCCAAGTATCCGATCAGAATGCGTACCAAAGCACCGCAAAAATTTGCACGTCCGATGACAGGGGTAGCTCATCGAAGGTCCGATCTACGGGCGGGCATTTTTCACGAAGTCTGCGAGACATTTTTGTACCGATGTTGGGGCATGAGCGAAAAAAAAACTACACTAATTATTCTTCAGGAGAAGCCTGTGCCGGACGCCGCCGTTGATGTTAAATTTTCAGGCAATATGGACGCTGAAGAGAGGGGAACAGTGAACGAGGAGGATGCAGATGGAATTAAGGCCTTACAGACGGATAAACCTAGTATATTTTCTTCATATTTCGTATGCCGACAATTGTCGGTTACCTGGAGGTTAGATCACTTTGGCGCATGAAAAAAGCCCAAATGGAGGTTCCAATCACGATGGGTACTAGACGAACGAAAATTCCTACCATCTATCTACAGATAAGGTAGGTTTTTAGGTGGCAGCGGCGGGTCTGAAAAATTAATCACGGCATGATCGCCCCCGGTGATTGCCCGTTTCTATGTGGGGGTTGTCCTTACGCAAGTTCGATGAGACGCACAGTGTCATCCACCGGAAACATTGCGTTTCACGGACTGTGCAATGAATGACTTGTTGCAGTTGAGAACTTGAGATTATTGTTTGTCCACCCATTCGGAGACATTGAGAGACTTGAGAACATTGAGCATGTGCTGGACAAGCACTGCATTCCGGCCCCCCATAGCTGCACTTGCGGCGAGCTCTTGCCAGTTCTGGTGAGCTGTGGCTATGCTTCGGCTAGGTTTGGCCAGCCAGCCATCAATGCCCTTCGGCTTGCTCCGGTGGAGCATTGTGTGGCTAGGGAGCCTCGGAATGCAGTGAAGTCGACAAAGGCAGCTCATGTTATATCAGGAGTCCCGAGCCACTCGGGGCAGAACCCCTTTCCAAGAAAAACAACTCCCGGGTCGAGAGCCCCATCAACAGAAACACACTCGATAACTGTGATGAGTTCGAGGTGGGCGCTGGCGGCCTTGACGGCGATGATTTCAAGTTTTTGATGTTAGGAAAAGAGAGAAAAAGGAGAGAAAAGAGACAGGTCTAACATACCAAGTATGAATCTAAATCCGATTTAATTTTGGACCCTACGGTCTCCAGTGTTCAGAAACGAGCTGGAACCGGGAACGAATCAAGTTGACCCTGAGTCTCGGTAGGTTCTCGGCACCGACTATTAAGATTAAGCCATATCGGAAAAATGCTCCATTTGAGTTAAACAGTAGCAAATCAATTTCAATTTGACGGTTTTTTGGGGCCTGACCGCGGAAGCATCCGGACTCTCACCATCGCCGTCTCTTTCGATTGGATATCCACGTGTAACCTGCGATCCGCGTAGGAGCTGCCATTTCCGGTGCGCGCACAATTCTATACACCTGATTTCAAGAAGGGGACGAGCGCGCCGCTTCGTAGGCGACGACAACAACTAGAAAACAATGTAGAGAAAGATTCCTTCTGGTTCATTGAATTCTCCTCATTCAATCAATCCTCTGATTCAGTCCCCAAATATACGGTACTTTCATTGGGAATCAACCGTGTCAGAATTTGTTTTCTTCTGACCAAAAGCTGCGATTCCCAACCACAGATACATTCATCATGACTTCCTCTGTCCTTTCGGTCCCGCACCTTGCGACATTGTGCACTTCCGAACGGTGTACATCTGCGTGGCTTTCGTGGCGGTCTACTCACACCGGAAAGGGAATACATTCTTTACGGTTAGAAAGGTGCAGTGAAAGTTGAATAAATTACGCTATTGGTCCGGCATTTTCAGGGACCAATAGCAAAATCCCTCAACATTCAATGCACCTTTTTAACCTCAATGAAAGATTTCCGTTTTGGTATGACTTCACTTCAACCCATGTTAGTAATTTTTACCTCTGGAGACATGGTCGTGTGTATCGGAGTAAGGTATCCTGTCAACAACAGAAGTGAAACACAGATTCACATGGAAATGGGTTTCGGTGTGCCACAGCCGGGTGCGAACTCTGTCAGTCTGGAAAATGCCCAATCTATGTGCAAGCAATGTAGTAAATCCAAAATCAACAAGTGACAAACAAATGAAGCCAAGGATGCCGAATTAGAGGGCAGTAGGCAAAAAGGTTGTTCAGGCTGGGATGTTCGACACAGAGGTTTGAATTCCAGGCCACTGCTACTCCGCGTATTGCAGGTAAATATCACTGGCTGAGGATTTCAAATTTGTCAGCGAAAATATAGGTGAAAATTTATATGAGTTTTTCACTTCCATTTTCAATCAAAAGGTGGGTGCAAAATTCGTAACTTTGTCATTCACATCGGCAAAAGTGAATATTCAGCTCAGCTGAACATGTTGCCGACAATGATCATTTCGGCTGGGGGCTGAAAATGTAGTTGAAAGTAACGGATTCAGCTAAGGTTAATGAGTTGCTGATACCATGAGATTCAGCAGTATTTTCTGCCATGTCAAATATAACAGTTTAGGCTGCAAATCTTTATGGCTGAAAGTGAGACCTATGATCATCAAATCAGCAGCAGTTTCAGCTTGAGCGAAAATAATGGTTTCGATGTTGCCGAAATTGTAGCTCAAAAGGTCAGTTTCAGCTGCACTTTCAGCTTCGTCAAAACAATAAGATTCGGCTTGGCCAAAATGGTGGGTGAAAACAATATTTTTGGCAACTGTTTAGGCACAACTGAAATGACAGCCAAATGTTATTGTTTCAGCTCAGGCCCAAGATGAAGCTCAAATTGTGGCTTTCAGCTCAAGCAGAAAATAATCTGCAGATGAGCAGCCACCTATCTGCAGGTGAGCGGCAGATCATCTGCCACTCAACTTGATCACGCACATTGGGACATCAAAATAATCCAGTTGAGCCGAAGCGGATCATCTGCTGCTCATCTGCCACTCACCTGCAGATTGTTTTCAGCTCAAGCTGAAAACAACACTTTCGGCCCGAGCTGAAACAATAACATTTGGCTGCCATTTCAGCTGCACATAAACAGTCGCTGAAACTATAGTTTTCGCCCGCCGTTTCAGCCGACTCAAAAAAATAAATTTCGACGCAGCTGAAACCGACCTTTTCAGCTACAATTTTGGCAACACTGAAACCATCATGTTCGCTCAAGCTGAAACTGCTGTTCATTTGATAATTTTAGGGCGCACTTTCTGCCATGAAAGATTTGTAGCTTAAACTGTTATATTTGGCATGGCAGAAAGTGCTGCTGAATGTCAGGGTATCAGCAACTCATTAAACATGACCCGAATCTGTCATTTTCAACTACATTTTCAGCCCCGGGCCGAACCAATCATTTTCGCCAACATGTTCGGTTGAGCTGTATATTCACTTTTGCCGGTGTGATTAGTTTTTTCATACGTTTCAAAAAATTTGCCGCGTTTTCTGGGAAACTCGTGAAAAACTCATGAATTTTTCATCCAATTTTACCTGAAAAACTGATGAAAAACTTTGTTAGTTTTTGATCAGTTTTTGATCAGTTTTTTAGGCCAAAAACATGAATGCTTCATAGATCATTTATTTCTGCTCTTCCCCAGTTCAAATATGGCAGTAAAAATCATGCGTGGCCTCAAATTCATCGCTTCTATTAGAAAACTCACTGACCGTTCTATTCGACTTCGCAACTGCTAAAGGAAGCAACATATCAAAATGAGAGGGCTTGGAGGAAGCTGTACATCTCTGGTGCATTCAGATGTTTTAATGTCAATTAAGGTCTGAGCTTTCCTACTCAACCATGCATTAGGCAGCAAATTTACAGAGATGTGTATTTATTTAATTTTGGTTGCATGCGCTTGACGGCCACGCATCAGCGGCATGACACAATCACTGACCATTTGTCCCCATTGAGCTTAAACTTGGCTTGAATTTGTTGGGTGAGGCCACTGCAGCATGCGTGGCGTGACTCGTACTTCACATTTTCCATCACACTTGACGGCGAACAGAATACGAGCTGGGAACAGTTCATGCACTGGATGCGGGTATGAGAAAACAGTTATGGTAACGGTTCAGCACTGGACTCCGCAATTGTTAATTTTCTCTCTCTCTCTGGGCAACAGCAGCAATCTGATGGATCCTGCCCTTAACATTGATGTTCCAGGTGACAAAAAGAGGTCAGTATGGGATCAGTGGAATTGCATACAATGGAGGAAATCACTTTGATTGATTATTCCATTATCCTCACTGCAAGCCATTTTTGGCTTATGTCGGAGTCTAGTGTTACATCAACCGTATCACTAATTTCTAATCATTCGGCAAATCTTTCTTGATCCTCCAGACTTCCGCATTTGTTTCCCAGACCAAAGCTTTAAGCAATTCATCGGCGTGGTACTGTGTGACTATTTAGTGAAGCCGGGCAAATCTGGGACAATGAAATTAAGACAGGCTCCAGTATGTCCGATGAGAGGTCTCTGTATCAGACTTTTTAAGCACTCCTTCTTGCTTGGATACCACCAGAAGAGCGGCATGCGCTCTGGATATCCTGGTACACTGAATGCAAGTGGAATCAGGCTCACTGGAGCTGATACCAGAAGAGGAGACAAAAAGGGAATATTCACACAAGAAAGATTTTAGACCCTTTTCAGGGAGGCGTCATTGAGTCCGTAGCTAGCGTACAAGTGGGAGAAGGTAGTGGTACGAGAAAGAGATGATTATATAATTGTCCGTGTTTGGCCGTAAGGCCGTAAGTAAGTGATGTGGTAAGCGGTAGGATTAAACCCCTCCCCTCTGTAAAAAATCGAGCATACCTTGTTGTAAGGATGGCTATTCTCACACGGCGTTCATCTATGACAGCTTAGTCACTAATTCATATTTAAAACAGCATCTTGTACTTATCTCCTTTTACGCTTACACACCGACTACCACCATCTTGTATCTTCCATCCGTTGCTTGTAGCCTGGAGTCTCGCCGTTGGAATATACCGTGGTCCTGTCTGTTTGCGTGACCTTGTCAGTGTTTCTGTCTAGTTGACGACAGGCTTTCACTTGTAACTACCAAAAAAAAGGAGGGGGGGGATTGTTAGGGCAGGAAATTAAGTTTGGTCAGGAGAGTCAATTTGTGCAAGCCAGCGGTCCAGAGCTTCGCACTCAGCAAAGCTCTTGGCCGGGAAGCCAGCGTAGGTTTTCTTCGCCATGACCAGCCCAGCGTACCAAGTATTGACGGCCTCTGCCGCGTTTGCGTTCATGGTTTATTTCATTGATCACCCATTCTTCTTCGCCACGAGGTGTGACGATGGGACCCACGCGGGGCAACTCGCGCTCGGGGAATGGAGTAGGGTCGCTTTCGTCATACGGTTCAATTTCTGAGGTGTGGAAAACTGGGAATATTTCCGGCTGTGTAGTCATGTCAAGCGTAACAGTAGAGCATTCTTTGTGTACAGCATTTATAGTGTAAGGTCCATTGAATCTAGGCATGAACTTGGCACAACGGCCTTCCTTGGAACACAAGCACAGGTTTCACCGGTGTTCGGTTGTTTCATGCATCGGCCCACCTCATACAAGGGGTCAACCTTGCAGTGTTTATTAGTGTGGGCCCGATGGGCAGGCACACATGGAGTAGGTGGGGGGGCAGGTGCACGAGGACCCTCAGATGCGGGGTAGGTGGAGGGAGAAGGGGTGGGTGCTGGAAGCCCGAGGGCGGAGCAGCAGCAGTACGTGCGAAATCCCCGCCCCGTAGGTGCCCTGCGCGCTTATTGTATTTTAAATAATGCATTTAGAAGCACAATTTTATTGGATTTAAATGATGCTATGAATGGTATTTATAGATATCGTGTTTGATGGACAGCGCTGGGATGCCGACCCTACATGGCTCAGCAACAGGGGCTGAAAATCCCTGCTGTTGATGCCGAAGTGTCGCGTATGTCCCTGTGGAATAAACAGGACCAGTGGCTACCCTTTATGGGTTGCCATACAATATTGCCATAGGGTCCGCAGGAATTGTGATAGGGTTCGTGGGAATTGCGCTACCCTATCTCGAAACGTCCTATATCTAAGTTGGCATGGATTTCATCAAGCAGCTCTGTGTCCACTGCAACAGACATGATAGTAACGGTGGATCTGTTGTTTCCTTGATATGGGTGACTGCAAGGCAGTGTGTGGCCATGAGTGGTGTGTTTGTGGTAGGGCATGTCAGTGTGGCAATTGAGTCCCAGTCATCATCACATGGGGCCAAAGCGTGTAAATTGGCGTCTGAGCTGTCTTCAAACTCAGTCCTTGAAAATGCATCAGCGACGGTGTTAGCCTAGCCTTGAACATGGATAATTTTGGTATCAAATTGTGACATGAATTCCATCCAGTGTGCTTGGCATCGAGACAAGTCACGTTGGGAATGGAAGTTTTCCAGTGTTCTATGATCAGTGTAGACATGTACTGTGCTGCCAATCAAGTCCGCGCACCATTGGTGTAGTGCCCGGATTATGGCGAAAAACTCTTTTTCATGGATCAGATAGTTGAGTTCAGATCCCTTGAAGGTGCGGGAGTCAAACGCCACTGGTCAGGCCGTTTCCCAAGTTTCCCCAAAGGATAGGACAGCACCCGAGCGCTTATCGCTCGAGTCCGCGGTAACAAATATTTTGTTAGACCCCATGCTCTCGTGGTCAATTGTTGTCAGACAGTCTGCATGTGTTACAATTGCCTTGATCTGGTCAAAGGTGTCAGCAACAGTCCTTAGGTCAGCTGGACCAAGTCCGAGCACAGCACAGCAGCAGCTGTCCCCGGGTATTGAGAGAGAATCCACCACTGCTAATACCAGGTGGCACCATTGTGGGGGCCTATCGATGCTGAGTGCGGGCTTTTGTGGCCCTAGGTACGGGGATTCGGGTGTTTGTAGCTTAGCTGCGGATTTGGATACGGGGAGCCATGCTTGCGCCTTGATGGGTGTCTGGAAGCATGAAGGCTGGTGACCGTATACATGAGACTGAAGCTGTTAAAGAAGAAACGTTTTGAAGATTTTGCTGAGAGCTTAGGTATTGAGATCTCGAGAGCCTCATGAGTCTTGCGGAAAGAACGAGGTCGTGTGAGAATCGTTGTAAGGGCAACCTCAGCTCGGCGCGGGAGCGCGGGAGACTAGCGGGAGAATCCGAAGCAACTCAATTGACAGTACTAAATACAGGTTTCTAGAATACGCACCTAGCGGGAGAATCCGAAGAGAAGAAAGGATAAGGATTCCCACGCTAGGCGAGGTTTTTATAGGTACTAGCCAGTAGCACGTGTCCGGATCGATCGGCAGTGGTCTCGAGCTTGATCACATAGCACGTGCCAGTGAGAGCGACCGGACGCGGGGGGTCGGAGGGGGTCGGAGTCCGGAGGGACGGAGGGCGACGTTCCAGACGGAGGCGTAGGCGGGGGCATAGGACCGAAGGCCGGATGGACGGACGAGGCCGGACGAAGGATCGGACGAGGAAGTGGGGCGGTGCGATGGGCCGGAGCCGGACGGACAGACGGACAGACGGACGGGCGGGTGGTTCCCCTGACATCACCCCCCCTTGGAATGCGGCGTCCCGACGCATGAATCGGACATGGGCGTCGCGCCTCCGGAACGAGAGCGAGTCGAAAGCGGCCGAGGCAATCCGGCGTGGGGCGTTAGGGTAGCGGCGATAGTAGGCATTGATGGCGTCTTGGGCGAAGATGTCGGAGTGCTTTACCCATTTATTGTGTTCCGGGCCGTAGCCTTTCCACCGCACCATGTACCAGAGGCTGCCATAACGGACCTTCGCTTCTAGGATCTCCTCGACTTCCCATTGAACGTCGTGGTCCGTCTGAAGGACGGGCGGGGGTTCGTCGTTCCGGGGGCGTCCGGGGAACGGATCCGGTTCCGCGAGCTGGAGTTTCACCACCGGGAAGACCGGGTGGAGCTGGGAGTACCGGGGGGGGAGTTCGAGTTTGTATGCCCCCTTTCCGACGACCTTCGCGACTTTGAAGGGGCCGAGGCGTTTGTCCGCAAATTTGACGGACGGACGGGTCGTACGGATGTCGGAGGCGTCCAGCCAGACTCGGTCGCCTACCTTGATCTCTGGGGCGGGCGTGCGCCTTCGGTCATAGTACAGCTTGAACTCGTCCTTGGCTTTAACGAGCGCGGCTTTGGCTTCCGAAACTCCGGACGCGATCCGGTCTCGGAACTCGTTCGCGGACTCCACTTTCGAGCGTAGTCCGTTGGGCTCGAACCCCATCCGGGGGAGTCTTCCGGTGTCCGTCATGAACGGGACTTGCTGCGTCGAGGAGTGGACGTGGTTGTTGTACGCGAACTCCGCGGCCGGGAGAAGCTCGTCCCAGTCGTCCTGTTTGTAGTTCGTGAAGATCCGGACGAACTGCTCGAGTTCCTGATTGACGCGCTCGGTCTGGCCGTGGGTCTGCGGGTGGTAGGCGGTGGAGGTCGCTGGTTCTACCCCGATGAGGCGCCACAGTTCCGTGGTGAACTCCGCGACGAACTGCGGCCCGCGGTCGGAGATATATTTCCGGGGGGTTCCGTGGTGCCTCCAGACGTTCCGGTAATAGAGCCGAGCGGCTCCGACCGCGCCAAGGCCGGTGTGGCACTCGTTGAAATGGGCCCGCTTACCCAGGACGTCGACCACGACCATGACGGCGTCGAAGCCGTGCGCGTCCGGGAGCTCGACGATGAAGTCCACCGAGACGGTGTCCCAGCGTTCTTCCAGAATCTCGGTCGGGTGGAGCTCTCCCTGGGGTAACTTCCGGAGTGCCTTCGTCCGGTTGCACGGGTCGCAGGTTCGGACATATTGGCCGACGTGATGGGATAACTGGGGCCACCAGTAATTCCGGGAGATGAGCTCGAGGGTTTTGAAGCGTCCGGCGTGTCCGGCGACCCGGGTATCGTGGTGCAGGGCGATGATCCGGCGTCGGAGGTCCGTATTCCGCGGTACGACGATCTTACCGCGGTAGTAGAGGAGCCCTTCTGCGACACGCCACTCGGACGACCGGGGGGGGCGGACGTTCCGGTTCTTGAGGAGCTCTCGCGCGACAAGCGCGACGGGGTCCTCAAGGTCCGGTTCACCTGCGAAGGCCTCCCGGACGTCACGGAGGAGGGGGACTTCGGGTCCGGCCACCACGACGCCTTCTAGCGCACGGACGTGGAACAAGTCTGGGCGAAGAAGGGTAACGTCCGTGTTGTCCGAGCCAACCCCGTGGTCCGGGCGACGGGACAGCGCGTCCGGACGGCCCATGAGGCGTCCGGGCTGGTGGTGGAGCGCGAAGTCAAACCGGGACAGGTACAGGGACCACCGCGCCTGCCTCCGGTTCAAGTTCTGTGCCTTCCGGAAGTACTCCAGGTTTTTGTGATCCGTCCAGATCTCGACTGGATGCTGCGTACCTTCGAGGAAGTGTCGCCACTCCTCTAGGGCTCGGATGATTGCGAGCATCTCTTTGTCGTGGATCTCGTAGTTGCGCTGGACATCACTCAGACTTTTGGAGTAGAACGCGACCGGGTGCCACTTTCCGTTCGCGTCCGGCTGGGACAGGACGGCCCCGGTAGCGTAGTCGGAGCTGTCCGCCTCGACCCGGTACGGACGCGACTCGTCGGGTAGGACCAAGACGGGCTCCGCGGTCACCGCGTCCTTGAGGGCTTGGAAGGCGGCGGCCGCGGCAGCGGTCCAGGTCCAAGCAACGCTCTTCTTTGTGAGGTCGAAGAGGGGCCGCGCGATGTCCGAGAACGCCCGGATGAACCTCCGGTAGAAGTTCGTGAAGCCAAGGAACTGCTGCACGTCCTTCTTGTTCTCCGGAGCAGGCCAGGCTGCGACTCCGGCGACCTTGACCGGGTCCATCTCGACGTGGTTGTGCGAGATGATGACGCCGAGGTACTCGATCGACGACTTCTCGAATTCGCACTTCTCCGGCCGGAGGTAAAGCTTGTGCGCTCGGAGCCGCCGGAGGACTTCTCGGACGATCTCTCGGTGGCGCGCGAGATCGGAGTGAGCGATGAGGATGTCGTCGAGGTATACCATGACATCTCCGGAGAGGATGAGGTCTTGGAAGATGTCGTTCATCATCGTCTGGAACGTGGCCGGAGAGTTGGTGAGGCCGAAGTACATCACCAGGGGCTCGAAGAGCCCTCGGTTGGTACGGAACGCGGCCTTCCACTCGTCGCCTCCCCGAATTCGGACGTTGTTGAAGCCCCACCGGACGTCGAGTTTTGTGAAGAACCGGGCTCCCTTAAGGCGGTTGATGAGATCGTTAATCAGCGGGAGCGGATACCGGTTCTTTACGGTCATCGCGTTGAGCGCCCGATAGTCCTGGACGAACCGGAGGCTTCCGTCCTTCTTTTTGATGAAGAAGACCGGAGATGCCATCGGGGATTTGGACGGGCGGATTCGGCCGGTGCTCAACCCATCCTCGATGAACGCGTCGAGTTCCTTCTGCTCGAGGGGGAGATCGGGTAGACCTTGCAGTTGGCCGGTTTCGCATCCGGGACGAGTTCGATGGCGTGGTCCCACGTCCGACGTTCCGGCAACGCGTCGAACGACTCCATATCGAAAACGTCGGAGAAATCCTCTACCCAGGCCGGAACCGAGGTCCCGGGCGGGGCCGAGTTCCGGGCGTAGGCCTCTGCGAGCCTCTGAGAGACGGTGCTGCCCGCACGGATTTCTTCAGCCGGAGCGAACACGGTGTAGAGAATCCGGTCGCCGTCCTCGAGTTCGTCGTCTCCGTCACCGTCATCGTCGTCCGGGTCCGGAGTGAGGTCCGGGAAGTCGTCTCCGTCGTCGTCCGGATCGTACCCGTCATCTCCGCACCACTCCTCCGAGTCAATGGCGCAGATAGACGGGACGGGACCTTCGCGGAGCTGCCGGAGGATCGCGGCGGAGATCTTCGCGTTGCGACGGACGGCGCGGAGCTCCTCTCGGCAAGTGCTGCAGCTGGTCGGACAGCGGGTCATCCGGACTTCCTTGGTCTCCCAGTCGATCTCCGGGTTGTGCTTCTGAAGCCAGGAGTAACCGAGGATGACGTGCTGCTTTCCGAGCCGCGTTACCGCGAGTTGGATGCGTTCGGAGTGTCCTTTGTAGTTGACGACCATATCAACTACGCCGGAAATGCCTCCGGACGCATTGGGCGTGCCGTCGACGTTGAGGACCGGAATTGGCTGGGAGAGCTTCCGGACGGGAAGGTTGCGGGAGATCACGTACTCCGAGTCGATGAAGTCTCTGGTCGCTCCGCAGTCAACCAGACCCTTCACGGACATCGTAGCCGCGGTCTCTACCGATTGCATCTCCAACGGAATGTGCAGGGAGTTCCGGCCCTCTACGGAATCAATAACGTACCGCCGGGGTAGTTTGCGTTCCCACCTCGGACGGCGGACGCGGGGAAGGGAAGGGGGAAGTTCAGTCTTGGCCTCCGGGGCGGGAATAGGGGGTGCGCCTTTCGTATCAACTGCTGATTTATTGGGTATATCTTTGTACAAGCAGGAGTAACGATTGGGGGACGCGACCGAGGGCGCACCGCTCACTCGGCCAGGTCCGGAAAACCCTCTGGCTCCGCGTCTCCGGCGTCCGGCTCGGCCGGAAGCCCAGCGGTGGTAGAGAGGCGCGCGAAGAGTTCTCCGAGGAGGTCGTCACCGAGTTGACGGACGACCTCGTCCAGGATGTCCGCATGCCGGACATCCGAGGGAGTCGGGCAGTCTCGAGCGAGGTGTCCGGCCGCGCCGCAACGGAAGCAAGTGCGCGGCGTGAAGCGTGCGCGGGTCCGGTCGACATCCATTGGAATGCCAGGTGGAAGGGCGGGCGCCGGCGCGGCTTTGGGAGCAGGTGCGAAGGAGGGGACTGGGAGGAACGTCCCAGTGCGAGGGCGTGCGGCCGGAGCCGGGGCGCGAGTCGGAGGTACTCCCGCTCGGACACGGGCGAGGGCGTCGTACTGGCGGAAGGCGCGGAGGCGCCATCCGGCGTAGTCTAGCAGCGCCGGAGCGGTCCCGGACGTGGTGATCGCCGCGTTAATCCGCGGGTCGAGCCCTGCGCGATACTTGGTGACGCGGACGAGCGGGTCCGTGTACCCGGCCGTGGCGGCGAGTTCCTCGAAGTCGTCCGTGTACCGGTAAACGTCGCGGGAGCCCTGGTAGTAGCTATGGGTCTCCAACCGGAGGAGAGCTTGGTCTTGCTCGTTTTCCTCTACGAACCGGAGCCGGAACTCGGACTCGAATTCCGCCCAGGACGGGAATGGGAACGGAACGATTGCGGACTGTCGTTCGGCCCATCGTCCGGCCGCGTCTCGCGCCATAAAGGACATGGCGTACCGCACGAGTTTTTCCTCGACGACCTGTCCGTGGACCATGAAGGCTTCCGGAACTAGTCGGAGGTATGTGAGGACGGAGTGGAGGAACATCCGTCCTTGAGTCCGGTCGCCGTCGAAAACGGCTGGGGGGTTCGGTCGGAGAACCGATCTTGCTGCAGGGGTGAGGGTGGTGAAGTCTGGACCCACCGCCGGAGCCGGAGCGGCAGGGACGGGGGCAGTCGCGGGTGGATTTTGGTTGTTGTGTAAAACGCGGAGGAGTAGGGTTTCGATGTTCGCGAGAGAGCTTTCTACCGCTGTCAGCCGGGATTCGGGGTCGGCAGCCGGCTCCGGGATGTAAACATCCGGGAGCTCGGGTGGCGCGGACTCGTTTCCGGGCGTCGGGGCGTCCATCAAGGAGGAGGGGTCGAGATTGGAAGTGGGGGAGGCCGGAGCGCTAGCGTAGCGGTCCGAGTCCGAGTCTACGCCGAACTTCGCAATCTTGACCGGTTGATCCCTTAGATCCTTTCTTCTGCTGTAAGGGCAACCTCAGCTCGGCGCGGGAGCGCGGGAGACTAGCGGGAGAATCCGAAGCAACTCAATTGACAGTACTAAATACAGGTTTCTAGAATACGCACCTAGCGGGAGAATCCGAAGAGAAGAAAGGATAAGGATTCCCACGCTAGGCGAGGTTTTTATAGGTACTAGCCAGTAGCACGTGTCCGGATCGATCGGCAGTGGTCTCGAGCTTGATCACATAGCACGTGCCAGTGAGAGCGACCGGACGCGGGGGGTCGGAGGGGGTCGGAGTCCGGAGGGACGGAGGGCGACGTTCCAGACGGAGGCGTAGGCGGGGGCATAGGACCGAAGGCCGGATGGACGGACGAGGCCGGACGAAGGATCGGACGAGGAAGTGGGGCGGTGCGATGGGCCGGAGCCGGACGGACGGACGGACGGACGGACGGACGGGCGGGTGGTTCCCCTGACAATCGTGATACAAGATAGGGACAGGAGGAAACAAGAGGAACGAGAAGGAGTCTTGAGGGCGTTGCGTGAAGGTCCCAGTGACTTCATCCAATCCAGGAGAAGTCTTCGCAAAGGAAAGCAGGAACACAGAGGGGAAAGCGGGGGAAGATTGGGAAGAGGGTGAGGGTCAAGAGCAACAAACTAAATGATGGTAATAAAATCACGCCAAGTGCCGCGTCATCGCATCACGAATCGTCGTCATGCGGCGGAGTTTGAATGACTTGGCGCAAAATCCAGCGATGGTCCTTTGCCCCGCCATTTGCTCTCCCATCCTAATCGCGCCATTTCAAACTCAGGATCTCGTTGGTCTCGCAGTGGACTTGGGAATGAATTCAAAGCCATGGAGAAATTTTTTTCTCGGTGTTATCAATGGTGCTGCGGACGCACCAGTCATTCGTGCCGTACGGGGCAAGGGGAAATCGGATATAGGGAGGGAGGGGGGGGGGGTCCAAGTTGGGCTGAAAAAAACTTTTTAGTATATAAAGTTTAGAGCTTCCAAATGGCTAATAGGCGTTGAGGGAGGTGTTTTTTGGTTGTAAGAAACACATATAACTGCCCAGGGAGTGATAGAATAAGTTGGATCAGTCTGAACCCATGTTTTCCATGATTGAAATCAAGTTGAAGCCAATTGTAGTCAGTCCTTGGGTCAGAAATTAGCAAGCTGTTGGAATGCAGAGTGTTCAGTTCATCATTGACACTCATTAGATGGTACAAACAGCATGAATCAGTTCACGGAGGTGGTGGAAAGTAAGTTGAAGAGCGGTGGCTGGATGCGGAGAGACCGGCCCGGTCCTAGGGGTGGGAAACTCCTTCCCTATAAGGCAGGATGGGGGGGGAGGGGGGGTCAGCTTAGGGTCGAAAAAAACTTTTCGACCCTATATCCGAAATTCGAATCCCGATTTCCCCTTGGTACGCGGTGTTTTGGATTTCATTCACTACGCTCATTTCGAAACTCACACCGACGGTTCGCTGGCCAAGCTGGAGACCGTCTGGTACCTCTTCCACAACAACAAGGACTTATCTAAGTGACCACACCTCCGGAGGGAAAACGCGACGTTACCAGGTCATGTGCCTTGTCACACCACGTACAACCGTCAGCCAAATTGATGGATCATTGTTCACGAGTTGAAATCGCGTTGAACATCAATGTACCACAGTCACCGTATGGCTGTATGTGATCTCTATACAATGTAGGCAATGTCGGACCAGCCTTAGCTATGGAGTGTCGGGTAGCCTATGTATCACTTCCCTTTGACCACAGAGGGCTACGCGAGGCTACAGAGACAACTCCTTGGCAACAGTGATCACAGGACGATATAGATCTCCCCTGTTCAACACATTGAATTCACTTTTTCCTGATGTCAGGCCCACTAGAGCTGATTCCAGAAGAGGAAACATGAAGGGAATATTCACACAAGAAAGATATTAGACCCTTTTCAGGGAGGCATCATTGAGTCCGTAGTTAGCGTACAACTGGGAGAAGGTAGTGGTAGGAGAAAGAGATGATTATCTAATTATCCATGTTTGAGGCCCTAAGTAAGTGATGTGGTAAGCAGTAGAATTATAACAAGGTAGTTTTAATTTGGGCAATAATTCTTTACAAATTTTGTATCAGAATGTCCCGTGGCACTGATGGCAGTATTCAGGAAACAGTTTTGGGCTGATTCAGCATCAAAATGTCCCGTGGCAGTTCCACCATTGTCCTTCTTCCTTCGACCGAGTGTCAAGCTCCCTGACGTTAATCCCATGCTCTCGGTTATACCGTTCCAGCATCTTTTTGACATTTGTCATCAGGTGCCTAGTGGGTTCCCACGTGGCTTCCGATAGTGGATAATCCTTCCACTTGATAAGACATTGATATCCTCTACCGATCTTGTGGTGATTGAGGATGATACTTTCTGCAATGTATTCTGGGTTGCCTCCAACCATCTTGGGAGGAGGGCGCTTCTCTCTTCTTTCCACTGGCGGCTCATATAATGTGAGGTTCGACGAGCCCCAGCACCCACATGGCATTGACTCCTATTCACATTGATTTCTACTTCACGTCTCTACGCCTTTTCTGGGACCACCACCCACACTGGAAAGTGAAAAAATCATATTAATTTTTAAGATTCACACCTACAGTGAAACTGTTTGTGAAATTTTAACTTTCATATACAGTGTCATGTGAACTGAATCCATTACTGAAATTCAAAGTTTCAGACACAGTTTCAAACTATATGAATGTTAAAATTTCAGTTACAATTTCAGTGCAAGAGTGAATCTTAAAAATTAATATACAAATTCACTGTGGGTGAAATTTCCCATTTGTGCACAGAAACCTCCACCACAGTCAAACCACACCAGAACAAGACATACCTAAGGAGAGAAATAATTTCACCCACAGTGAATTTGTATGTTAATTTTTAAGATTCACTCTTGCACTGAAATTATAACTATTTCTAACATTCATATAGATTGGAACTGTGTCTGAAACTTTGACTTTCAGTAACGGATTCAGGTCACGTGACATTGCATATGAAAGTTAAAATTTCACTAACAGTTTCACTGTAGGTGTGAATCTTAAAAATTGATATACAAATTTGCTTTAGGTGATTTTCTTCGCTTTCCGGTGTGACCGCACTTTCTACTCCACCTGTGCTCCCCATATCCGGACGACTGACCCATCCCATCTGCTTACCAGCAGAGAACTCGTGACTGCGACAGTGTGTCGTACACTTGTTGGTCAAGTGCCAACTGTCGAGTCGTTCCACCCTACGACAATCTCCCTTTTGCAAAATTGCAAAGGTACTGGATCGATATGTGTAAGGTTTCGGTGGACTCGGGCCATTGCACATTCCTCGCCTCCGTCTACTTACGTGTATTGACTCACTCCTGACTCCTTCCGTAGTTTAGTTCAACTGCGTGCAACATTTTTGGTTCAATTATTCCAAAATGCTCCGTACCTCCAAAATCTCAAGGTCCTAAACTCCGATACGGAGTTCCTGAAGGCCGCAATTTATTCCCGACCCAACATCGCACTCCTGGCAAAATTCTCGCATGCCGTTCTGGAAATTTTCTACGCTGTCCCTGTCTTACGTCCATGAGTTTGATTTAAGGTTCTCAGTTTCTAATCTTTGCTTCTCAACTCATCCTTTAGATCTACAGCGGCGGGTTGGAAAACTGCGGCCGTGAGCTCGTCTACGGGGTGGTGGAGGAGTCCAGGAACAGTAATGTACACCAGTGCCTGTACATTCAGATACTTTCTGGGCCCCGGCGTTCCTAAGTGGGACCGTGCCGTGTAATTCTACCTACCTACCTACCTACCGCAGTTCATACGAGTCATTTATTGACTCAATCCGGAGGCATTTCGAATTAGCTGTAGTCTATTTAAACTCATGTAAAAGTAGCCTACAGTAGCACTTCTACCTTGAACTAGGAGCTCATTTCCATTCCCTTTTTCCCACCTCACTAAGCTCATTGATATTATGTGCTTCACTCCGAAAGGACTCGAAGCTTCACAATATGCGCGCGCGCGCTTCCCGGATCAACTCCAATCTGATGCGCGGTGATGCGAACTGCACCGCCACCCATTAGCTCTTTCATGCCACCCCCACGACAGTCTTGCTTTACCATCGCTTCGCTCTTCGCTCTTCGCCCTCCCCTCTCCCGCCGTTTCTTCTCGCCTGCTGCCTTCTTCGTCTGGCTCGCTGTCCCGCTCGAGCACCGGCCATCATTGGCCGCTGGCGTGCAGTTGTCGCCTCGATCCAGCAGCGCGCTAGCAACACGACTGACTGGGGGTACCGCTGCTGAGTTTTCGCTTCGCGAGCACGGAAATCCGACTCAAAAATAGCGCCACGGAAAAAGACTGAAAGATGAGTGTGCGACAGGTGGAGCGACGCCGACATCTAGCTCATGCGACCCGTCAGCTCTGCATATAGCAGCGAGTAGGAGCTGGATATGGGAGCAGCGTCGAGCGCGCTGAACTCGGGTAGCAGCTAAGCCGATCTATTGATGTCTAGCCTTCCGCCTCGCCTTGCTTTCCGTAGCCTCTCGTCGCTCACCCCTCGTCCTTCCCTTCTCCCTCCTTGTCTACTCCCCTTTTCGTTCTCGTTCTTGATCTCCCATTCCCTTCCTTTTTTATGTGCGTTCCGCTAATATTGATTGGCTGGAGGTGCATGCAGCGCACCAGACAGAGCTTGCTCGTGATGACTTTGACGCGTGGCGGGCGAGTGACTTTTTTCCTCCGCGTTTTTCCGGAGTCGGCGTACCAGACGGCTCGCTCGCGATGACTTTGGCGCGTGGCGGGCGAGTAACCTTTTTCCTCTGCGTTTTTCCGGAGTCCGCGTCCCCCCCTTCGCCGCCTACTGTTCTTCTTCGTCCCCCCTCCCCATCTTCTGGCATGAAACTTCCGCTAATATCGATTGGCTGGAGGCGCCGCATCAGACAGAGCTTGCTCGCGATGACTTTGGATTGGGTAACGGGTGAGTGACATTCGTCTTTCGGGTTTTTCCCCCATTTTGCATGGAGAACTCGTATCCTCCTTCTGGGATCATGATTTTTCGTCGAGCGGAAATTCGAGGGGAAGCGTGGACGATTTTGTGCAGTGTGTAGGTGGAAAGCGCCTGCGGGGAAGGATTTCTTCGAGACGGGCACACGTCTCGTTGCTGAAGGATTATGGAGTGCCAGTTTTCGTGCAGAACTCGTTCACAGCGCATCTTGCGAGCACACCCTTCAGGTGCGCTCCTCATCTAGCGTGCGCCGCCGCATCGATTCTCTGCGGTCCCTCTGCGCCGCTGCTCGCTTGCGCTCTTGTGTCGCCTGCCTGGTCGTTGAGCGAGCACCTTTTTATTTCCCTGTTTGCACCCCGAAACGACGACTTCGGGAGGTATTTATGTACTGGTCTGGGCGCTCGCACCCGGGTGGTGGACGGCTACCAGAGATAAAGATTCGATTTCCTCGGGACTTGAAAGCCTCCGAGCCATGGGCTCTCGGCGCCCGGTGAACACGGACAGGTGGCGCCTGGGATGCCCGCCGCCACGGACATTTACCGTCTTGGCCACGGGTATTCGCCCCCGACCGTTTAACGGTTTGGAGCGTTTTGAATGCCCCGGCACGCACACGGATTTGCTTGCTCGAGTGTTGGTGAGAAGGGGGCTAGATGATGCATTTCGGTGATGGAGAATTCGGGCCTTGGGCGCACCGTGTCTTGTTCCTCGAAACTGCTTGTGAGCGTAGTTGTTTGATACCACGCTGCAAATATTCGCTGCACGAAGCGCGGTCTCTCACCGCATTCAGCCGGCCCCTCGATGGGCTTAGACATCAAAATTCTAGGTTCGCCGAGGCGGCCGCGTCTACGCGCTTGGCTACACTGTTCAAGCCCTGCGAGGCCGCCTCGGCAAAACTAGAATTTGGCATATTGAGGGGCTGGCTAAATGCAATATCTGGGAAACGGTAATGTGGACTGTTTCATTTATGGCCCTGTGGCGTTTCTTTCAAGGCCAAATGAACCTAGGACGCTAAATCCGAAATGCGAAGATCGGGACGCGTCTAACGTCAGATTCTGAGCTTGTAAGCGACTGTTCCCAATCCGGCGGAACAGAAGTTAATGTATGGGTCCGCGACAGCGCTCATACCGAGTACCGAGTGCTGGAAGTTTCCGGTGCTGTAAGCATGACGGGTCAAATGCACACACCTCTTGACCTTCCTATTCAGCCGCCGCGAATCCTCCTGGTGCAGTTATATGAGCGGGTACATAGGAGCTGTGGCGTGAATATACACGCCGTTTCGAAACATACTAAGGGTCCGAGGGTGAAATTGAACCTGAAGACGTTGCTTCGCGGAATCTTGCGTCCGGAGGAGAACCAAGGCAACCCGGCGAGGATCGCCTTCTGCGAGAGTTCCCGACCGTGTAAAGGAACGATAAAGGCGTTAAGCCGGGGGAAAAAATGATGATTACCAGACAGCGCAAACACGGTATGCGTCTTCAGTGGTTCGAAGAAATAAGAAGCTGGTTGATTCCCGTTCCAAATCCCAGGCTCGCAAGAGGGGAGAAGGTTTGTCTGGCTCTTTGGATTCATCGAAAATAGAGAAAGACCCTAAAGACGCAGGCAGAAGCGCCGAGAAATCGTGACGAAGGGAATTGATCATAGAAAGAATGGTAGGCTCGTTTCGGTGGCCCAAAAACACAAAACTGAGTTTCTGATCGCGTATCACGGCGCGTCAGCAACCCACTATATATTGGTACTCTCGCATGCCTCGACTCTGCCAAGAAGAGCCTCATTTGGCTCGGCGCTCACGAGCTTCGGCGGAGCAGCGAATTTCAACAGCGCAAGTGGGAGATCCCGTTGGGCGCATACATGCAGACTTCTGCCATTATTTTCTATTGCTATAAGTATTATGTCCCGTGCGTCTTTTATCCAAAAAGGCACCCCCCAAAAATGTTTCTTGGCTGCGTTCCATCCTCCCCTATTGAACCATTGACATGCTCTTGGACTCGCCGAATATAAGCCATTCCACCACAGTGGGCGACGTACGACGTCATACGCAAGAAGATGTGAGCGTAAACGGTTTACTATGGGTGTTTTCCCTCACTTTCGTGCCGCCGTAGCTCGCGGAGGGCCGCGATGCACTCAAGATGCCGCATGTGTTGATGTAAGCGGAGGAAAACGTACATCGACCGTACGGGGCGCGTTCCCGTCGGCTGAGTCCGTTGTTACAACTGTCGTGTGGTAGAACTCTGGAGAAAGTACAAGGCATGAACTTGAGCGAAGACATCACTTGCTTGAGAAGGGACTCACGAACGCCAAGAGAGATGTCGGTCACAATAATCAGGCGCGAGCGGCCAATGCCGGGGCGGCCAGAGTCGCTGGTGCCGTCGCGCCGCTAAAGATTCAAGTTTTACAGCAGTGTCGCCACGTACAGCGGGCTCATCAAGTAGTTGAACACTCCCGGGACTACATGGATGATGAATCCACGAAGCGCGGTCAGATCGAATGACATGAAGCACACCGTTGCTCTCCTTGTCTAGGTAGTACGCCACCACCACTGCGACGGCAACCGTGCTGGTGGTAGAGCCCGTCTGAAAGGCGCCGACGACGAGGCGGTGGATCAACCTGTAGTGTATGGTTAGCATCAGTGATGTAAGGAAGGGGGACCACTGACGAGCTGATGTTTACAAATGACGTCTTCATTGTTACAAGTTTCCAGATGAGAGAGACGGCGATGAGGATATCTGGCGTGTCAAAGGTAGAGTCATTTCAACGCTCGGTGAATGCAACTACGACACACCTACGGTTGTTGTACCCACAATGAAGATCACGACACCAGTGGCCGCCTTGTTTCTCTGGAACACACACGTCTCAGCGGACAGGGAATAAAATATCACTCCCGTCCATACGCACCGAGAAATCGCCTCCCGTCTGGCTGACACTTATGATAATGGCGTCGACAAGCTGCGTTGAAAGTTAATAAGCTGGTACGCGAGCGGCTTGATCAACAATGTGTACCCCGACGGCAACGCAAATTGAAAGGAAGACCGCAAGCCAATACATGTTGGACCTATGCCATTTATATAAATGTTCCAATAAATGTTAGGATAACCAGCGCGGAAGACATACAGTCGATAGAGCCGACGTATGAGGAAGGTGTCAACCATAGCACCCGTTACACTGTTGGCGATCACGTAGAGGGCGTACCCCTGGCACAACTACATTGGATTGGACCAGCATCTGTGGTGTGCGAATCTGGACCTTACCTGTTTCTCCATTCGCACTGTGTTCCCTTTCGGAAATTACCAGTCAGCCAGCTGCGCCTACCAACGATGCGCCGCACTCACCCCAGAAAGTCTGCGTACCGTGTACCGGTCCAACCCTTGCCGATACCCCGCCCAGACGTGCCGCCATTGGGCCTATGGCGTGGGACTTGGAGAATTGCTGTACGGACTAGAACCCGGCGCGAGATGGTGGCGGATGACAAGGAGTAAGTAATGATTGACGGCATAGGCTCGGCAGGATCAGCAGCCGGACCGCATCCGGATACGAAGTTAGAGGTCAATAAGAGACCTGCGCGTGTCGATTTCCTCGAAAATAAAAAGTGTTTAAGGTTTAGTTTTCATCTGTTTACTGTTTACGACCCCCGGTAAACTAAACGGAAATATAAACGGTTTTAATGGTTTAAAACGGAAACTAAACGGAAATAGTTGGAGCCCTAGAAAGTCACTGTCGGCTGTGGAGGAATGCATAAGGATTGCAGTTGGGATGGAGATTATACCATTTACATACTACACATTTGCGAATGCCCCGACCATTGAGAGCGAAGGGGAGACCATGCAGCAAAGAAGCGCCTTCCGAAACCGCACGTCCTTCGGATACCTCGCCACGTATTCCCAGGTCTTGCAGAGCGTCAACCCGTACAACGTGACGGCGAACCAGGAGCCGATTAACATCGTCCTACGAAGAACATCTTAATGAGATTCGATGAAAAGGACATGAAACACACCCAATGAGAGTCGTACTGGGCCATGATAGCGAGGAAGCACTGCAGTTCAAAACCTCTATAGTTATACTTCTGCCGAAAACGGCCGTGATTTGTATCGCAATTCGGGACCCTGAGCACGACATCTTCAATATATCGGGCGGCATCTTCCGCACGGGGATCAAAATACTCGTAATCATTTCTACGGTGCGCTCGTAGAGTCGTAATCTTATGGCGCAGTTTGATGTCGCAATTTATGTTTCAACCTTGTTTCTTCCCCACTTGGGTTAATTATATCCACTCACCTACACACCCTCGAAATTTTCTCCCCAGGCTCGAAAATCTTTTCTTATTTTCTTGTACGGAAAAACCGAAAGAAATGCGCTTTCAATGTATAGTATACCAACGATCGTCTCTTTGGAGATGCCGCCTGGGAACGGCTTATGAGATGAAGGCGGTGGTTAATCAAGACAAGCGGCATATGCTCCAAGATGTCCGATCCGGCGGGGGGACATAAATGACCCAGAAATTTCCGGTGCCCAAATGTCCAATCAGAATGCGTACCAAAGGACCGCAAAAAATTTGCACGTCCGATGACAGGTGTGGCTCGTCGAAGGTCCGATCCACGGGCGGGCACTTTTCACGAAGTCTGCGAGACATATTTGTACCGATGTCAGGGCATGAGCGAAACAAATACTACTCTAATTATTGTTCAAGAGAAGCCTGTGCTGGAGGCCGCCACTGTTGATCTTGAATTTTCAGGCAGTATGGACGCTGGAGAGAGCGAAACAGTGAACGAGGAGAATGCAGATGGAATTACGGCCTTACAGACGTATACACCTAGTATATTTTCTTGATATTCATTATGCGTACATACCACCGTTTTTTAAGCGTATGCCGATCGTTGTCGGTTACCTGGAGGTTAGATAACTTTGGCGCGTGGAGGGGGCCCGGGATGGAGGTTCCGATCACGATGCGTGCCAGACGAGCGAGAATTCCTACTATCTATTTACAGATACAGTAGTTTTTTGGGTGGCAGCGTCACATCTAAAATAGAAACCTTTCGGACCTGTTGAAAGGGCATTTGAAAGACAAACTTTCAGCCCACCTTTCCATGCAGTGGAAAGTCCCCCCCCGATAACACTATGTCAGTGGGAAAGAAGGGATTTAATCTCAACTTTCCGATCGATCGGAAAGAAACAGATTGTGCTCAAAGGAAAATGTCTGTGGAAAGGTGAACTTTCCACAGAGTTGAAAGGTACAATGAAAGCACTATTTGTAGTGTACCTTTCCGTTATGGTAGAATGATCAACAGTTCGTGCATCTGGAAAGGCTCCTCCCTCTGGGCTGAGTGGCGGCTCTTTTCTCTTCGTGAAATGTTGATCATTCCCTTGGAAACAAAAGGTAGGCTAAAATCAATTCTTTCATCTTACCTTTCAACTGAGTTGAAAGTTCAACTTTCCGATGACCTTCCACTTTCGGCGGAATGTTTCCATTTTGACACGATTGGATTGCCGAGATTAAATTGCCTCTTTCACGTCAAGATAAAGGTACGCATAAAGACCGATTTTCCAACACTCTGAAATGGTGTCGAAAAGTTTGTCTTTCAACCAGCCTTTCAACGAGGTTGAAACATCTCTTTTCTAGGTGACCTAGCCCTTTGACGGTATATTCTGGACGTCGCGATGACCCAAGAGGTGAGCGTCTGGATGACTCACGTGATTCCTGGGTATTCCCCAACGTCATTCAAAGATACAGACCTCATCAGTAGCCACCAGACTTTACGCCGAGGGATACTTGCGCAAACCGGCGCTCGATGAGCCGAACCGTGCCGGGTAATGATATACCTAGCTATCTACAGAATACTCATGTCACCAGACTTGTCAGGATAAAAATAAAAATCTGTCACGCAGAAGCGAATTGCAGGGTCGACGGAGATGTGTGAAGGACGCATTTTTCTCGGGTTACAAGTCTAACCGCATGGCGCAATTCCTCATCGATCACCCGTGCCGAGCTTAGAATAAAACCATCAGCACCTTCTTTTGCAAACTGTTCTTTTCCTTCCTTCTACGATGTCTTTCAATCGGGACATCACTCTTGGGTACATTCATTCTCATTGGATTTTTGAAACATGGCCTTACTTCGTTCTTCTAGTGCTTTGCTTGTGGGAACCTGGGCAAATTCAGTGAGCACTATTTGGCTTGACACGTTTTCGCTTTCGGAGACAATTATGCTAGATTCTGTACACCATCGAAGTTAGGCAGGTATGCGCATCCAAGGTTCATGGTGGAGATATGCTAAACTAACTCCAGACAGCTTACTACTACCGCAACTTCAAACACGACAGGTGGACGTTGAAGGTTTTATCCTTCGGTCATGTAACCGTGCGACCTCTCTGATATTCTGTCCCGCCTCGCAGTTGCTAGTATCGTCTGCCATCGCCATCGATTCCGTTTCGATGATCGCAAACTATGCCTCTGTATATCTTGTGTGTATCTGCTTCTTACACCGCATGAACGGGTTAATATAGAGTATGTGCAGTACACAATTACTCACTGGGGTGTGTCTTTCCACTCGATCTACCACTGTCGCTGACCCAGTTCGCTTTACTCAGGAGATTTGGCGTATATGCAGGACCAGTATTGGGTAAGTCATTTTCGTCCTATTGGAAGAAAGATAATTAGAGCATGTTATTGAACAGCCTTACCCGCTCTATGTCTTCACGACTGGCATGGTGGCAGCCCTGGTCCAAAGTTTCCTGGCTACCAGATACTGGCGCTTGTGCGCTTTTATATCATTGTGTCGGGGCATAGCTTCTACTAACTCGTTCTAGAACCCATAACCGCTTCATCACGCTCACTTTATTCTTCTTCATCATGGTCGCAGTACGGTCCTATCTCTCCCACACTTTTAATCAGTAATTTCAACCGTCGCTAACAGATCGGCGGTGCGTTCGCTTCTGCCCTCACGCTCGCGATCTTCCCCGGATATAAGGATCGGGAGAAAGTCATGATCCCTGCCACGTGTGTCGTCATCTGCTCTGAGGTCTGTTCGCCTTTAACTAAATGAAGAACCTGGCTCATCGCTGAAGCCGTCACGGACATTTCCATTGCGTCGGCCCTTCTGTTGGAATTCTGGAAGGTTAGGTTCGTGCTCAGGGAGAACAAGAGGTGAGCTTCCGAGTCAGTGTCACCGACCTGATTTAATCATTCTCGTTGGTAGTCTGCTCAATAGACTAGTGGCACAAACCATCCAAACTGGAACCACTGGGGCGACTATAGCATTGGCTGTCTTGATCGCGTAGGTTCCAGGAATTTCAGCTCTTTTTCGAGCTCATACAACTGTTTGTTTAGGTTTCTGGGAAACCACGAAACCAACGGTGAATTTCTTGGCCTTCCACTTTCCGTCCCGGGCTCACTTATCCCAGTCTCCACCGGAATCGCCTACTGCCTAGGCCGTGTCTATTGTATTACCATGGTTCGCACTCCATGAAAGATCTCTGCGTTGGTGGCATCTCACAAAGCCTGAAGCTCGCGAATCTGAATCGCAGAGAAACCGGGAAGCGCACGTTTTCAGAGGCGATTCGTGCGAACCCCGAGACTCGCTGTGAGCGTGGAAATCAGGAACGGATCGAAGGCGGCGATGACTATTGCGGTATTCGTGCGTTTTTGGTTTGCGCTCTGTTGAGGCTGACGCTGACGCAACGCGTGCTACAGAATTCCACCGGACCAGTGTGGTAGTCCAATTTTCAGGTTCCGAATAGATCCACCGCTGATATACTCCTCCCAGGAGTTTTCTACAGGCTCATTCAATGCCGACGTGAGATTTTTCTCGTGTTCAACCTCCTTCACGGCGACGCTGACGCGGTAATAATTCTAGCCAGGCCAGGGTCCTCCTGAAGATAGTATTGCCGTCGAGATAGAGGTGACAGTGAACGGTTGTGCCTCGTACTCGTCCAAGATGAAACAGGACCTATTCGCTCCGTGATCTGCCAGAACTCCCGGTACGGACACTCGCTATATATTGCTGGAGCGTAACAGACAAGCCATTCGTTCTTAGAATCCCAGAGATGTCGGCCATTTTAACCCACGATTGAGCTTCTGGAAACTGTCAGATGGTAAAATTGTGATCGCATTGTCGCGTATTTTGGCGCTTACTTATCTTACTTCTTTTATAATTTTCTAACTTTGTTGCGTCCTCCTAGTCTCCCTAGTCAGACCAATAAACCCGCGTTTTCTCTTTGACAGGCCTCGCAAGCGGACACAGGCATTATTATCTGAGACTGGGAACCGGGCCACCTTAGCGTTTTTGACCTTGAGCCGGCGCATTAAGTGAGATGAGTACAAGTATATGGGCTCTGAAACGAAGGTATACATCCTGTGACTGAGTAGAGCTATTCTTCGCAAATTTAGACCATGGTTTCATGGCCTGCCAAATTTATTTTTCAGCGGTATCCCAAAATGGCAAAACGGGGTAGTGGGCCACCCCTCTAAATCGCTCGTTCGGACTCATACTGGGCATCCCAATGTCTCCCAAATCATTGAATAGATATGATTACACCATTCCATACACTAAGAAGGGCCATTTGAGGTATATGAGGACAACAATTATTTCCCTTTCGAGCAAGGAAGATAGGCGAAATTGTGATGGGGCTGAATGGCACGGCCTACAAAGGACAGAGGGTATCAACATCCCAAATTAAGGCATAGATAACTTCCTTGGATATATCTGGACATACCTCTCCATGAGAGACATCCCCCACAAGCCAATAACCCTTCACAAAAGATTCATCTTTATGCACTAGCAAAATCTGGTGCTTGGGATAGTGGTGGACCGTGAACGGGGAGTCAAACACTAAGCGGCCAAATACATCTAGGAAGATGGTGGATTACATGTCTCAAATGGACATACCAAATTCTAGGACCGTAACAAAGATGAGTGTGTCGCTATCGAGGTGGCCCGCCTGTGCGACGCGGCATCAACTCGAGATGATCTTGAAGAGTCCAAGACGCAAATGAGAGTCGATATTAGGTGGGGTCCTATGCTACACCAGTTTCCAGCATCGAGGGATTAAAATGAGCCATCAAACTTGTGAATCCGTGTAGAATTGGCGGAGAAATAAGCAAAAGACAGGCAGAAAGGCCGGCATCTTGATGAAAAACTGTTGATCGCGGCGTCAGTCTGCCTCCAAATTTGACATACAATCTCCTCATAGGTCATATTTTATCCAATAGACACCAAATTACAGGACTTTACATCACATCACCTTGTATTATGCAAGTGGCCCACGACCTAGTGTGGCCCGGTAGGCAGTCGCAGATAATAATATTGTCCGAGAATGATGAAAACATACCGCCAACTCCGACCAGCCGTGCCCATTCCATAAAAGCGAGGACCTCCGCCACTTCCAGCCCCGATCCGACTAGGACAAAATCAAGTCGATCCTCCGCGCTCTGGATTGATGTGCACACAGTCATCATTTCTGAGAGCAGCTGGTGATTTTGAAGTACGCCGGCGTGCTGAATGAGTGCGACCTTGCACTGGAGGCCGGGCAGGGACCGCGCGAGCTATCCACGAGTCAAAACACTGTAAGATACTGAGAGTAGACCGAAAAATAAAGGCTCGCCTCGGAAAAAGCATGCAGTTCCCCACGGGAGTCGCTATCCAGGCTGTAGTTATTGGCCAGGTGGTCTACCAACAAAGTGGGGTCGTCCGAGTCCACAGCGGCTTGCGAATCATCGAAATAAGAGTCGAATGGGAGGTAAAGTTATAGCGAATGCGATTCTGAGAAGCATTTATGGCGTCGATGGAGGAGGATGAGGGAGAGGATGAGGGAGAGAAGGAAGAAAGAGACCTTTTACCCTTTTTCAGGCTGCCCACCTCGCCGTCTCCTCCCACATTCAGTCTGGTCCTCGTCATCTCATCAAGTGGCTGAATGAATTGGGCCTACCAAATGGACTCGAAAACATCAGGTGGGTGACTGGGACTGCATCGGCAGCCACCCTGGTGCGATTCATGATTGAAGACTGAGCAGGGTCGACGAGAGCGACGGCGTCGGTGTTGGGAGAAATTTTGAAAGCTTGACGGTGACCAAATAGTCAGTGAGTCACATTTCGGATACTTGCGGAATCCGATACTTCCGAAATTGTCCGGACCAAAAGTTAACTCTCAAAAGAAGGAACATTGAGCCAATTTAAATCAAGGACGAGTACATGGAACAAACATAATGTAGGCAATAAATTAAATTCAAAAAAAAATGAAAGAGAAAGTAACTACTTCAAGTCGAATCTGAACAATTAAATTCTTGCGGGCGTTGAAACATTAGGGGCAGTCAGAATAGCTTTTGGAGGGTGATTCTGGGGGTCGATTCTGAAAGCGATTCTGAAAATTGATTTCATCAGAATCGACTGTCAGAATCGCCTCAGTTTTGACCGCCCCGCTTAGAAAAGCAATTCTCGAAACGATTCTCTAAAAATAGGTGAATTTCACAGCCAAGAAGTGGAATCGGAATCGAGAATCGCATTCAGAAGCTCCTCTGGAGGAGATTCTGTTTCGCTTCTCAAAGTTGATTCTGGTTTAAAGCGCTTCTCCCACGCTTTATTTAAATCGGAATCGACTTCGAGAATCCACCCCAGAATCGACCCTCAGAAATCTATTCTGACTGCCCCTATTGGTGCTGGCACAGGTATGCCAGTGACCGCCATAATACGAGCCCAGGTAGCAACGATGAAGCAAAGTGTGATGCCAAAGGAGTAGAGCCAAACGTAACAGAGTAAGGATATGATCTTAAATTCATTTTTTCGGCCAAGGAACTTGTGGCGCCTCCGGCTATAAACAGCCCGTAACTTCCGGATGGCAGACTATCGGATAAGTAATTGGGTTTTTGAGGTTTCCAATAAATTTGAGAGTGCAGCGAGATGCAGTTTCCATGCGCGGGGGTCGGTGGTAGACGACAGTGACAAAGAAGGAGCCTCGCCTTGAGCTCGAGGCAGCCGCGAGGCTTTTGCGCGAGGCACTGATCGGTACCCCTTTAGGACATCGGTGATCATTGTTGCCGGACCGGTAGTGTAGGATATCGTACGAAATCAAGGATCTTAGAAAAATTGTACGAGACTTTGCTGCCAACGTCTTACGGATCGAGGATCTAGAGCTTCATTACGAAAACAATACTGCCAACATACGATTTGATCCTGCTAAATTGTGCATCCACGGAACATAGGATTTCACAATATTTTCGTTTGCCTGTGTACCTAGTTTTTTACTCCTTTAGGTATCTCGGCAGGAAAAAATTCAAGACATGCCAAGAGCGTCATGTAAATTCTGCCAATCACATTCAGACAACTTTTAATAAGTATTGCTTCACTATGGATGCTCCAAGGACATCCTAAGTGCCCAGTAATTCCTGCCCAGAGTCATAAACATTAAGGCGGCCCACTACCCAGTCGCCGATAATATAATTATCATTACCTCAAAATCTTGCGGCAGTATGAACCAAAATTTTCTGTTTTGACATCCTTCCCGATATTTCAATCATCACCAATTCAGATGAAAAGAAAGTAAACGGACAAATAACTGGGATGGAAGCATCATCAACAGCCAGTTGTTGAGGTCGACTAGGTTGAAGGCAGTCATCCTCCCTTGAGAAGGATGATCTGTCGTTGCAAAAACTCGGTAATACTGTACTATTTCGTTCAATTCGGCGGTCACGCGTCACGCCCAATTTATTTTTATTGCGGCAATAATTTTTTCTCGATTTATCGGAATATTTTTGGATTTTAATTGTACTAAAATTTCAGGATTGGAGCCGAATTGATCGAAATTGTACAGTGTACGACCTGCTCACGGGGAATTTTTAGCACCAAATGTTCTTGGTAAATGTCGGGGCCAACCCAACCACATTCGTAGGCAGCCCGGACACTTTGATGGTTTTACTCTAGGCAGGTCAATCCATTGTACGAAGAGGGTGTCGTACACTGGTTAAGCCAACTGTCTCGTTCCAATCCCACCTTTTTACAAAGGTACCGGATCGAGATGGCTCACGGATCAAATCCAATCTGATGCGCGATGATGCGAACTGCATCGCCACCCATTAGCTCTTTCATGCTCTCCGCTGCTGCACTCTTCGCCCTCCCTGCCTGCGTCGTCTCCCGTCGTTTCTTCTCGCCTGCTGTCTTCTTCGTCTGACTCACTTTCCGGCTCGAGCACCGGCCAAGCTACCCATCGTTGGCCGCTGACGTGCAGTCCTCGTCGCTAGTGATGTTAAAGGCCCGGCTTGGCCTGAAAGCCCGGGCTTGGGCCTGGCTTGAGCGGGCTTGGGCTTGGATTTTCTCAAGCCTAAGCCCAAGCCCTCAGACAGGGCTTGGCCTGGCCGGGCTTGGGCCTAGGCCAGGGCTTGAGCATGCTAAATGGTTTGGATGTAATGTCCTCGATTTAAGTCGCAAAACTGATCGTTTAACTATAAAGAACAACTTACTTGCCATTAACTTCATGTTTAACTCATTTCACAAGGGAATTGGGGGCTTCTGCGAGCTTAAAATTTTTGCAAGCTGTCAATACAAAGTCAATGTACAGTCTAAAAACTCAAGAATATACCTCGCACTCATGTCATCCACATAGAATCTGAATCATTGAAAATCCATTCAAAATTAGGCCGAATTTACCCCGCCTTCCTACGTTTCTTGTACCAGGTATCCAGGCCAGGGCTTTCGGGCCGGGCCTGGCTTGAAATTTCCAAGCCCGAGCCCTAGGCCTGCTCAAGCCCGACGTCGGGCCTGGCTTGGCTTGGCCTAAACGGGCCGGGCCTGGCGGGCTTGAGGGCCTGAGGCCGGGCCCTCAACATCACTACTCGTCGCGTCGATGCAGCCGGCGCGCTAGCAATACGACTGACCGGGGGTGCTGCTGAGCTGTTGCTTCGCGAGTACGAAAATCCGACTCAAAAATAGCGCCCCAGAAAAGGACTGAAAGATGAGTGTGCGACAGGTGGGGCGACGCGGACACCCGGCTCTTGCACCTCGTCAGCTCTGCATATAGCAGTGGATGGGAGCAGGATGTGGGAGTAGCGTCGACGCGCGCGCTGAACTCGGGTAGTAGCTAAGCCGGTACATTTTCTCCTATTTATGTCTACTCTTCCGCCTGGCCTTGCTCCATATCTCGTCGCTCAGCCATCGTCCTTCCCTTCTCCCTCTTGTCTACTCCCCCTTTCGTTCTCGTCCTTCATCTCATATTCCCTTCCTTTTCCATGTGCCTTCCGCTAACATCGATTGGCTGGACGTGCATGTAGCGCACCAGACAGAGCTTGCTCGCGATGACTTTGGGCCTCTACTTGCTTGGTCTTTCGCCGTCTACTGTTCTTCTTCGTCCCCTCCTCCCCTTCTTCTGGCATGCACCTTCCCCTAATATCGATTGGCTGGAGGCGCCGCACCAGACAGAGCTTGCTCGCGATGACTGTGGATTGGGTGACGGGTGAGTGACGTTCGTCTTTCGGATTTTTCCCGCATTTTGCATGGAGAACTATTTTCCTCCTGGTATCATGATTTTGCGTCGAGCGGAAATTCGAGGGCAAGCGTGGACGGTTTTTGTGCAGTGTGTAGGTGGGAAGCGTCTGCGGGGACGGATTCCTTGGACGGGGACGCGTCTCGTTGCCCAAGGATTCTGGAGTGCCAGTTGTCGTACAGAACCATTATCCATGCACAGCGCGTCTTGCGAGCACACTCTTCAGACGCGCTCCTCATCCAGCGTTTGCCGCCGCGTCGATTCTCTGCGGTCTCTCTGCGCCTCTGCTCTCTTGTGGCGTCTGCCTGGTCGTTGAACGGGCACCTTTTTATTTCCCTGTTTGCACCCCGAAACGGCGACTTCGGGAGATGGGTATTTATGTAGTGGTCTGGGCGTTCGCACCCGGGCGAGTTGGAGGGCTGACAGAGATAGAGGTTTGATTTTCTCGGGACTTGAAAGCCTCCGAGCCTTGGGCTCTCGGCGCCCGGCGAACACGGACAAGTGGCGCCTGGGGTGCCCGCCGCCACGGGCATTTACCGTCTTGGCCACCGGTGTTCGCCCCGACCGTTTAACGGTTTGGAGAGTTTTGATTGCCCCGGCACGCACACGGAGTTGCTTGCTCGAGTGTTGGTGAGAAGGGGGCTAGATGATGCATTTCGGTGATGAAGAATTCGGACCTTGGGCGCACCGTGTCTTGTTCTTTGAGACTGCTTGTGGGCAGAGTTGTTTGACACCGCACTGCAGATATTCGCTGCACGAGGCGCGGTCTCTCACTGCATTCAGCCGGCCCTTCGATGGGCTTAGACATGAAAATTCTAGGTTGGCCGAGGCGGCCGTGTCTACGCGCTTGGCTAAATTGTTCAAGCCCCGTGAGGCCGCCTCGGCAAAACTGGAATTTGGCATGTTGAGGGGCTGGCTGAATGCAATGTCTGGGAAACGGTAATGTGGACTGTTTCATTTATGGCCCTGTGGCGTTTCTTTCAAGGCCAAATGAACCTAGGACGCTAAATCCGAAATGCGAAGATCGGGACGCGTCTAACGTCAGATTCTGAGCTTGTAAGCGACTGTTCCCAATCCGGCGGAACAGAAGTTAATGTATGGGTCCGCGACAGCGCTCATACCGAGTACCGAGTGCTGGAAGTTTCCGGTGCTGTAAGCATGACGGGTCAATGCACACACCTCTTAACCTCTCCACTCAACCGCCGCGAATCCTCCTGGTGCGGGTATATGAGCGGGTACATACGAGCTGTGGCGTGAATACACAAGCGACACCTTTCACAACACATGTGGTGTGGCGCGCAGGGTTGCCGTCTTCCAAACCAAGAGGTAAAAGGGTCCCAGGATGAAGTTAAACCTGAAGACGTTGCTTGGCGGAATCTTGCGTCCGGAGAAGAACCAAGGCAACCGACAAAGATCGCACTTCTGCAAGAGTTCCCGGCCGTGTAAAAGAACCAGAAACGCATTAAGCCGGGAAAAAAAATGGCGATTACCGTACAGTGCAAACATGGTATGCGTCTTCAATAAATAAGAAGCGGGGTTGATTCCCGTTCTAAATCCCAGGCTCGCAAGAGGGGAGAAGGTTTGTCTGGCTCTTTGGATTCATCGAAATAGAGAAAGACCCTAAAGAAGCAGGCAGAAGCGCCGAGATCGTGACGAGGGAAATTGATCATAGAAAGAATGGTAGGCTCCCACAACTCGTTTCGATAGCCCAAAAACACAAGGCCAACACTCTGAGTTTCTGATCACATATCACGGCGTCAGCAACCCACTATGTACATTGGTACTCTCGCATGCCTCGACTCTACCCACAACAGCCTCATTTCGCTCAGTGCTCAGTAGCTCCGGCCGAGTAGCAAATTTTTAATAGCGTCAGTGGGAGATCCCGTTGGGCGCATACATGCAAACCTCTGCCATCATTTTCTATTACTATGAGTATTGTGTCCCGTGCTTCTTTTGTCCAAAAAGCACCCCAAAAATGTTTCTTGGCTGCGTTCCATGCTCCCCTATTGACCTATTGACATGGTCTTGGACTCTCCGCATATAAGCCATTCCACACAGTGGGCGACGTACGACGTCATACGCAAGAAGATGTGAGCTTAAACGGTTTACTATTGGTGTCTTCCTTCACTTTCGTCTCGCCGTAGCTCCTGGAGGACTGTGATCCATTTAAAAGCCTGCATGTGTTGATGTAAGGCGATGAAAACGTACATTAACTGTGCGGGGCGCGTTCCCGTCGGCTGAGTCCGTTGTTACAACCGTCGTGTGGTAGAACTCTGCCATGGAGAAAGTACAGGACAAGAGCTTGAGAGCGGAGACATCACTTTCTTGAGAAGGTACTCACGAACGCCCAAAGAGATGTCGGTCACAATATTCTCTGTCGGACAACCGGGGCGTCCAGGGCCACTGGTGTCGTCGCACCGCTGAAGATTCAAGTTGTACAGCAGTATTATCACGTAAAGCGGGCTCATCAAGTAGTTAAACACTGTCGAGACTACATGGATGGTGAATCCGCGAAGCGGTCAGATCGAATGACATGAAGCACACCGTTGCTTTCCTTGTCTAAGTAGTACGTCACCACCACTGCAACGGCAACCGTGCTGGTGGTAGAGCCCGTCTGAAAGGCACCGACGACGAGGCGGTGGATCAGCCTGAAGTGTATGGGTTAGTATCAGTGATGTAAGGAAGGGGGACCACTGACGAGCTGATGTTTACAAATGACGTCTTCATTGTTACAAGTTTCCAGATGAGAGAGACGGCGATGAGGATATCTGGCGTGTCAAAGGTAGAGTCATTTCAACGCTCGGTGAATGCAACTACGACACACCTACGGTTGTTGTACCCACAATGAATATCACAACACCAGTGGCCGCCTTGTTTCTCTGGAACACACACGTCGCAGCGGGCAGGAAATAAAATATCATTCCTGTTCATACGCACCGAGGATGGATCGACCCCCGCCTGGCTGACGCTTATTATAATGGCGCCGACCAGCTGCGTTGAAAGTTAATAAGCTGGTAAGCGAGCGGCTTGATCAACAATGTGTACCCCGACGGTAACGCAAATTGAAAGGAAGACCGCGAGCCATAACATGTTGGACCTATGACATTTAAATAAATGTTCCAATGAATGTTAGGATAACCAGCGCGAAAGATATACAGTCGATAGAGGCGACGTATGAGGAAGGCGTCAACAATAGCACCCGTTACACTGTTGGCGATCACGTAGAGGGGGTACCCCCACAACTACATTGGATTGGACCAGCATCTATGGTGTGCGAATCTGGACCTTACCTGCTTCTCCATTCGCACTGAGTCCCCTGTCGGCAATTACCAGTCAGCCAGCAGCGCTTACCAACAATGTGCCGCACTCACCCCAGAAAGTCACTGTCGGCTGCGGAGGAATGCGTAAGGATTACAGCTAGGAGGCAAACAGCACCATTTACATAGTACACATTTGCGAATGCCCCGACCATTGAGAGCGAAGTGGAGAACATGCTGCAAAGAAGAAGCGCCTTCCGAAACCGTACGTCCTTCGGATACCTCGCCACATATTCCCAGGTCTTGCACAGTGCCAACCCGTACAACATGGCGGCGAACCAGGAGCCGATTAACACCGTTCTACGAAGAACATCTTAATGAGATTCGATGAAAAGGACATGAAACACACCCAATGAGAGAGTCGTACTGGGCCATGATAGCGGGGAAGTACTGCAGTTCAAAACCTCTATACTTATACTTCTGCCGAAAAACGGTCGTGATTTGTATCGCATTTCGGGACCCTGAGCACGACGTCTTCAATATAAGTATTGGGCGGCATCTTCGTTACGAGGATCAAAATACTCGCATCCACATCTCGTAATCTTACGGCGCAGCCTGATGTCGCAATTTACGTTGCTAGCTTCTTTCTTCCCCACTTGGTTTAATTGTATCCACCCACATGCAAACCCTCGAAATTTTGTCCCCAGACTCGAAGGTCTTTCCTTATTTTTATCAGCGGAAAACCCGAAAGAAGTGCGCTAGGTGACTTCACGTCGCTGCCAGGCCCCTGGAATGTCATCTGCCAAGGTATACTATACCAACCATGGCCGCTTTTAAGACGCCGCCTGGGAACGGCTTATGAGATGAAGGCTGTGGTTAATCAACATAAGCCGCATATTCCAAGATGTCCGATCCGGCGGGGAAGACATAAATGACCCAGCAATTGCCGGTGCCCAAGTATCCGATCAGAATGCGTACCAAAGCACCGCAAAAAATTTGCACATCCGATGACATGGGTAGCTCGTCGAAGGTCCGATCCACGGGCGGGCATTTTTCACGAAGTCTGCGAGACATATTTGTACCGATGTTGGGGCATGAGCGAAAAAAAAACTACTCTAATTATTGTTCAAGAAAAACCTGTGCTAGAGGCCGTCGCCATTGATGTTGAATTTTCAGGCAGTATGGACGCTGGACAGAGCGAAACAGTGAACCAGGAGGATGCAGATGGAATTAAGGCCTTACAGACGGATACACCTAGTATATTTCTTGATATTTTCGCCATTAGGCGTACATACCACCGTTTGTATGAGCGTATGCCGACAATTGTCGGTTACCTGGAGGTTAGATCTCTTTGGCGCATGCAAAAAAGCCCCAAATGGAGCTTCCAATCACAATGGGTACCGAACGAAAATTAGATAAACTAGGTTTTTAGGTGGCAGCGCAGGGTCTGAAAAATTAATCACGGCATGATCGCCCTCGGTGATTGCCCTTTTCTATGTGAGGGGTGTCCTTACGCAAGTTCGATGAGATGGACGGTGTCGTGTGAGCCATGTCCATCATGTATCAAAAATCTCCACCCAACAACCGGAAACATTGCGTTTCGCGGACTGTGGAATGAATGACTTCTGGAACCAGTTGTAGTTGAGAACTTGAGATTATTGTTCGTCCACCCATTCGGAGACATTGAGACACTTGAGAACATTGAGCAGGTGCTGGACAAGCACCACATTCCGGCCCCCCATAGCTGCACTTACGACGAGCTCTGGCCAGCTATGCTTCGGCTAGGTTTGGCCAGCCAGGGCCATCAATGCCCTTCCGCTAGCTCCGGTGGCGCAGTGTGTGGCTAGGGAGCTTCGGAATGCAGTGAAGTCGACAAAGGAAGCTCACGTTATATTAGGAGTCCCAAACCACAAGAAAAAGAAATCCCGGGTCGAGAGCAGCATCAACAGAAACACACTCGATAACTGTAATGAGCTCCACTGGTGGCACTGGCGGCCTTGTAATTTGTGGGGGCATTTTTACCAACGAGATATTTGCCTTATTGTTTACAGCAATTTGTGGTACATAACACTGGGGGCAAAGGCCATGACCGTGGGTTCATGGCGTTTGACGGGCGTATGTACGACACTTGCCATGGCGTTTGCCACTGCGTTGCACTGGCGTCGCACAATCCCTTTGTTCCAGTGTCATTGTGGGAACTTGTCGTGCAGGCCGATGTTCCGAGTGTGCAACAAAGTTTCGAACTCTCAGCTCTTGGAGTGGTCTCTTGTACACAGACAATTCAACATGGCAAGCCAATTCCTCACTTGTTGACATGTGCAATGTGGTGTCTGCTGTGTGGTGTTTGTTCAGCCTTTCTTTGCCCAGAACAACATCTACTTCTTTTCCGAACTCTGGCTTGGGAAATATCGGGACACTAAACTTGTTATTATTTATGGGTAAAGTCGTTGGACTGAGCTCTATGCCTCATCCTACACTGGCTTTAATTTATCCATAAATCATCATTCATCATTTCCAACAATTTCCACAAGAACTACCAGGAAGTCGCCACATCTTGCACTGCTCTGCACCAGAAGTGTTCCCAAGCCATGGGTCCACAGACCGGATCCATTTGCGTGGCTACTAATATGCCATCAACAGCCAGATGGTGAAGAAAAACAGCTGTATTTCAGCTGTTTTTCTGATGCCTGAACAGACTATTTAGGCCAGAGGTTTGGGTGGTGGGCAATGCCCGACTTTTCTGGAGCCTCTGACAACACTCAAAGGAAAAATTATTGGCCTTCTCAGCAAAGGAAAATTCCCAAAATTGTGAACATTTGGTCGAAATAGTGTGGCAGACACTCACGTTCAATACCAATTTAGGCTCCAAAGCTGTCACAAGCGACATTTGGAGAAAAACTAGAAGTGGTCTGGGCAAAGAAAGGCCGACACTAGTACTAGTGCCAGACGACAAGCAAAGTTGAGGAGTTGAAGAGGAGTTCGAAAATTATTGATGATCTGATGGAATGCTCGGAACATTGAGTCGCACCCCAACTTCCCACGATGACACTTGAACAAAGGGATTGTGCAACGTCAGTGCAACGCCGTGGCAAACGCCATGGCAAGTGTCGTACGTACGCCCATCAAACGCCATGAACCCACGGTCATGGCCTTTGCCCCCAGTGTAAGGTGTGGACCAATTTTTTTTTTGTTTTCAACAGTTTTGACTAGAACAGCTGCGACAAGCTCAGTTTTGATTAGATTTCCTTGAGAATAGGTGCATTTGAGTCGCATAGAAAATCCGCAGAGGATCAAGTGCCTTTTTTTTTTTGATGCATCTATGTAATATAATTTCTTCAGAAAAATCATGGTTTCCACTAGGATAGCTATAGCTCAATGAATAATTGTCCTATTGACCTAGTTTTCAGATATGTCAAGTATCTGAACTATCTCTAGGGCACTGTGAGGTCTGCAGATATGGGTATAGCCAAATTCCAATACAGAGTGCTACTTTTTATGGGACCTGAATATTGCTGTAAGGCTGCTCCACCAACCTTATTACTTTCCTCAGCACTGTCCAACCTTTTCCTTACCAGATTGGTTCAGCCTCTCCTATCCACACTGCACTATTTCCATCCAGCCACCCTCATTGTATTGCTACTATCCCGCTTCAGCCTTGGTTTGGCACACCAGTGCCACAATCTTAATTGCTCCTTGCAATCCTGCATTGCATCTTCACCACTACCATTGACTGATTGACATTGGTCTCAATCACATTGTCTTTTGACACATACTCATTTGACCTTCAGATTTTCCTTATCATTGACTCACCAAGATCCCTCCTTAATGATCATCCATACCACTCTTTGAAATCCTACCATTTATCTTATCATTGTTGAGTCCTTATCTTACATTCTGATTTATATCCCATGTCATATTCTCATCCATATCTTATGTTACATTCTGTTCCTGTTACGTATCTGATTGCACATTGATTGTGACTGTGATGTAATTACAGATATTCTGTTCTTGGTCTTGATCACCAGGTACCCTTCTATAGTGGCCCCTCTTAAATGACCACACTATTGTTCTGTCATTCTGGGCTACTCTTAGTTCTGTCTGGCCGACCATTCTAGTGTTGACTGCCTCCACAATGTGGCAGCCTTCCAATTGCCCTAGCCAAAAAGGGCACAAAATCATGTTCAGTTAGTATATTGCTTATGGTAGTGCACCATCCTCTAGTAACATCCTAGATACATAACATATTTAAGAATTAGGTCAATCGGACCATTATTCATTGTGCTACAGCTGTCCTAGTGGAAACCATGATTTTTCCAAAGAAATTCTATTGCGTAGTCCCATAACAAAAACCGGTACTTGATCCTCTGCTGATTTTCTATGCGACTCGAACGCACCTATTCCCAGGGAAACCTAATCAAAACTAAGCCGTTGCAGCTGTTCTAATCAAAACCGTTGAAAACAAAAAAAAAGGTCCTTGCCTTATGTACTGCAAATTGCTGGAAGTCTGTGGTGACAGCAATGTATTCAAGTTTTTCAAGTTCTGAAAAGAGAGAAAGAGAGAGGTCTAACATACCAAGTGTGAATCTAAATCCAATTTAATTTTGGACCCTATGGTCTCCAGTGTTCAGAAACAAGCTGGAACCGGAAACGAATCAAGTTGATCCGGAGCCTTGGTAGGTTCTCGGCACCGTCTATCCAGATTAAGCCATATCGGAAAAAATGCACCATTTGAGTTAAACGGTAGCAAATCAAGACATCTGACAGTTCTCTGGCGGCTGACAGCGGAAGCATCCGGACTCTCGACATCCCCGTCTCTTTCAATTGAAAAGATTCACGTGCAACCTGCGGTCCGCGTAGGAGCTGCAATTTCATGTGCACACACAATTCTACATACCTGATGCAAGAAGCGCGGCAGGCTTGGGGACGAGCGCGCCGCTTCGCAGGTGACGACAACAACTAGAAAACTATAAAGATTCCCTCTGGTTCATTGAATTCTCCTCATTCAATCAATCCCCTGGTTCAGCGCCCAAATATACGGTACTGTCATGGGGAATCAACTGTGTCAGAATTCGTTCGCTCCAGGCCAATATTTTCCCAAACTACAGTGTCTTTTTGCATTATTTATGAGGTTTCAATCCGGAGTGTGCCGACATGAGATGCACGAGTAGGCCTACACACCGGGGGTAAAACCCGAGGCATATGGAATCCATATGCCTTACAGGCATGTCCTTTGCATGTGGGTGATCCATGGAACAAAGGTGTCAATCACCTTTGTCCCATCTTTGTTTTTGGCCTTGAGTCATCCCCAAAAACAAAGATGGGACAAAGGTAATTGACACCTTTGTCCTACGGATCAACCACATGCAAATTACATCCCTGTAAGGCATATGGATTCCATATGCCTCGGGTTTTGCCCCCAGTGACAATACAAAGGGATTCCTGTTTGTTTTACCTTCCCTGCTGTACTTATGACACACTTAGTGTCTGCAGTTCTATATGCACATTTCCATGTCCTCGTATGTGATTAGTTGTTTTGCGCTTCCAAACTTCTTGGGGTGCACACAAAAATAACAACATGTAATAAAATGAAATACAGTGATACCGATAGTAAAAGCTGTGATTCCCAATCCTGTGTTCCGCCAAACCGCAGATTTATTCACCATGACTTCCTCTGGCCTTTCAGTCCCGCACTTTCTGACATTTTGCATTTGCGCATGGTGTGCATCTGCATGGCTTTCGTGGCGGTCTACTTCAACCCATGCTCGTAATTTTTACCAATACTTCTGGAGACATGGTCGTATGTATCTGACTAAGGTATGCTGTCAATAACAGAAGTGAAATACAGATTCACAAGGAAATAGGTTTTGGTGTGGTGGACTTGCAGTGCACTGCACAAAATGCAAGCAGGTGCAGCCAACCTGACGTTGCCAGTCATTGCCTGCTAGAACTTGCTGGGATCCCAGACTACTGTTTAAGAGTGTGCACAGACAAGTTTCGAAGGCGTGGTGTGCCACAGCAGGGTGCAAACTCTGTCACTCTGGAAAATGCCCAATATATGTGCAAGCAATGTAGTAAATTCAAAATCACCATGTGACAAACAAATGAAGTCCAGCCTGCCGGATTAGAGGGCAGCAGGTAAAAAATGGTTGGTCAGAATGGGATGTTCGACACAGAGGTTTGAATTCCAGGCCACTGCTACTCCGCGTCTTGCAGGTACATACAGATTATTCTTTATTTCTGCTCTTCCTCAGTGCAAATATTCCAGTAGAAATCATGTGTGGCCTCAAATTCATTGCTCCTATTAGAAAGCTCACTGACCTTTCTCTTCGACTTGGTAACTGCTAAAGGAAGCAACAGATCAAAATGAAGGGCTTGGAGGAAGCTGTACATCTCTGGTGCATTCAGATATTTGAATGTCAAGTAGTGTTTGAGCTTTCCTACTCATCCATGCATTGGGCAGCAAATTTACAGAGATGTGCATGTATTTAATTTTGGTTGCATGAGCTTGACGGCCATACAGGACCCGCATCAACGGCATGACACAACTACCGACCGTTTGTCCCTATCGAGCTTAAACTTGGCTTAAACCACCACAGGGTTACGCCATGAACCAGATATTTGTGGTTATTCCCTTTCTTCCTGCCGCCCCGTTGAACACCCTTCTCTTCATATTATATATATTCTTGACCGGGATGTCGTGCTCGTCAATGATCCGTTGAAGTTTCGCAAAATAACGGGAAATAATAGGTCGATTGAATGCCTGAGTGCGGCGGGGATCAAGTCCACGGGCCTTTCCGAGCTTTATTTGGGGTGATGTTTGAGGAAGAGGCCAATCCACGTTCCGCTCGGCTTTTTGGAGGCAACATCTTTCACAATAGACAAGAATGACCTCCGCTTCGCTCCGGTATGTGAGACGAATAACGAAGATGAAAATGATATTTATTACATGTGTACATGGTGTACAGAATATTCTACACGGTATCAAGAGGATTTTTGCGGTGAAAGGTAGACGAACCGAGTGCGGGCATTGATTTTTCCAGAAGTTCATCGTGATGACGCAATGTAATGAACCATTAACAAAAATTGTTGAATTTGGAGGATGACCAGGCGAACATAATTGGCCAATGAAGGGTGTCCGAACGGTGACAGAGGGCGAAACAGCCAGGAACATGCGCGAACGGGGGAAGAGATATTGATGACCGCAGCCCGCGGCCTCGGAGCACATCTTCGGACCAATGCTTTGAAATAAAGCTGATGTTGATACGCACTACAATCCCGGCTAGAGAAACCTTGAAGGCCAGAACGAGAGGAGACGTGATTACGGCGGCGCCAGCATAGAAATACCGCAGATTTAGTTGAGTTGATTTGATCCAGATTAGAGGAAGGTGCCCAGCGGTGGACAGAAGTGTTGCAAACACTTCAGTGAGGGATGAAAACCAGAATGAATCCGAGAAATAATGTTTCAGGTACAGTAATTTGAGGAAGAGAGAAAGGGTGCAAGATTGCCGGTCTGAACGAAAGGCAATACACCTGTTTTATATCTCGAGAATCTTCCGGCGACTACGTGGCCGCCCGGCCTGATGACAATGGAGTTGGCTGCGCCGTAGGCAGCAGCGACGGCGGTAAACTGCATCTTGCCTCAATCCCGTGGCGAAAAACTGCGGGTAAGTCAGCTGTTCAGCCGCATGCGGTTCTTGAGTGAGAAATTTAATACAGTTTAGGATGTGTTCCAAGTTATCCCAAGGTCTAGTTTAGACTGCGCGGGGGTCATTTGACGTCGAAAAATGAGGGCTAGCGGAGAACGGGAAGAAGGGGGATAGGCCAGATGGGAATGAAATCAAAAAGATAGAAAGCATCTGAAGACGAGAGCAGAGGGAGACAGAATGGAAATAAGCGTACATGGAGAAATTGCACCGCCGAGCGAGCATTTGCTTAAAGCACGGTTAATAAAAGCGCAGATGTAGCCGAAGTTGCAGTCCGAAAGCCAAGCAAGCCGAAAATGGACAGTTCGCGTAGTGAAAGAGCAGGAAAGCGCGCAGTCTGTAGCAGATCATGGGAGCACTGCGCAGGACCAAAAAGAAGTTAATCTGGCCTTATGGAGGAAAAGCACAACACACGTGACGTGATGGGCACCGCCGAACGAGCAAAATCTTAAAGAACGGATAATCTGATTGCTCGTTTGTCGACAGGATGGCCGGTAGCGGCAAGGTAGAGTATGTCCTCAACGGCCTTCCCCAGTGTCTGATGTGCCTCGTGATATGGACACGTAAGGCCTACCTAATAGCACCCCTAGGACGCTCTATTAACGATTTAAAGCCCTAGATTATATGCACTAATTGTTTTTTTCAGGCCTCTCCCCCTCCCCAAGTACAGAATTCGAACCCCGATTTTCCCTTGAGTGTTTATCTTGGAATCAAGTCTCATACCCCCAAATGTGCACCTTGGAATTATCTTTGCCTACTATCCGGTGCTCTTGGCAAGGTCTCAAGGTCACCTTGATTCATGTGAACAAATCAAGCATATAAGTATGGCGGTCAAAGTGCACATTTATTATTCCGCAAAACTTTTGTACCTTCCGCGAAATAAATAGCCATCTTTACGTATTCCCGCGAAACACACAGGTGCCAATCACTCTGTGTATGTTTCGGGGAAATCATTGATTCCCCGAAATAAACACGGACGACCGCGAAACATTTAGTCGGCACCCCGCGAAACTTTTGGCCACCCCCTGAAACCTTTTTGTGGACTTTCTGCAAAACATTCCCTTAAAGGTTATAGACTGGAACGACTGAAAAGCACTAGATTCTCACCGGGGGCAAAAGCCCAGGCATATGGATTCCATATGCCTTACAGGCATGTCTTTCGCATGTGGGTGATCTATGGAACAAAGGTCTCAATCACCTTTGTCCCATCTTTGTTTTTGGCCTTGAGTCACCCCCAAAAACAAAGATGGGACAAAGGTAATTGACACCTTTGTCCTACGAATCAACCACATGTGAAGGACATGCCTGTAAGGCATATGGATTCCATATGCCTCGAGTTTTGCCCCTGGTTTCTGAGGCACAAAGTACGAGGCGAAATCGTGGGAACTCCAGCGGCTATCTCGGCGATGCTCACCCATGAGGCTTGAGCATCCGATCCGGTTGTTACATGTCCTTGAAGCTGGAGTGCTACCTCTGCCGCAACCGTAGCTTCGGAACTGTTCCATTGTCCCTGAAGTTGTACATAGAGGCTCTATGGTAGACAATAAACAATAAATAGGTCATAATAAGGAGGGGGTGAATGGAATAAATACCCGTTGAAGGTGTGATTTGTGAGCTGCGTCGATAAGATGCGACCGAGGTGCAGGGTCCAGGAATACCCATAGCTAGTGAGATCAGAATGGAGAAAGGGTCCGAACGGAAGACCTTTGGATGCTCCCATCCGATGCATGATCTACTCAAGATACTTACCTATCCGAAAGAATGAATGAACGACTGGGTTGATAATAAGAATTGACTGACCAAGGCCAAGTGTGAGTGAACGCGTTAGTTGAGAAGTCACAACGGCACCTCAAGTGGCTCCACCCTCACCGTTTCGCCACACGAACAAGTGTGCCACCGATTTCACCGCTCGCCGCCCGCGCCAACCCGAGCCAGAAGGTGCGGCAAGTCGTTCAGGAATCAGCGGAGAATGGAAGGGCTGTGGTCAGGATATTAAGGACCCGCGCGGCACTGCCGGGTGGGCGTACTTGTATGCCCCTGCATCTATCTCGTTCGCGAACCTCCATTGGTGATAGGACCCCACCACTCGGCTGCTCTGCCACCTTCATACATTCAACATGAATCTATTGCTGGACGACATCCAAACGACATCAAATTCCGTACCCAACACATTGTGCTGCAAAAATCAGGTCGGAGACGGCTCTCCGCACCAAATGGCGTGAGGCCCTGTTTCCGCAATGGATATCCTCGAGATTCATACGGAGGACGGCTACGTGGTTCCGAGACGGTCTCGATATTGTTGCGTGGACTTGGGGCGAAGATCCACTGCTCCACTACGTACAGCGCGCGGCGACACCGACATCGAGGCCCAAAATGTTATTCATATCGCTGCCCACAGTGGGAGTTAGGGGACCAATTTGGTACGCCGGCGTAACGACTCCAGATGATCATGGAGACAGGAAGATTCCATAGGCCGCCGTGGGACAGTTTCCGACTCCACGAGAAAGGTCCTCAGTACTGCACTATTTGCGCGGCCAGACTAACGGATAGGTTCCATGGTTTCACATGTGGTATAAATAGTCCTAGCATCGCCCCTCGGGTTCACGACTACCAAGGTCACGTATTCGACTGTGAGTTTTTCGTTTTTTGCTCGCCATATCATTTTGCCATTTGGTCACGCGCAGATGAATAAGAATACGCGTGTGCTTGTCAATCCGGAACTGTGTTATTGTGTCTGGCGATGGGAACTGCCACGGCGCCGGTCATCCTACTCTGGGCCCTTTCTCACCATCATCATGAGAAAACGGAGCCATGGGTGCTTTGATTTGTGTCTAGACTCACAAGCTGATTGATGCTCGTGTTCTTATCTTAACGCGACACTCATCGCCGTGAAGCCCCCAAGTCAATAGCGACGTTCAAGTAGCAAATGCGAATCGCCATCTGGTATGTGTCATCTGTACTTAACATGTCTGAATCTCGATGGAAACACATGCAGCGGTGCCGGGGTCGGAGGCCTAACTCTCGCCCTCACGCTCGGAATACACAGCAAGCACCACGTCGATCTGTACGAGGCTGGAGCGGAGATCTCTACTATTGGCGCAGGCATCGCTGTCTGGGCACGCACCCTCGAAGTGCTGCAACTGCTTGGTCTCAACGAACGAATGCGCGAGCGGGGAATATCTCTGGGCGGTGCAGACCAGCAGCGTGCGTGCTCTGTCTGTATTAATATATTCCGTGACGCAAAGGTGCCTGTGTGCAGGGTCTGGACCAAAGTTTAGGCGGTCAGATCAAGCGCATGCAGGCTACAACTTCTTGGCCGACGCGACTCCAAGTACGTTCATGCATCGCTTCAAAGTCTTAAAAGCTGCGTCTGAATCGTACCACTTTTGTAGAAGGAGGGCTCACCATGCACCGCCCCGACCTCATTAACCTACTGAAGGACGGTCTGCCGCTGAACTGCTCAGTACATCTGCGGAAGCGCATGACAACCTACACGACCTCATCCTCGGATTCAGCTCCGATTCAAATCCACTTTGCCGATGGGACCACGGCAACTGCGGATGTACTCCTAGGTGCAGATGGTGTACGCTCCGCCACGCGCGAGACAATGTTCGAAGCCCTTGCAAACCAGTATCAAGACGGCCTTGATGGGATCAGCCGTGAGAGATTGCTCAGGTGCAAGGATCCGGTGTGGACGGGGACGATCGCCTATCGATGCGTTTACCCGGTCGAGAAGCTTAGGAAGGCCGACCCAGGGCATCCGGGGCTGGATGACCTACTTATCGTAAGCCTCCAGGGTTGCTCACTCTGGACTCGAGATTTAACCTGTCCTTTAACTCACCCAGACTCTGGGCAAAGACCGCGTGAGTTTCGCCAGCGACACCGTCATGCCAGCCGTTGTTGATGTTTTGCCCTCTAATGCAGCATATTGTCTCATACCCAATAGCCGCCCGTACCCTTATTAACTTCATCGGATTCAACACAGTCCCGGGCGCTGAGGGTACGCAATTTCCGGACAAGTGGGTACAGGACGTCCCTTTGAAAGAGGTTCGTGAAATCTATCGCGGCTGGGAGCCGGACATGCAGACACTGCTGAACGTAAGTACGGTCAGATCAAAGGGCGCCTGATAATATGTAACTGACAACGGGTCTTGTGCGTAGTGCGCTGATACTCCGTCGCGATGGGCAGTCCATGTGACCGCACCGCTGCCCTTCTATGCGCATGGTAATGTCGCGTTGCTCGGTGATGCGGTGCGACATCTTTCAAGTGATCAAAAAGCCTGTGTAATTGAGTACGCTAATTATCCAGGCGCATGCAATGATGACGCACTTTGGCGCAGGTGCCGGACAGGCGATCGAGGTGAAACATTCTGCTCCGCGCTGGCCGCGCCCATGCGAACCGCTCACCGTAAACGTTAACGTAGTCCGCGTACATCCTTGGCCGCGTTCTGGCTCATTCCTCAACCACTCGTGCGACAGTATCAACTGCGCTGAAGGTCTACAGCGACGTCAGGCAGCCATTCGCTAACGGCATCGTGGAGAAGACACGCTTAGTGGGACTGATTTACGAGTTTGCTGCGCCCGGACTGTACGACGGTGTTGACAGGGAGAATGAGGCGGAGGGCCTACGCGAGATAAGTGCTGCGATCAAACGTGAGTGGGAGTGGGTGAGTCAGCACGGCCTGCAGGACGATTGGCGGCGCGCGGAGAAGCAACTGAACGATTGGGAGAGTGAAACTGTAGCTCGTCCGTAAATCAATCTATCAGTTTCTTGGGAGAAGTGCTGGCCGTATATAAATATGAGACGAAAAATTCAAGTTTGAATATATTCATGGATACAGATATGTATGATACGGCCTTGGAGGCTCCGAATACTTAGTGACTGAAATTTATGACGCAGGCTCGGGACATTATGGCTATCCCGGGTAAGCATTTCCAGAGCTCAAAGCACACTCTACCCTATTGGAGAGAGTGAACGACTGGCTTGATAGTATAGGTGAACGCGTTAGTTTAAATTGAGAAGGATTCGGAGAAGCAAGGAGACCGCGCCAGAGCTGAATGGATATCAGGTTTTCGTCGATTTGGAATGGTGAATATGTCTATAAACCTGGACATTGTTGGTTGGTACTTGAATCCGCTGGTTGGTGCAGAATTCAGTTCGATGTCGTCGAGCAGGAGCTTGCCCGGGTGTACCGAACCGAAGTGTGCTCGGCCTATAATCACCATAAACGATGAAATTTAGCAACTTCAATGGTGAAGAGAAGAAAAGGGGCTTGCAAGACAGGACACGGATGCATAGCGTAGCCACGTTGCCGTCCGGTAGGTTGTACCAATATAATGTCCCTGGCGGGGCTCCTTGGAACGGCCCTGGGCAGGTACTTGGGCAGTGGTAGTTGGTTATTCGCTGGATCTTGTTGGGAGCAGAAGTGATATTGGGATTCGCCTGATTCATGAACGGCTCTCGAGTGAAATCGTTACCATCATGCACCAGCTATCGGTCACTCTTATGGGAGGAAGCGAAGAGAAGCGAAGGCGCAGAAGTTGGAATATAGCCGAACCGGTCAAGCGTTACAACTTTACAGAAGCCAGAAGCCATCTGGCTTTGGTTAGTCAATTTTCTTGCATTGCGTCAAGCCATTCATCATTCGAAGATTCCCTGTTCTCCTCAGTATACTTTGACTATCTAGTCATCCATTGAGCAAAAACGCCGCCCCGAGAACTCGATGAGGAGCTTACCCTCCACGCATTCACGTACCCAACCGTGGACAAATATCTTGACATTAATATTCCCTTTCATCAGAACACATCCCCAAGAAAGCCAAGTTAGATTGTGCAGTAGGATGCAAAGAAGGATGTACATACCTCAGCGACGATCAGCAACGCACAGAAACCTCCGTCCAGGTATTCGGTCTGAGTCCTTCAAGTCGCTTGGACTCGGTGGGGGTGTCTTCTCCGAAGGCCTTCTTTTCCTTCTCGATAGGTTCTCATCGACTTCAGTCATCTTGTCCAAGACGGTCTGGAACAGCCGTAACAGGTAGAGGCAAGGTTGAGGGGATGGTTCTGTAGAAGATGCCGCTCCACGGCCTTGTTTACACCGGGAATAAGACCCCACCTGGGAAACGTTGGATTATTGAGTGGCACGATCGCAGAGAAATAAATCGTGGTCTGTCCGGCGTGTGACGAGAATTGCCTTGATTAATACCGTAAACTCCCAATGGTCGCGCAACACGGGCACCGCCCATCCGGGACCCAGAAAGCGTAGGCTCAATCCAAGCTTAGGATTGGGACGGATAATTTACCGAGGACATCCGAGTCGTCCGATATTCTTAAATAAAGGTTGCGGTTGGGCTGTGCAAGAACTTGGCAGACCTGGTAGATATTTCACGTCAATGGAGAGGCGGGCTAAATACCCTAAGTAAGTGTATACGCTGTTGAAATTTGAGGATTCCCTTGCTATAATTATAGACTCTGATTGAAGGGTGCTGCCAGCATCCATTGCAACTCGACCCGTTCCTTGCCCGTCGCGTTGACTATTTTGCGTGCACTTGAATTTGAGCTCATTCATCCCATGTTATCTCAATGGGGAGCACACGGTTCGAATGGGCTTCCGGGTTGAACCAGCGATTGTCTATGTTCTCTTGAGTTAGTAAAAACTGAATTCCGTGAATAATGGTGCGATCTTCACCTGTCGGAATGCAGACTCATCCAGATCCCTACATTCGCCGTTCGGGGATGCGTGATGGGATCGGAGACTCATAGGATGTCCATCGTCGGGAATATGCCCATAGATAATGACGTCAATGCTGTTGGTCCTCATTTTTGACTGTGATTCCTTGATGCCGCTCTCCGGCATGATCAATGAGGACAACCGGCTTTAGCGGCGGTCAGTGGCTTTCAGCCGACTACATTTGAATTCTTCCCTCTCGCAGATTTGGAATTTGAGTCGACATTCAGAAATGGTTCTGAGCCGCCGTAAGTTGAGGAAGGACCACTGAAGCCGCTGGCCAACACCGGCAGCCACCAGGGATTTGAAGAATCGATGTTTCAAATCAACCGAGCGGCTGGTGGCGGGGGCAATGGATGATATCACAGAGAATCGCGGGTCATTACTAACACCGATGTTCTCGGCATATCAGATGTAGTGGACTGCGCATCGTCTGATTAGGAAAGTGGGACGACTAAATTCTGTAAATCATGGGGGCGACCGACTGGCAACTATCTCTGACAGTGAGGGCTTGAGGGCTTGGGCACTGCCGCCGTAGCAGGGAGAGTCTTGTACATGCATTTTTCGACCTTCATCGTCTGAGCGAGTAAAGTCTGTTCTGGGCCTTCTGTAATATGAATCCCTGGAGCAGAGCTCTCGATGCCGACACGGGCTTCAATTCAGATGGTGCTATTGACTGCGCCGAGGACTGTGACTCGTGAATGGCCTGAGAGTGACGCTAGAGCCCTTACTCAATAGGTGCACCAGATCAGTACACGCAACAGTTTTCAGCCCGGGATAATACTACGCCATCCTAGTCTGGTCTAAAACCATAGATAATGACGTCGATTTTCTGTCGCCCTCATTCTTGACTGGACTGTGATTCCTTGGTGACCAATGATCCCCCCTTTGAACCAGCGCAAGCCAACACACTTCAGTGACTACTGCTGGCTATCGCCGGGTTCTGCAAATTCTGGAACTCCTTCTGCCCTAGTTCGAGAAGAATAATCTTCTGCCAGCCTGCGGCTCTCCGGCATGGCCAATGAGGATAACCGGGTTCCAGCGACTTTCACCAGTGACCAGTGGATTTCAGTCGAATACAGACAATTTTTTGAATCCTTCCACTCGCGAATTTGGAATTTGAATCGGCATTCAGATATTATTTCAGCTGCCGTAAATTGAGGAATGACCAGTGAAGCCTGGCTAACACCGGCGGCCACCAGTGATTTGAGGAATTGCAAGACACACTGGCGGTATACACCCAAAAAAAAACCTGGCAGGAAAACAGCTAACGATAATATGGATGACATTACAGGCAACCGAGGTTTCGACCACCCGCGGCTGGCGTCGGCCATCAGCCGCCGCCATTGGCTGCCGACAACTTCTTCCGTATGGGCATACCCCTCGAGATATAGTGAACTGCGCATTGATTAGGAAGGTGGGACGACTGAATTCTGTAAATCATGGTGGCGACCGACTGAAAACTGTCTCTGACAGTGAAGGCTTGAGCACTGCCGTGGGAGGGAGAGTCTTGTACGTGCGTTTTCTTTACCTTCATCCTCTTAGTGAGAAAAATCTGTTCTGGGCCTTCTGTATCATGCGGCTTAATATGTATCCCTGGAGCAGAGGCCTCTATGCATTGCCGACACGGCCTTCAATGCGAAAGGTACGATTGACTGCGCCGCCAGGTCTGTGACCCGTGAATATCCTGAGAGCGACGGCGCTAGAGCTGTTGGATTTACCCAATTGGTATACCAGATCAATACATGCAACGGTTCTTGAACGTTTCAGCCCGGGATAATACTACACCATCCTCATCTGGTCTAAAATTAGCTTCAAGTTAGAACGAAATTGTTACCCGCAGGATATCGGGCATGACTTGAGAAGCCGGCACTGTTTAAAAGACTGCGAGTACAATGCCTCAAAGCACTTCCTCATCATTGTTCTTGGAACTCCCAAATTTGAATCTTCTCCAGTCTCCCCCTCACACAAACCCACTATGGGGACGGAGTTCAACGCCAGCAGTATTCGAGATGGCGTTCTGCGCAACCTTGCTTCTATTGTGCCCTGCATCTTTCCTCATTCCATGGTCGATACTCGAATTGTGCGACGGGTCTATTGGGAAGCTGTTGAACAAATTCAGTAGGTCTCACCTGCACGTCATGCCTCCCATTCTCACAAGCACTATAGGTGACATGGACGCAGTCTACAGGATGATCGATTCGGCACAGGCATCGTTGCCTAGTCTTGTTGACCCCATGAAGCTCTACGGAATCTGGGTCGTTTTCCAGGCGGCGTTATTCGTCGCCCTGCCCGGGACCCCCAGATATGGCGACACAACACCGGCTGGCAATCGACTCCCGTCCAAGATAAACGGTCTATTGTCTTGGTTTTTGACGATCGGAGTCTACATACTGGGCACACTGTGCTCATTCTGGGATGCCGATACGTTGCCAAGCAGTGGACGGGACTTATGGTGGCGGCCAGCACCTACGGAACAGTTCTGTCCGTCATTGTCTACGTCAAGGCGCATGTTAGCCCTTCCCATCCTTCGGACCGAAAGTTCAGCGGCAAGTACCACGCGATGGATTTTCATCGGCTGGGAGACTCATTGGTTCCTAGTTCATTGTTCCATGGCCTTTTCGCTGGGATTGAGCTAGTATGTCAAGATCCAACTCTATAAATGGAATACTGAGAGTTCCATCCTAGAATCCGCGCTTTGGAAACTTGGATCTCAAGTTGTTCAACATCGGGCACGTCGGCATGACAGCATGGACGATTGTGCAAGTCAAATAAACCCTCAGATGATCCTCAAGTTTCTAACCCAATCTTTCAGGAATCTCTCCTTTGCAGCTTCGCAGTACTAGAAGTTCGGATACGTCTCTAACGGCATGATAGTCGTCAATATTCTCCAAAACCTGTATATCGTGGATTTCTTTTACCAAGAGGGTTGGTATGTTCACACGATTGTGAGTATCAAGCCGTGCCATTTTTTCTAATCAGCCTAATCCCAATCATTCATCTCAGGATATCGCTCACGATCACTTTGGTTTCTATCTCACTTTGGTTTCTATCTCGCTTGGGGAGGTGCCGCCTGGATCCCGAGCATGTACACCCTCCAGGCTCAGTATCTGGCCAACTATCCTGTGAATCTTACCCGGACTGAGGCGCTGATTATCCTGCTCGTCGGAATCTTCGGTTGTCGGATGTTTCGGGCTTCCAATGAGCAGAGAACCGTCGCTCGACGTACGGCAGGGAACTGTCTCATCTGGGGGAAGAAACCCGTGGTTATCACCGCACATTATACTACTTCCAATGGCAAGGAGCACACGAGTCTCCTACTGTGCTCAGGTGAGATTGGATTCAGCATATCCTCCAGCGTTCTCATACAGTTTAAAGGCTTCTGGGGCATCGCCCGGCATTTCAATTATATCGCCGACCTGATTCTCTCGTTTGCGATGTGTGCGTCATGTGGAGTTAGGAACGTCTTTCCCTACGCATATTTCGTTCAAATGATCGTGCTACTCGTTCATCGGTCAATCAGGGACGAAAATAGGTGCTCAAAGAAGTACGGAAAGGACTGGGAGTTGTATAAAGCTCGGGTCCCATACGATTCCCGGTATTTATTGAGGTACCATTAGATCCAGAGTACTTTACGCAATTGGGCAGACAAAGATGGTAGTATTATAGACGTCTCCAAATTGATTATACATGTGTTGCAGCTTCAGTTTCCATCGGCCGAGAGATTAGACAAGGACTCACCCACTCATCCGGCCTACATAACGATGAGAGAAGAAATCTACCTGCGACGGCTCTTGGGCGGATCATGAACAATGAATGAATCAGAATTCTAGAATTCATGGCAGCAGACGATAAGATTGACAAGTGCTGCCGACGCAAGGCGCCCTCCGCAGCGCATGATCAGGACCAAATCTGGCGGAGAAAAGGGTTTTATACCTCCGGCAGACGCAGCCATTATCTTGCACAAAGATGTGCAGAGTCGGCCTGGCAGACCGAGGGAAGGACAGAACAGAGATCCGACGCAATGCTTGGATTGCGCACTGGGATCCAATCAAATTCGTAAACCGCGAAGATGAATGGAATAAATTTGGCCGAATCGAACGTCGGAATCAAGGATGAGGAGAGAAAGAAAGAACGTGAAAGCCGCGCGCGGAAAGGTGTAGAGATATATTCAGAGCGAAAAGATGCCAAGCCACAACAAGGACAGGCAAATCCATAGCGTCCAGTCCAGCCAGCCGGATTTGGGTTTGGCATACAGTTGAGTGGAATTGAGGAAAAATGGAAGGAGATGATTGATTTCGCAACGAAACGGAAAAAAAAAAAAAGGCCAAGCAACCAATATTGTTAGGATGAGAGAGGGGACGCACCCAGCACTCCAAGCGTGCACCAATTGAAGGAAGACGGTGCCGGGGGAAGATATGAGTGAATATGGCATCCAATGCTGGGGGCGGTGGGAGGGGAAGGAAGGAAAGAGGGAACGAAACCGCCGGCGCTAGCGCCGGACAGATGCTGTACGCAGGACGGGGAAGAAGATAATTGGGAGCGCGGGATGAGTAGTACTGCTAGGACGCAGGGCAGAAACACTGGCCGCCATGGGGAATGGGACGCGACCTAAAATGAAAAGAGGGACCGGGCTGGCGCTCAAGGCCGCAGACTCGTCTTTCAGACAGGGCTATAAACATAGCAAAGGGCACGACGGATGAAATTCGAGAACGGAACAGAACAGAATAGAACAGAAGACCACGAGACGTACCGAGGGAACACGGGCATCTGTTGGCGGTATCTTAGGGCGCCTGCAGAGAAATCGTCACGCGCGGATGTCGCCAAGGAGGAAGTCGGACGCATGAGTCTACAGGTCTCTCTGTGAGCAAGCAGATCCGGAAACGAGATGAAGGAGCGAGAGCGAGGCGGCGGCGGTGTGGCAGCAGGACGGGCAGCAGGACGGGCACAGATTTCCGGTGCCGTATGATGCCGGCGCAGTGCTCGAGACTATGTATGGCATCCCAGGTATGGCTTTCCCAATCCTGAATGTTGAGCGTCGGGGTAAATATTTACTATTCCGATTCCGAATCCCGATCGTCAGCGACACCTGGCCCGAACGTAGCAATAAAACTGGAAAAGAACATCTAGGCCACAGTTTAAGGGAATAGACTGTAAATTAGAGTAGAAAGAGGAAAGAAAATGTACGGATTCGCGCCAGTCGCGAGCTAGAGTTATAGGCGGAAATGAAAGCCACTTTGGAGGTCTGTATCGCACCGCAGCGAACAGTAGAAGATGCCAGACCGCAGCAAAAAGCGTCGACGAGCAGTAAAGAGCGAAGAGACGAGGTTCGAGGGCCTAGAATCTAGATGTTGAGGACAAATGCGAATAGACGAAGGTCTAGGTGCATCCGAGGAGGGGGCGCGCTAGGGATGTGTTGGGGAATCAGGGTTAAGTGACTGGTCTGTCTATGAGTGCTGGCTATATCGGCGACTTGTCCCATATAGGATTCGAGCCTACGTTGAGGGCGAGGTGAGAGCGGAGAGCGGAGAGAGAGTTGATCCGTAGCATAGCCATTGATCCCGTCATCCCGATCAATGCCTTTTCCATCCACCATGAGGATGTCTCTCCCGTCCTCGCACTCGCGGTCTTCCCAAGGCCGCAGCTAACCCCAATATATTCTCTATTTCACCCTGTTGAATTATCAGACCCGAGGGCGACAAACCTTTCTGGGAAAGCTCGTTTCCGTCTGACGGGTTCCAAGCCGCATCCATGCAAGAAGCTCGGGCGCCGTGGATAGATACGACCCAGTTGTCAAATTCGGTTCACCCCAATGAACGTCCATTTCGCTCCTACGTCATATGAGCAACGCTGAGCGATCCAACCCTCAGAACTCGGCCCCTCTCCTCGACCCGCGACGATTTCTCTTGACGATCCATCCCAATAATAACACAATCTGCTTCAAGAGTCTATCCTCGACTCAAGTCCTGTACTTCGGAACGTGCACCATGAGTTTGCGCACTACCCCATGCCGTTCGCGGGTGAGCCTAACCTGCCCTTTGTACCTTCCGCGTAGCATTGGTAAATTTTGCGCTTCTTCCTTTCTCATTCAGGGTTATTGGACATATCTGATACCCATTTCACCGGGCGGTTGATCTTCTGTTAATCTTCGCGAACACGTCACAGGCACTCGAAACCTTGACCCCAAACCTTTTTGGCTACATGATTGCAAAGCCTCGCCTTTCAATCTCCCGTGAACGCCACGGTTTGCAGCCGAGCACATATTACGTTCAGGCTTCTAGAAATGTGTCTGTCCGACCTCCCGAATCCCCGGTTCAAGCCTCGCTTTTCTCTTTCGAATGGAGATCAATCCTTTTGAGCATCGCGCCGGGACTTTACAGCGATTGATATTCCCTCTTGTTCCAATTCATTTTAATTCAATACAGTTCCCCTCCTTCCCGTACATCCGATGGCCTCTTCAAAGCACTCCGTGGGAATATGTAAACTTGTTCGTCCTCTCTAGTCTTGTAGGTGAAGTATAAGTGTGTCTAATCTCCCTCGCCTTGGCTAAAAATCCAAATCACGCGGCACACTTCATTCGGCGCGCACCCTCCAAGCGCTCAATTTGGATCTGACGCGGAGTGATCTTAATCTCTTCTGCCATCGTGTTCGATTGGTAGGGCGGGACGCCGTCAGATCCCGTTGCTGCTTATCAGTGTCTCAAATATCTGAACCAAATTAGCCTACGAACGCCGCAACCTGGGGCCTGTCTTAGGGCTTTCATTGTATCCGGTGAGAATTGCAGTGGCGTAAGGCTTATCACGACTCACGCGTTTCCATTATCAGTGTTATTTTCTGTTCCTCGCACCCCACATACAAATTGCGCCATCCGACTGGAATACCTACCGCCGTGAGTCTGCCTTTTCCATCCACCCTTGACGATGTGGAACGGCCTCTGTGCCGTACGCTTTGGATTTCTCCACTCCACAGCACACCAAAATTGCTGGGCCGATAGTGTATCACCGCAGAATCTCCCGAGATATATATGCTGAGCAACATCAATATTGACAACGAGGGTGCACCGATGAATATCAACAAGTGCGGGTGGCAGATGCGGGGGGGCGAGCAGCGCGCTTGGCGATTAGTCAACGCTCGCTACCGGACCTGCCCGAATTCATTGGCGGGGAACCATCTCCGTTCCCTTAGTGATATCGAACTGAATCATCGCATCGTCTCTATAACACAGCTCCTGGAGACTTCCTAATGACTTGGCGAACGATCTTGGCACCCTTGACGTCGGTCGAGGGAGCTGGGCGCATCGCTCCAACTGCGTGCTTGTCAGGCTTAAGGCGCCCTTTATTTCCAAGTGCTCTTCGTTTAACTGTCTTTCCCGCCGGGCATACATAAAAACAGCCTCTGGCATGATTGATGATTCCTACCGACGGCATTGATAGAGGCTGGCGCCTTATGTATAACCTGCCCTTGTAGCTCTCTCACATCCAACAACATCGACTCCAATGCCCACATTCACCATCGCTCTTTTCGCAATCACACTCTTTCTGTACATTACCTCCGGTATGTCATCTCTCTGCGGCTGTCTTCGTCGCTTTAATCCTCCCGCGAGGATCTGCTGGGCCCCTCTACCCAAAAAGCGCTTCCGCCCTTGGAGAATTGGGCACTTCAAATCGCGCATCAATGACTGCGGCGGTGGTACGTGCCGCGTCTTACCAACTTCTTAGTCTCGCTGACGCTCACACCAAGGGCCTTTCGCGTACGAGTGCGGCAAACACCATCGCACAATATCAATCCACATCGGAGCCCTCGTCCTCATCCACTCTCAACTCTCGTCTGCAGACGCTGGAAGGTCGCCTTACTTATATTCCCCACGCCTTTAGGTCACGAGAGCGTGGGGGCGTTAAGAACGCTCACGACCCCAACCCTCCCATTGATTCTCCCCCCAACGTCGACTCCCAGCTCTGCATCACCTCTCGTGCAAACATCGACTGGATTCACTCCCCTGACGACTTTGAGTGCGGCCGCGACTTCCCCTGCCGCAATTTCCGCTGCAGCAATTTCCGCCACACCAATTTCCACTGTACCAATTTCCACTGCACCAATTTCCACCTCTGCAATTCCGGCAACTCCACCTCCGTCGCCGGCGTCGACTCCATTGGCTCACGAGAGCGCAGAGGCGGCCAGGAATACCTCTGCATCACTGCCGACGTCCACGGCCACTTTCAGTTTCTCGAACATTCAGCTCATCTCCTCCAGCCAGCCCACATTGACATCCTCATCTCCAACGGCGCTCGCCGACGGTTCGGGTGGGTCCACGAAGCCCAACAGCGGAATTACACTATCACGATGGAACGCGGTGCATGTCGGCATGTTTGGAGCTGTAATATCGATACTTCTGAACTCCCTGTCCTGATTCCATACTCTTGATCGGGTTGTATTCGCCGCAGAACGATTAATAATTGAGATGAAATTCCCCTGTTCACGCTACGTCTCCGAGACGGACCCGTTCCTGAAAGTGACACGAACCAGATCTCGAACCTGAGCTCTAAATCTGAGCCTCCAAAGGCAAGAAACATGACTTATGTGTCAATAGGTCGGTGTGAGATCGTTTAAAGACTACCAATATGGCACCAAAGGTATTTTGGCACTTTTTAGTCCTAGTGTTCACGCGCTGGTACCTCTCAGGGCATTTTAGCAGAGGCCAGGGGATGTAGCCTCCCCTGCTCTGTCCCCCTAATCCGCCCTGTTTCGACACCTGCGCCTCGACAGTTCCCAGAGCTTGAAGCGCAAAGACCGAAGCCACTTACAGAGAAATCCCGAAACAGGCACCGATCCTACGGAATTCATTAGTTTTTCATCTAGTGTATTCAATAATCAATCGAAGTACCTTAACAGGGAATTTTTCGCAGAATTTGTGGCATTTGACAAAGTAGCGAAGCTAACAATGGCGAGATAGGGCGAGATGCCGCTTCCCAAAAAGGCAGTTCCGTGGGCTCGGCTGCGTTTCCATGCCGCTGTGCAAACTTGCATCCGAACCGCAGCTCCACTTCTAAGTGGTCGTGCTTCACGGGAATTCATCGACAAACATATCTGCCGATATATGCCGAAGTCCGCCATATATTGCCAAGTCCATGTCAAGTACTCAGGTGTGGAACGAGTGAACCAAATTGGTGATAAAACAGCGAAAATCCCTGCAGCGATTCCGTTTATGCTTTGGCCATTTGAAAAGAGGGTGGCGGAACGGGTGCGGCACTAGAGAAAAAATGTAAACCGAAAAACAAATGCCAAATGCAAGCATTGAGCTCAAGGACGTCACAAAAACATACTCCTCTGTTTCTTTAGTGAATTCTTCTTGAGCTCTTGGATCCTTTGCTTGGACTGGCGCAGTTTTCCTTTCTTGCGCAGTGGATGTTCTCGGCGGAGTTTGAAATTGGTGTTAGTGGCTTGGCTTGGGTTCGGTCAAGGCAGATATTCACACTATAGGAAGTTTCTCCATTTCTCAATAGCGATCCTTCTTTTCGAAATACGACCTCTCGCATCTTCATCGTCGTGTCCGCACCCTCTACATCCAATACCACGACAGCGCGGGACGATTTTGCGTGATTTTTTGAACAAGCGAATGCTTCCGACGAATATGCCGTCGCTTAACTCGGATCTGACGAGCTTGTTACCACTTCAGACGAACTTGCACGATCAACTGACTAAGATCCTCCATCAAGTGACAAAGATCCGCATCCTACGAAGTAACGAGCTATTATAGAATAGGATACACCGACAGCAGGCGGCCTTTATATGTTTCAAGAGTGTGCCGCAAGAGTTGCGTGGCTTCGCGGCTCCATGGCTGCGCCGTAGACAGCAGGCGACTACGGTCTGCTGCGTCGTGCCAAGGAAGGACTGCGCAAGTCAGCTGTTTCAGCGCAAATGGAAAGGTGGGGTTGAGAAGTAGAGGTAGTGTAGGACAGAAGGAAGAGCAAGAGCAGAGGAAAAACAAAAAGAGAATGGTTACATGCCAGGGATATAGCACCGCCGAACAAGCAAAATCTTAAAGAACAGATAATCAGTGAAGACCTAAGCCCTGTGCCCGTCTTTTTGTCTCCAAGTCGTCCCCGAGCAACAGTGTTAAAGCAATGGGTGAGAGGACCTTCCAAGCTCTATGCCTCCACAGATATTACTGTAGTTAAGTCAGAAAGCTCAGGCCGCTAGAGGCAATGGTCGGTTTCACGGGCCCAAATTAATTGCTCGACTTGGAACCGGCCGACTGACCAAATATTAGGAGGTTTTGTACTGTAGAACACAAGACTTGAGCCAACCAAGATATATTGGAGAACATGGAGGCGTCAGTGGAAGCCACTGGATATGTCAATACGAAAAATATGGGTGAGACTGGTAGGGGGTAAAGACAGGAGAAAGCAGCGCATCACGGCCACCATCCCGACATGTAAGCCATCTCGTTTCTACAGCGCCCGAAGGGAAACCATCCGGCGCATGACACTGCTAATCTCCCGTCCGGCGTCCAGTAGCCCTTTCTCCTCAAGGCTTGGGAGTCGTCTCTTCGAGGTGACGTTGCCAGAGCCAGAAGCGGACGGGAACAGCTCCGCATCGACGGGGCACACCGTCCCAGCCGCGGGCAAGGTGCCGTTGACAAAGTACGCGCGGAAATACCCATAGGTGCACAACGACGGTGCGACGAGGGAGGTGTGCTGCGCCAAGCGTGGTTTAGCATTTGAACAAGGCCGTCGAAGGACAACGCACTCCGACAGAATCTTGTGTGAGCACTACGGAGCCAGGGAATGCTTCGGAGGTCTTCACTGCGCTGAGCGCACATATTCGTCAACTAGCAGTTGTTACCGTTGGTAGTAATTTACTTACCCGGCGCGGGCGGTTGCGGGATCCAACGTGTTGCCGACAAGCAAGAGAGGACTGCTTGTGTTTTTGGCGCCAACAGGGCCTTATTAAGAAGAATATGAGATACCGGGCAACCAAGATGAACCCGAACTCACCCGTGAACCGGCCTGGACGGTGTATTTTATAGCCCCTGGAAAGGACGTCATCAGCATTTGTCTGCAGCAAAAGGATCAGCGAAACTAACGCGCAGAGAACACGCGAGCTCGAAACGAGATCCGAGAACTGAGACACCTTCGCTGCGTTCAGGTAGTATTCCTCGAGTTGCGCGACAGTGTCATTGATCGAGACGGGATCACCACATGCGATCGCCGTATACGATTCGAAGTTGTTCAGATGGAACGGCGACGGCGACGTCTGGCATTCGAATGTCGGCACCGGGATCAGGTCGTAGAGCACCGTCGCGTTGCCATTGGCGAGCGCTTCGAGGGCCTGGGCGAGTTGGACGAACCCAACGGCAGGATCATACGGGGCGAACAGTGACCCCAAAATCGCGTTCCGCAAGAAGGTGAAGTCGATTATCGCGTGGGAGTCGGGTGTTATGACTGGGATTGGTTGTTCCTTGATGGAGGAGGTGAGAGCATCCAGTTTTGCGCTTATTTCGGATGAGGAGGGCGCGTAGAAGGGGCAGTTTTCAGGGCCAGCTTCGTTGCATCCATCGAAGAATGCCTGCAAACTGCCATTAACGTCGACCATCATGTTCGTCGTGTTGGCTGATATGGTCGTCAGACACGCCACAAACGAAAAGTATAGCGTTTACCAGTGTAATACGAGTCCATATCCTCGACACCTGCAATTAGAACAAAAGTTACATCCACAAATCAATGAAACATCCGGGTTTGCCCACCGTCAATCATGAGTCGGCCGACCTTGTCCTGCAAAGCGCTTCAGTGAGAGGCGTACGTCGTACATACGGTCGTAGTCTCTTACAGGAAATAGTGTCGCAAACGTGGCTCCCAAAACCGAGCCGTATCTGATGAACACCAGTTCATTCAGCCTCAGCAAACGCCCACAACCCAGACTCACGAGATGCCCCAATACTGCAACTTTTCAAATCCAAAGGCTTCGGTGATCTGGAGCATGTCGCGAGCAATATTGTCCGTCGACCTACGAGGAACGTTCAACCTGGAAGACGGAAGTAGGAAACAGGGCCGACATGTGCTGGAGATGATGTTCCACATCGTTCTGCAGTGCCAATTGACCAAGGAGGTCGAAATCACCCCAAGTCTTAGATACTGCGTTCGACGACGCGTTGAGAGACGGGTAGAGAACTATTTCCGGCGAAGGGATGAGGAACCTGCGCTCCGCCTCAGTCTTGAAGAACGATATCGTCGGCGTCGAGTAGCTGACCCCTGCAGAATAATCTTCATAAGATCCGGGGTCGTTCAATGTTTACACAGGCACGTACCTCTTGGATCGAATCCAACTATATCGAATTCCGGACCGAAGATGGTCGCGAACGCGGCCCCGGCCTGAACAATTGCATCGACGCCACTGCCTCCGGGCCCACCAGGGTTGAATAGAATGGGACCCAGGTATTCCGACTTGGGGGACGTAGATGGCAAGCGGACAATCGCAATGGACGCAGAGTCGGACTGGGGTGCGCTGTAGTCCAACGGAACCTGAAAATTCATTCATCAACTAGTGCATGATTTATGAAAATTCCAGTAATTGACTTGAAGCAAACTGCATTGAAAACCGGAGTAGCAGGACGTCCAGTTTAGCTTCGTGTCCACTTTAAGCTAGAAACAATGTGAAATGAGGTGCACGGGCGAATTTACAACGGCGTACCGTCTGCCAGTCGAAGTCGGACTGAGCGAGCGTACGGGTAAGATAGAGAGAGAGTAAAATGAACCGGAAAGCAGAAGAAAGCATTGTCGAATGAGATAAAGGACTTAAGAACCAGTCACACTATTTATCAGGTTCGCGCAGTCGTGATGTGCTTCATCCCGCTGCAAGGCGTCACAGCTCCAATGGCAATGCCTTCAAGAATCGGAGATGACGCGACGACCATGAGTGAGCTCGAGTGGGCCAAGGGCAGTGAGGTAAGATGGCTCCCAGAATTCAATTAAGAGTTGTCCCGCAGTAAATGCGTAGTCCACGCGCAGCATCTAAGTGTGCAAAGGAATCTAACTGAAAGACTAGTGTGAGAGGCATGCTATCCTACTACTTCTCAGAAAGAGCTCAGGGAATTTTGTGGCTCTGGGTGATACCTTGCTTCTTGCTGCGCAGGTAATTGTAAATTGCATCTTGGGAGGCGAACCGAGACTGTTGCGAAACTGAAGACATAGAAAAATCAATCAACTACGGATTGCTGTGGGATAACTCCGGTCGACTATGTCTCCATCTATACTGGGATTCGGAGCAGGTAGGTGGGTAGGTAGTATTAAGAGCCGACATGCACTGCGCATCGAGTCCGCCGTTCCTTGCGACGAACGTTATGTAATCAAGCTTCAACCTCCCAGCGTGGCTTCCACCATAGCACGCTGGTTTAACTTTAGGCAGGAAATCTGGCAAATGGATGGCCGCCTAAATTTGACGAATGGCGGGGGTGGTGGGAGTTCAATTTACAGATGTCTGGCATCACTCAGGGACATCCGCCCGCGGGATTCATCTGCTAGTCTTTGAAACTCTACGAGCCGGAGCATATGGGTGTTTGCCATAACTGGCAGGTTCTCATGCGGGATTTCTCCATGGACTCACTTTCGCTTGCCTTTCTATTCACTGCGCATGATGCGATGTTCGTGTTGCCGCGGCTCACTTCCCAATGCCCACATTGTTATGAAGACAAACCTGAGGTCCCGTTGCCGGAGCCTCCGTTCCCACACAAAATTTCCATGCCAACTTATCAAGTCAACTTTGTTCCGTTTAACCTTCATATCATGATTCATGCCCCTTTGCCGTCGCCGGAAGTTAGCGTGTAGGTTTGACTATTTTATTCATAAATGTATTCATAAAATTTAAGGATAACTCACTGTGACCTAAACAGATATTGGGAGCACAGAGGGACACTGTTTTTTTGTATACAGGCTTCCCTACATGACCCTCTGCTCCTTGCGAACAACCTATCCCTGCTTACTGCGCTGACTTGGTGGGAAGTTGTGGTCTGGATCCGAAAACGCGACCTTGCTATCTTCCAGGGATTGTGTCGGCTGGAACATGCCAGTGACCTGGGATCCGACCAGTTCAGTCGGGTCATAAATTCATCAAGAACCAGTCCGACAAACACTTACATCAACATGTCGCGTAGTCTCGGTGACCACCTCGATCCGGCCTAGTTCCATGTCCTCCTGTAAGGTATCGCAGCATCGATCAACAGGTCCTCCCGAGATGTGTGTAGAAAGCAGCCTACGTTGTTGCGGTGCTGTGCTCGCGCCCGTCCGCCCGATGGCTGGTCACTACCGCTGCTCCACGCCCCGTTGCGGGTGGCTGTCGTGCGACGCGTGTTGAGCGTGTACATCATCGAGATGGCGTACAGCTTCGGTAGCGGTTGGTTAAATGCAATCTCGACGTATCCGACTAATGGGTTGTTGACACGGTTCATTTGAGAAAATATGAGGGTGAACATGGTGCTGGCGAGACATATAATCTCATCAGGGATCGGTCGGGTGGGTACGGCCAATGTGAAGGACTCACAAGAGGGCGGCTGGGGCGGCAGTTTGAAAGGTGAGCCGTATGAGAGCATGAATGAGGCTCGCAGTTTGAGCACTGAAGGCGTTCTTCTTGGTTTTGATGAGGAAGTACGCCATCGTGACACAGAGGATGAAGTCTCCAGCTAAAGGTTCGCAATAATTTGAATCAACAGCAGCTTGATCCTCGGAATTGTACTCACCAAATACCGAACTGAGATGTGCGGCAACTGCAAGACGACTCAATCCTGCATCTATATGGCAGCCGGAAAATGCTCACACCAATTTGTGACCTGGCCTTCGTCCAAAATGGCAATGTAGTATGTCTGCGATACTTGTCAGCACCTATTCCATTCAACGGTGGATGCGGTGCATTACGCACCCCGAGAATCATGGACGCCAGAGCAAAGACGAACAAGATTAGTATAGGAGCCACAATGTACGACTTCTTCGAGACAGCCCAAAGACGAGAGCAGAAGTAGCATTGGACATAGAAGTCAATGATTGCGACCTACATATCAAGTCGGCTGCGAGTCAGTACGTTGGTGAGAGAAGAAGTCAATCACAATCGAGTACCATTAGTGGATTAGCTGTATCCCACCATCCTGTGGCGCTGAGTTGGATGTCATACTGTAGATCTCCGAAGTGGCGAATCAAAAATATCCACATAGCGGCGCTGAAATATATAAGATGAGCCCGAAGGACGGCCGACAAAGTACACACAATGATTCGGCCGACTTGAGCACGCTCAAGAGGCAGAGAATCGCCACAGTAACCCGAAGGCCCCGGCTGTCGCCGGGGTACCAGTTGAAGTAGTTTACGAACTGTTTATTGTTAATAGTCCAAGGAAGCAAAACGATGGACAGGACCCACCTGGCACGACAGAACACCCATAAGGACGAGCTCAAGGCATCCACCGATGAGCTGCCCATTTTTTGTCAGGTCCCCTGCCAGAAATTTGAAAGACGAAAGCATACCCACGGACCGAGAATGAACTTGACCTGGAATGCCTCTTCGGCGCTCATTCCAGCCATGACGGTCAAAAAAAAAATGGGATTGACTGTGTAGATCTGCCGCTGCGCTTTATATAAGTATTGCTGTCAGACATGGCATCAAACCATCCCGTAAAATCACGAGCGTCCTATTTTACTCCCAGGTCCTGACTGGTGGATTCTGCCCTGAAAATTTGAGACGGAATGATCCTGCGCGTGGCTACCGGTGCTATCGTCCACCGCACAACCCAATGGGTAAACCCTTGAACTAAAGCCTCGGAAAAAAATGCCAAGAGTCAACGAACATTCCAGGGACAACCACTTACCCACGTAATGGGCAGGTCCAAAATTACCGCGATATTTTCAACATCTCCTATGCCGTAACCGTATTACGGACGATTTTAACTTGTATTAACTCTGATGCCCAAAGAACTCGGAAATGTCACGAAAGATGGGGAGCCAGTTAGGCTGTTTGCAACGCGACGTGCAAGTGACTGAAGGTAGGGTGTGAGCAGCATAACCTGCGGATTGAAGATGAATTGACCTGCGGAATTCGGGAGGGATACGGATTGTAAGTGAGCACGAGAGGTCGGTCGTCTGCAGCGCTGAAAATATAGGGGACAACTGAACCGCACTACTTTCGCACGTCGACGTTCGTGCGTCGCGGAAAGCTCCTGTGTGGCGTATCCGACCGACTCGATGTTTCACCTACGCGATGGCAACCAGCTCTAATGGACTCCGTGGCAGCGGGAGTCGCTGAAACTGCAGGGTATCGACGCCAGATACTTAGGACTCGATGCAAATTTCAGGGCGGTCTGGAGATTGCATCCATCGGCCCGCGGTCACTCGTAGTAATGTCAGTCCGCCCATTTCAGTACGATTATAGGGGTTTTGTGAAATTGTAAGGAATCCGTATGAACGTGGGCAGACACAGCAAGTGAGCGAGTCCCGGTCGTGGGGGTATGTAGCGGAGGAAACAAGCGAGCGCCGAAGGAGGGAGAAGGGAACGAACGGGCACGGACTGTGAACACGCAAGAAGCGTTTCGCCGGATGGAAAACCGAATGGTCGTAACATTCGATCGCGGGTACACCACAAGGGAGACGAAGGAGCTCCTTCACAACCCTTCCTCGCCGCACGCTACCCAAATTCGCGCTCCTCGCTCTTTACTCCGCTCCTGGAAGGATTCTGCCCACCGCGACACCCGAATCGGCCGAAATCAAGGGAATAGAGAACAAGAGGAAATAACAGCGAATAACCGGAGCACTCACAGGGGCAGCCGATTCAGCGCCGTGGCCAACCATCTCCAGCCGGCGTCAGATCGAGCCTCAGCCGCTAACGAAATTTCTTTTTGGTGGATCGGAGGTAGTTGAAATTAATGCAGTGATTCCGAACGATAGCAAAGAGCGAGAGGGGATGAAACTGCGGGGATAGACAGACTCCAGGTCTCGAGATTGCCTCAGTCAAGAGTATTTTGAATTTCCTTCATTTCAGAGATTCTTGTCGCGAAGCAAAGGAGAGGCGTAAGGCATTATGGAGAGAAAAAGAAATCCTTTGGCGGGCCCATGTCCTTGAATTCCAACAGCATGCAGCAGAGATTGCGACGGACTCTTGCAAGAGTCGTCGTGGGTGACGTGGAGAAGAGAGTGGCTATGCAATTATGCATCACCGGTCCGCTAGGCCGTCTCCTGTTTCCTTCCCGGCCCGCTTTCTGTCTCCCGTCTTCAGGAAACTGGGCTTTCTCGATTTTTGAAATTGGCACTGGCACAGTTCCATTCATGTCCCGTCAGCATCCTGCGATTCCATGAGTTTCGCTGAAGGTCAATTCGCAGAAAGATTTTCCCATTTCCTCACCCTAACCTCCATATCTTGGGACTCCCCACTACGCACTCGCGCCACTTATGCTTACTGCCTTCCCCTGACAACTCCCTTTTTGATATGATTCTTCGTTCTTTGCAGGCTTGTCACTGCTCACGTCGACGGTCGACGGTCCGGAAGCTCGTGTGCATTCTTGCGGTCATATTCGATATCCGGAACTGATGATTTCCAAGCCACTTCTGCAACGCTTGGCGTGCTTCAAGCGCTAGTTATTCACCACTATGATTTGACTAGATCTAGGGTCTCAGCGGAATTGATTTTGCTGGAATTTCTTTGAGCATCGGCGAGTACCGGAAGATGTGAACGGCTATGAACGGCGAGTGGTTCTTCAACATTACGCGCCGTCCGCTCTGAATTTTCGATTCGTGCGGCTGCCGCACCAACGACTTGTTAACAAGTTCCAAAAAGCATGATTTTGGAACACGATCTTGCGAGTTTGAGTCATATTGTCTCGAATATTTATTGAGAGCGTGCGGCTCGTAGGTAAGGAAGGGGGTAAGTAAGAGTCAACGACTCGTGGGGAGAGAGAAAAGGCATTGATTGAGTTTTCCCACAATGAGCTGAAATTCCATGAATTTCCCCGGCAATCGTGTATTCGGGGCGGTGTTAGTAGGGAGCGATATCAAAGCACCTGGAGGCCTCGCACACCAAGTAGCACGGATGGAATCATCCAGATTACCACCGGCCCTGAGCGGTAGCTTGAAGCCCAAGTCTTTCACATGTTGATAGGTATCGGTATCCAAAGAGTAAAATCGTTAATTCCCCGTAAGCCAATCTGAGCTCAAAGCCGAGATATATTCACTCCTAATACGACAGCGCTGTATGTGGGTGGCAGGGTGACGGTTAGGAAGCACAACTGCTCCAACGCCAAAAGTGATCAGATCCATCGTACAGTCATGTAGGCTTCGGCAGCGAAACTACAGTAACAACGGCTGAAGATTTCTTGCTCACTACTGTAAGGCGCCGACTGCCGACGGGACATTATTTCCCATTTCCTGTTGTTTTGCTGTACATAAGCAACTTGAACGGTCTTCGCTGTTCCCATCCTTGGCTCGGGTTTCAAGGCGATATTGTGAAAGGAAATAATCAGGGAAATGTGGCTTGTTTATCTGGCATATTTCACAAAAACGAGCGCGTTCATCGTGAACTTTCACAACACGTGATGTTGTTCAATACGCGTCTCGAAATTGCTTATTTCGCGATTGAGGGTGCTGAGTGTCAGAAAATTTACAATTTGTCGAGTAATTTTTACTCGTACTACACAATAAGGAAGGCACCCCTTTATCGGCTGGTATGTGGGAGCCGGGAATTGGCCACAAATTCCTGATCTTCCGGATCAAGCCCAAACTCGAACTTCGAGAACGTATCCGCTGCTTCGGCGAATTCGCGTTCGATGAGTTCCGCCTTCTCTGGTGAGCGAGGAGTGATGTTGCACTTGTATGGCCGCGGCGCAGTCGAAAGTCCCTGCACAAGTCAGCATCGAGGTGCACTTTACAAAACATCTATTCACCTTTTCGTAATCGAATAGATCGGGCTTTATGGGATTACCATCCCCGTCTGTGGCCGGGGTGAAGTTGAATGCCCAGATGAGGTTCATAGTGTTGATGTTCTGATGAAATTCGTGAGGTCACAATTACGGCGGTGGTACAACAACGCACTGTCGAATTCTGTGCCACGTGAATGCCGGGGCACATTCTCTGTAGTTCCCGTTGGTTAAATATAAAAAATGTGAACGTTGGTAGGACTGACCCGACCGACTCCAAAACTTAAATTCGGCCGCATATCGCTGGCATCAACGCCTGGTTTTGTGCCATTTTCGGTGAGCAGATATCGGTCCGGAATGAAGTTCTCCGGGTCATCATAAAGATCTGAAGATCAGCTATAAACTCGGCCCGAATGAGAAGAACTGGATTCACCTGGATCATGGAAAATCCCCCCTAGGACGGATTATTTGGTGTGGTGAGACGCGAGCACAAGTATAAATTTCTTGAACTCACATGCGTTGACGAAGATGGTGGTCCCTTGGGGTATAACAAAGCCGTTGTACTGTGCAGATAAGGTGGATGATGGCGCATCTTGTGAGAAGGACGTACCTCTTCTGCATTTATTGTACTGTGGGGAACTATCAGGGGTAATATCGGTCGGAATCGATGCGTCTGAATTTTCGGAGTAAGTCCCCATTAAAGGCACGAAGGTAGCAAACGCACTTCAGAAATCAAAGCACGAATGTAAGGCATTTGTTCCAGGTCATCCAAAGTGGGCATGCGATCCTCGCCAACCACACGATCCATTTCTTCATGTGCTTTCTTTTGCGCGTCCGGATATGCAGTCAACGCCAAGATGAGGGATTGAAGAAATGACGAAATTGTGTCCGATCCTCCTTCAATCAGCACGCCACCAAGATACCTGAGTGGCTGTGAGCTCGGTGGTCTATCAAAAAAAAATGCAGGATCAAACCCCGTAATTTCCCGGTCCATCCCAAACTCTTCCTGTCTCGTTATTACTTCCTCCATATAGCTGCCGTTTTCTTCGCCCCTCCGCATCCTCTCCTTCGTTTCGTCTAGCAGACTGAAATACAGGTCTCGTTGCAGCTTGCGCGCCTTCGCGCAATCACGCTTCCATTTCGCCCACCGCTCCGGAACGTATTTCAAGATAGGAATCATGTCGACAGGGGGTGTAGCACCGGGCTCAATGGTCGTTACCCATGCGTGCTGGGCCTTGAAGAACGCGGTGGTTTGGGGCGTCTCGTATCGCGGCGAGCGTTTCCCATAGAGCACGGACAGAATGACAGAGTTAGAGTACCGCCGGATGTGGTTGTAAAAGCCCTAATAATACGTCAAAAGTTGAGACTGGTATCAAAGCTGGACTACAAGCCTCAGGGCGCCGCGAAATATCGTGGAGGAGCTGCGAGGCCTCAGCCAGCTGAATGGGGATGTGTCGAGCAGAGGCTTGGGGCGTAAGAACAGCATGAGCCGTCCTGCGGAGAGTCCTCCAATTATCGGCTGAATGTAATCTGATTATAGTCAATGCAACTTGCACAGCGAAGGACGAACTGTAGTGAGCCATGGCCTATAACGTGGGTATGGTGAGGAATGTCGCGGCTTGAAAGAATTAGCACATACCATATTCATCCCTCCGGTGATAAGATCAACGACGTGCGAAGGAGGTCGTTCAACGGTCGAGCCACTCCGCTTTTCCATCAGCTCCTTAACCGCTGCAGGGTCCGTGAGCACCACCGCTGTCCCGGAAGCCAGTTTCAGCTGAAGCGACGAGTAAACGATCCCCTCCCAACATCAATGATATGAAAATTGGCGCTCACGGAATAAATCCCGCCATATTGCCGAGCCCATTCAGTAAACCTGGAGAGAACGCGTCAGTCTAAAAGGAGTCTTACAAGAGCACGCACTTATGTTGAGCAAACCCCGTTGGCATCATGTGCAAATTCCCAAGCAGGGGCACAGTGGGTGGGCCCGGAGGGAGTCCTGCTTCCCGAGATCCTACTTTGCGCAGACATACGAAGACGCAAAAGGCCACAAAGGCCAGGAGTAGCGATATACCCATCTATCCGATGGTTTGGTGGGGGCAAGGACGGTGCTTCTTTACTATAAATCTCCCTTTTATAAAATCGCGTGAGTCTATTCCACTTTTGGCTTATCACACCCGAATATTTGTATCATCCGTTTCGAATTGCCAAAATTAGACCAATCACTATGTAGTAATTGTACTCATGCCCCCACTTTACTTCCTCAGCCGAAGTGGTGGCCCGCGGAGCGACCCACCGCGCTCTGGTATTGAGCAGCCGCCCCCTGATTCTAGGGTGACAGTAAGTATTCTCCGGGATAGGACACATTGCACGGACTAACTTCCACCTTTTCCCTTCGGGGAAGAACAGCAACGCACCATCAACAGTCTGTTACGGCTTCCGCCGAGTTGACGGAATAATTATGCGACCTGAATTTCAGGGTCGAAACTTCACAGGACAATCAAGCTATAATGGGCTTCGCACGAGGTACGAATGAAGCATCTGTGTACACGGCCGCACTGATGGCGTAGTTTTGAATTACGATTTTGAGTCGTAAGGCTTCTTTGACAAAGTCTTAGTCCAGACACAAAGTCGGACCGCTTAAAGAATCTTAAGACAGACAGATCGTAAAAAATTCTTCCGACTGATGTACCCCTTCGGGATATCTGGCCGGTGCTGCTGGCAAAAGCTGCGCTCCCCTCTGCTCATAATGCACATGTAGCTCATATATAATTCAACGCAAAACTGACCATTAGAACAAGGAAGAACACATCACGATCTGGTACATATGGATATACATGGCAGCATGCAACAGAGTAACCAGACCAGAGTTACGACCAGAAAAACTTGAAGCTTGAGGTTAGAGCCCACTGGCAGAGAACAAACTTGACGCATTTTGCCCCTGTCTTTCGTACTCGACAAACGAATGACTTTGAAAATTTGGCAGAGATGAAACTTGACGCATTTTGCCTCCGGCTTGCGTACTCAACAAATGGCCTTGCGAAATTTGACGCTCAAAAATCTTGATATCTTTGGACTTGAGGCGCAGACGTCGTCTCAATCTTGAGGCTGCCTTGTGTCCGTTGAGTCTATAGGGAATTGGCCAGGTCTTCAGGTTTGATAGCGAGCGGGTGTACCGCGGGCCGGAGATGCGTGGGGCCAGGCTTGACAGCGCGAGAGTAGATGGTAGCGAGAAGCAAGAGGTTTTGACAGACCAACATACACGGGTGTCACGTGATCTTACGTTGGGCGCGCACAGGCCTTTCTGCCCTCAGGAGACACCGGTTAACAGCGCTTGACGCTGCGACATATCGCCGTTGCCGAGACCAGGATCCACTCATGCGAAACTGCAAGTGAACCGATCTTAGGATTTCACAATATTTCCGTTTGGCCGCGCACGAGACGTACGAGACTAGCTTCGACAGGTCCCAGGGACACATTCGAAGAAAGGATGTTAAGTAAGAGAATCAGACCCAAATCAGAACGTTACGAGATCTCTCCCCAAGTCTCGTTCGGCCGCCGACGCGTTCCCAATGTGTTTTTTTCTTTGCTTGGCAGATCGTATGCTGTTATGACCGTAAGGGCCGTGGAACCAACCATGGAGACCACGGGAATTTACACCCAAACCGAGGCACGAAAACAAGCGACACCGTTTTGAGGCCGGAAGAGGCTCAGTAAATGGACCGGCGACGGAGAATCCAGAGAGGCCAAAGAAAAGGGACACCAGAAGGGAGGCGGACACGGCAAGTCGGAATGTCAAGCGCAGTCCAGGCAGCAGCTGACCAGAGCCGGTTGAAGCGCCGAACCGTCAGAAAGAAATCAAGGGCCCTGAAAGTTAAGCTGTCCTTTGAGTCATCGTAGCAATACGCTTGAAATGAAGATCGACGCAAACAACTTGATTGCAATGAGCGACGAGAGGCTTGAAAGGACGACCAGACTTGGGCGACGGTGGGAAGTTGGTGGGAAGAGCCAAGAAGCGGCGCGCGGCCCGAATCAAGCCCGAATAACCGAGTCACGAGTTTTCTTTTTTTTTTTTTGCCTCAGCATTTGTATACCGCAACAAGTACGCTAAGCTACTAAGACGCGGTGGCCGATGTACAGCCTAATAAAAATTGGTGTTTACTGGGTGCGCTCAACAGCGGGATTGATTTTGTACAAGGTGGAGGGGGTTGGCGGTGTGCCTCAGGATGGTGGCAGCGGCGTGGGGGCCACGCAAGCGCGGCAGGGACTGCGCCGTCAGAATGTCATGAAAATCATGATCTTCTATCTTGAATTTTCTGACACCTGAACATGGATTCTTGGTGAAACATCAGGAACCAAAGTGTTGAACTTCAAGGCAAGTTTTTGGTCACTTCACGACGCATCTTTCACCATGAATTATCCGGAGTTCATGCTGTTTCATAGAGAACATTGCTGCCAAAATGACAGGGCTAGCCAGACCAATAAATAAACATGCTGTACTACTGTTGCGGCGTGTGAATAAATACACAGCGAAGCTGCAAAAGTCTAATGAAAGGGAGCCGTTTCTTTTAATACTGGCTTTCGCGACGAGTGTTACATACCAGCGGAGATCGACATAGTTAATTCCTGACGTGGCACAGCGGATCTAGATGGAATCTGGCCGAGAAACTTGAGCTGACTCGGAGTGGTATGCACACTTACCGATGAGGATAAACTTCTCTTTCCTCTCCATCAGCAGTGAAAGGGACGAAGGAATAGACCCCGCTCCACAGGCGACGTCCGGTGTGAGAATCCAAAAAGCGCTGGACCTTCCAGGCTGAAGCCTTGACTTTCGGATGGCGGCGATGGCGCTGGAAACAATGAGAGCACGATAAACGACGAAGGAATATGGTTCTGAGGGAAAGCTGGTGGTGGTACGGAGGAGAGAGGTGTGCGGAGCCCGTCCGCAGCTCGTGGTTGGAGTCAAGTTGGAGTTACGAAGCTTGTGGAGTAAGTGCCGTAAAGTCTTTAGTAAGTCTTTAGGCCAAGCTCGGCTAACTGCGGGAAACTGCTCCGCAGATTCACGACCACAATTCATGACGAAAGGTCGGGGAATCTGTTATCGAAAAATATGAGCCAGAGATGTTGAAATTCGCAACATGCGTCCTAACAAAACCTCATGAATCTTGAAATTCAAGACTTTTGTGTTGAATTTCACAACAAATCCTTCTCACAGTGGTGATGGACTTGTTCTCGACAAACATTCGCAGCCCCCAGGCAGTTGGCACAGTTGGCCAGCAGATTGTCATCTTGATCGCGCTCTACTTTTTCGCAGACAGACAGCTTCAACTAACGACCTCGTACCTCGATGAAGCTTGAGCTTTACCACGACATTTGTTTTAACTTTCCTGGCGCAGCACCGAGATCGCGGAACACTCTCTTCCTCGACCCTGGACGCCGACGTCTTCGACTGCCGGGACCGCCAATTTTTAAGCCGCGTCCTCCGCCTTACTACCAAGCTTTTTACCGCCACACTAAAAATCATATTGTACATGTTCACGTGCACATTTCGATTCGCCTTGAAATTTTTGGAACCCGGTGGCCTCTTGCTATTAACTGCCGCCTTTAGCGAGGGCGTATTTCCGACGTGCCCATATCAATCCCCGCCTCGGAGCCGCGACTTCGTCACAGCTGCTTTCAATCTGTGAACAAGTCCTCGGTATTCCTTCCAAGCGTTGTGTACTTTGCTCTCTCGAGAACCCTGGGCGTGGTTCAAAAAAAGATGCTCTTTCCGTGGCGGTTTGCCTTCAAGGACGAAATGCTGGTGCGGCTTCCTCCGGTTGGATTCACCAAAGCTCTCATGTGTCGATCTCTGGGATCTTCCATCTATCAGTGTGTCTCGGGAGCAAATGCGACCAACCGATTAATGGCCTGCTGCAGCACATGTGGAAGGCCATACCAGTCCTTCGTGATAACCTAGAAGTGCCGCTGTGCCGCACACATGATACGCGAGAAGAGAAGTACCAGAAGGGAGGCGGCAGACGCAAGAAAGAGGGAGCGGGTATTGGCGGGGAGCTTGGCGGGCTAGAGGACCGGACTCGTGCTGGAAGTAAAGGAGGGCGTCCTAGTGCTGCTCCAACCTCTGTAGAGCGCGGGTGCTTCTGCCATCTGAGGCGAATGGTAACAGTTCAATCACTGCATTCAGTCGACTCCTCGGCGAGTTAAAATCTAGTCGGACCGAAGTCTGCCGAGCTCCAGGCTAGGCCTGTCTACAGCCAACGCGAAGCCCCGAGAACCGGCCAACTTGGTGGCACGGTGTCTCCATCTTGTACTTCGAATACAGCTCTCGAACTCGAGCTTGTTGACCTGTACACGGTGGATCCCCGTGCGCACGACAAAAAATCAGCAGCGTTTAAACATTGGATAGCGCTGGGTGGACGGAAGGGGGAGAAAGTGAGGGTGATGGCGACATGGGATACCGGCGCTGCGGTAGGCGCGATCGACAAGAAGTTTTACGAGTTGCGGGAGAGGAGGATGGGGCTATTGAGTGCCCCCACGAAGCGCTTGAGGATGGCGGACGGGACGGTAGTGGAGGTATTCGGACATTGGGAGGGTGAGGTAGAGATCGAGGGCGTGCGGGAAACATGTGCCTTCGAGGTTTTCGACAGCGGGGGAGGTTGGGATGTGTTGTTGGGGAAGCCGTTGCAGGCGACGTTCGGAGTGGTGCACAACATGAAGAGGGATGTGGTGACGCTAGACGCGAACGGGAGAACGACGCAGTTGGAGAACCAGAATCCGGCGCTGAGGAGAGTAGGGACGGATGCTGCGCGTAGCGCGGCCAGGCATGAAGCCTCAACGGGGGGACGATTGTTCGCAATTCCCCCCGCGAGGCGAGTTTCTTCCACTTCGGTTCCAGCACATGTTCACGCACCAATTCCAGCAGCTGCAAAAAGCGACATGGTGGCAACATGGGGGCGCGAAGAGACGGTTGCTGTCGTCGTGGACGCGGGTGCAGCGATTGTGGTGGAGTGCGTGGCGAGGGGGACGACCGCGGCGGATGGGGACGCTGGAGTGACGGGGCAGGGGGAACGGGCGGACGCGGTACTGATCGGGGAGGTAGTGGCAGTGAGAGCGGAGGGAAGGTGGCGGTGGAGACCGAGCTTGGCGACGATAGAGGAGGAGGGGGAAGTGGGCGTGGAAGGCGAGGTGAAGAGGAGTGTGGAGCGGCGATGGGGGGCGACCGTGGAAGTGGTGGAGGACGAGAGGGACGCGGACATGGTGGGGAGGAGTGCAGAGAAGGGGATCATAGAAGGGGAGGACGAGGAGGAGATTGAGGAAGTCTTTAGTGACGGGGCATGCAAAGCCTCAATGGGGGGTATGTTGTCCGCAACTCCCCCCGCGAGGCGAGTCCAGTTCAGTATATGATATGCGTGGACGGGAGGAGCTGACCCCTACCATGAGGAACATACGACGCTGGGCGCGACAGAGGAGGTACAGACCGAGATGCAAGCAGCGCAAGGAGAGCGAAGGGATGAGACTGGCTACGCTCAGACGTGTGAAGCCTCTACGGGGGGTACGTTGTCCGCAACTCCCCCCGCGAGGCGAGTACTTTTCGATATTCTGCCTTCATGGATGGGAGTTAATCTCGTTGAACAAGTACCATATCCTGGATTCCCGCCGGCACCCGACTCAATCTACATGCGTGCAACAGATCCCTTCAAGGAGGAGAGGGTCAGAGCCGTGCTTGAAGCGGTGGAAATTGGTAATGATCTCACAGAGGATGAGCACGCAAAGGTCGATGCCTTGATCAGGGAATTCGCGGACGTCTTTGCATTGTCAGTGCACGAAGTACGCATCATCGATGGCCCTGGGTACGCACCGACCGTCCCGGAAGGGTTGACATTCCCGACTGGGGTGGTGCCTCAGCGCCCTTGGACACAGCCACAAGATGTTGAGGTCGACCGCCAGGTCGACGAACTGATAGCAGCGGGCGTGTTGCAGAGGATCGACCCGCACAACGTCAAGTGTGTTAGCCTGATCACACTGGCAGAGAAGGACCAAGAACCGGCATTGACGCACAACGAGCTGATGCACAAAATCGAGGATGAGTGCCGACTTCATGGCATCCTGCCGCGCGAGGACTTGCCTCCACGAGACCCACCGCATGAGCCAGGACTCCCGAAGGCGCCAAAGTGGCGCATTTGCGGGAACTTCGCAGAGCTCAACAAGCACTTCAAGGTCGTGCCCATGCCGCAGGGGGACATTCGCGAGAAGCAGCGGGGGCTGTCGGGACATAGATATGTCTCGATCTTTGATTTCACGTCAGGTTTCTTTGCATTGCATGTGGACGAGCGAGTGCAGCCCTACATCGTCATATATATCCCGGGAAGAGGTTTCTTCGCATACATGCGCATGCCTTTCGGGTTGACGGATGCGCCGACAGTGTTTGGGGACATGGTTGCGCAGAGGTTTTGGGATCTGCTCGTGAAGCGGATAATGGAGTTGTTTGTGGATGATGGAGGGGCAGCTGCTAACAAGTTCGGGGAGATGATGGAGAAGTTGCGTGCAATATTCACGCGGGTTAGGGAGACGGGGTTATCGTTGTCCGCGTCGAAGACAAAAGTCTTCATGACTGAGGCGGTGTTCGCGGGCTCGACAGTCGGACCCAAGGGAGTCTCCCCCGATCTGAAGAAGCTCACGACAGTTGCGCAGTGGCCACGGCCTGTCCATGCCGCCAATCTACACTAGTTCCTCAGCCTCACGTCGTACTTCCGCGACCTGGTCAAGAACTACGTCGACGAGGAGCGCCCGCTGCGCAACCTGCTAGGACTCGTCAACCTCCCTGCAGGTGCGCTGAAGCGCATGTATCGTCAAGTCATGCGCGGATTCGCGCTTGCACCCCACTGGAAGGACAAGCACACAACATGTTTCCTCAAACTGAAGCGAATCCTCACTTTGGACCCCATGGTGCGCACGGCGCAGTACAATACGGTGGGGAAGCACCCTTTCATTGTCACCACGGACGGATGCGCAACGGGGTTTGTGGGGATTTTGGCGCAAGAGATGCAGACATCACTCCCAGGGGGAAAGCTGGTGGTTAGGCGCCACCCCATCGCGTACGTGGCAAAGAGGACATCTCGCTCTGAAGAACGCTACGCGCCCCACCTTCTCGAATTCGCTGCGCTAAAGTTCTCGCTAGACAAGTTCTCCAATGTGATATGGGGACAGCCGGTGTTGCTCAAAACCGACTGCAGTGCGCTGCGCGACGTTGTGATGAACGACAAGCTCAATGTTGCGCACGAGCGATGGAGGAACGGGGTCTTGGGCTATAACATCATGGGGGCGAAACACATCAAGGGGGCGAACAACGTGGCGGCCAACGTTATCAGCAGGCAGTTCGAGGACGTGGAGAGGGTACCGGGGGACGGGCACGAATGGACGGTGTCGCCGGATGCAGGGGCCACATCGGGGTTGGTGGATGATCTGTTTACGGTGTGTGTGGAAGGGGCGGGTGAAGGAGATTGCTTTGTGGTGGTTGCGCTGGAGGCGGGGACGATGGCGTTGTGCGAGAGGATGAAGGCGGAGCCGCTGTGAATGGGGGTGATTGATGCGCTGACGGAGTTGGATGTGGGCACGTCGATGAAGGAGAGGAAGAGGGCAAGGCACCGGGCGGAGCAGTACTTTATCGAGGAGGGGAAGCTGTGGACGCTGGGAGGAGGGAGTGTGTGACACGAGTGGAGGCGGTGGAGAGGGCGGCGAAAGTGCACGAGGAGGGCGGACACTTTGGGTGTGACACAGTGAAGATGGTGCTGACGGACACCATTTGCAGCCCGGGGATGGATGCGTCAATACTCATGGCGATTCGCGACTGCGGCAAGTGCAAGGCCTTCGGTCCGAAGCACCCGCACTCGCTGTTGGACCCCATTACGCGGCGTCACCCGTTCGAGCTCGTGGTCGGCGACTATCTCAGCATGTCCCAAGGGAAAGGAGGCTACAAGACCATTGGTCTGTACTTCGACGTCTTCTCGCAGCACGTGTGGGCCGATAAGTTCAAAACGCCGGGGACAGGGAAGACGATGACCACGTCCCTCAACTGCATTGGCCGCAACTTCCTCGAGCCGGAAACGTTCATGACGGATGGCAGGTCCCACTTCGACTGTCAAGAGGTGCGCGACCATTGCGCGGGCCACGGGATAAAACACCATGTTGTTGCGAAATATTCCCCGTGGATCAATGGGCTCGTCAAGGGCGGTAACAAAATTTTACTTCACATTCTCGCACGGTTGTGTGCACCGGACGTCGGGGAGGACGCCTGGGATGCCATGACGTGGGAGAAGTTGCCGCGGCATTGGCCAGATCACCTCGACGAAGCCATTCATATCATGAACAGCCGCATCCTTCCTTCAGTCAAATTCTCACCAAAGGAAATTTTGCTAGGACACGTGGTCAATACACCGGAGACGGAGGCCTCATTGAGCGCGGAGGCGCCCACCGTAGCAGCAGTCGAAACCCACATGGCCTACGTTGCACAGCAGAGGCTCGACAGGTATGCAGTGCGCGTCAAGTACGCCCTTGGGCGGAAGGCATCGTTTGACCGAAAAGTCCTGGCATCGCGGGCTGGGGAGGTGACGTTCGCGAAGGGACAGCTCGTTCAAGTGTACAGCAGCCAGTGGGACTATACCTTCAAGTCATTGCAGAAGCTTATCCACCATTGGTCGACGCCATATCGCGTACGAGAATGCATATCACATTCGTACAAGCTCGAGACGTTACAGGGCGTGCTACTGGATGGGGAGTACAGCTCGAGACGGTTGCGCATGTTCATGCCGAAGAGAGGGGGGCGGTTGGAGCGGGAGCAGGCGGAGTTTGAGGGAAGGATGGGGCCGGTGTACGAGCAGGAGGAGTTGGCGGAGCGCGCGGAGGCAGTGGGGGCGGGGTTGGAGTAGTTTCTTGTTCCCGGGCGCGTTGTAGTTCTGGATTCGGTTGTTTGGGCGGTGCGGACGCCGCCTCAGAGGAGGTGGGCGCATGTGTTAGCGGCGGATGCTGCCGAGGTGGCTGTGGAGTGGGTTTGGTAGTAGCTTTAGCATGTTTGTAGTGCCTCGTGATCCCATCTTGCTTGCTCTTGACCACGGAGAGCATCTGCTGCTGTGATATCCCGCTAGCGCTGATCTGCCGGGATCTCGGGCCACTCCATGTCACCTAGATGTGGCAAATCTCGGCTAGCTCGACACACCTTTTTTTAGTCCCGCCGAGCCTCGCGACGATCATCTAAACCTCCCATGCCGAGGGGTTCTGATGCCCTCGGCATCAGTCATCAAGCTCCGCATTGGCCACGGCCTCAACAGTTCATCAAACCGAGCTGTGTCCAGGCAGCTCGACACGAGGCGTCTAGCCTCGTCTAGCCAGCCAGCATTACCTCAACACTGCCTTCGGCTAGGGTCTGGCGAGGCGTCTCAAAATGACGTCGCCTAGCCGTGGGCTGAATGCAGTGAATAGAGTAATGCCAGAATTTACCTGTGCTCTCGCAGACAGAGGCTTGAATGGTGATAACTGAGGAGCAAGCCAAGGAAACGCATCGCTGGAGCTCATGCCTGGAATTATGGATGGTTATGCCGATTAACGAGGGGCACAATTGCAAGGTCTGCGGTGAGGGGAGCACTACGTTGTCAACAGGTAAGGGCATGGCTTACAAGGGAAAACCCTAAAAGATGGAACTTTGGGACCAAAATATTGGCCTCCAAATATGTCTAAGCATATTACGAAGTTCAAGAAATGGGAACACATTTAAACTGCGCTTCAACGGGTTGGAACACATCTGAAGTTCAACGCGTGGCCACACATTGGTCACGCCGAGCAACACATTCTATAACACACCGAGAGATGAATGAATTGTGTAAGGACTGTGCCGCAGATCCACCGACGGCGGCGCAGCGGCGTAGTCACTTGCCGCAGCCGTAGTTCATTCCGTAGTTAGTTGTATTGTCATTAGTAGTCAGCTTTCCCGGTTCCGAAGGCCTCTGTGGTAAATAGTATAAAGACTCAGGACTTACCAGCAGTTAGGCATTCTCGTCAAAGACGGAGATTACCGACTCAAGTATCACTCTAAGTAAACTCACCCGATTTGAATCAACGTGTGCTCCGACTTCCCATCAAGGAACTCCGTAGCCTCACAAATTGGGAGGATATACCGAACTATTACAAATTGGTCCTGACATTCAAGCTATAATGTTCGACGCAGTGGCCAACACGTTATTGACTCGTGGCCACGCGTGCCCATTGGACTTACCACGTCACTCGGCTATCCCGGATTCCCCGGGCCGTGCTTCCTTCCTCCTGCCACCAACACCATCAAAACTGTTGGAAATACAACCCGTGGCAGTGTTCATTAACATGTGAATGCTATTCCAAATACGACCATGCGGTATTTCTCTTATCCTCTATTCTATTTCACCGTTGCCCTCTAATACATATGGCTCTCATAGCTACAATACCAATTTACTTCTGACTCATAGATAAGCAGCTTGTATAAATACCAAGCTACCTCTTGAATAAATTCAGTCTGTTCTTTAATTGCGAACCCACATCAATTTATCATTCCCATAGGTTATGGGCCCCGACCACCGCAACTAAAACATAATCCTCACCACTTTGATCACCCTCATACTGCCCTTTGAATAAATCTATTCACACACCATGTCTCTTCCCACATCCACCAAACTTGGCGACGACTTCTTGCGTATCCCAAAGCTTGATGTCACTGGAACGAACTGGGTCATTTACAAAGACCGGTTCTCTTGGGCTATTGATGCTCGGGGTCTCAGCGAGCACCTCGATGCTAATTCAGGCCCACCACCAGACCCTCTCGTGTCCGTTCGTGGCACGGCAGATGCACCAATTCAAGTTGTGCTTAATGCTGCACAACTAATCACGGATGTTGCGTGGAAGAGAGAGCTTAAGGAGTGGAAGCAGGGTGAAGCGATCGTGAAGCAGCAGATCGCAGGGACGATCCCAGACTCACTGTTTATGAAGATCCGAAACAAACCTACGGCCAGCGACATTTGGACGGAACTCGGGAATGAATTCCAGAAGAAATCTCGCATGGTATCGGTTGATTTGCGTCGCAGACTTCAAGAAGAGCGTTGTGACGAGCGGAGCGATTTGCGCGCCCACTTCACAAAGCTCAGGACCATGCGCGAAGATCTCGCGGCAATGGGTCAACCCCCGACCGAGGACGACTTCTACGCAATCATCCTCGGCTCCCTACCTCCTTCATTTGATCCCTACATTTCCGCAGTTAGCGCTACGTCAAGCGTACTGGGAACAACCCTTACACCGGATGACCTTATGCTCACTGTCACGGACGAATACGAGCGCCGACTTCTGAAGAAGAACGGCAGGAAGGACGACAAGGACGCCGCCTTCTACTCCAATGATTCTTCCAGTGGGAAGGGTCGGTCTGGGGGTTCGAATTCTAAGAAGGACGCCGAGTGCTTCAATTGCAAGAAGAAGGGTCATTATAAGGCCGATTGCTGGGCCGAAGGCGGCGGCAAAGCTGGCCAAGGTCCGAAGGGAAAGGGTAAAGGGAAGGGTAAAGGGAAATCGAAGGACGCAGCAGGTGCAGCTGACGATGATGGCGCGTGGATGGCCCACGCAGAAGCCAACATGTTGGACTTTGTTGAACAAGGTCTCAACATACCCACCGAATTTTCGGACAGCAAGAATGTCGAGGAAGACTCACTTGAGCTCGACAACACCTCCATCCTCTCGGACGATTTTTCTGACGTCTTCGATGGGCTTCCCAAGGGTCCCGAGTTGTTCAATCACTCTGCGGAGGATGAATGTAGTGAGATGCCTGACCTCCAGGATGTCTCGGACTCGGAGGACGAAGCGGACGACCTAGACGACGCTACCAGTGCAACCAACAGCAGTTCGGAGAGCTCAGATAGCTCTACCGAATGGGTTGAGGTCAGCGAAACCTTCTTTGACGAGTTCTTGGCTCGCGCGCCTACAGGACATGCACTCGATGAAGTTGCAGTCAATATTGGACTCTTGAATAAATCATCGATTGGGACGGAAGAGGCGTACACAACGTCTTTCGACTCAGCAATGCTCAGCACCGAGACACCCGGGAATAGCCTTATCGACATAGATTTGTACGATTCAGGGGCATTCAAGCACTTCTCGGGGAATCGTGCGCGATTCCTGAATTTCGTCGAAATCACTCCGAGGTCCATCACCGCTGCGGACAAGAGGTCCTTCCAGGCGATTGGAAAAGGCGACATGTATATCACTGTGCCAAATGGTGATAAGCCGTCAAGAATTCTTTTGAAGGATGTCTTGTATGCACCTACCATGGGAGTAACCCTGGTTTCTATCAGTCGCATCGACGCTGCGGGATCACACGATCGACTTTGACGCCGCCTTTCTCAATGGAGTTCTTGCAGAGGACGAGCGCATTTATCTCGAGCAACCTCCTGGCTACGCGACCAAGGACAGAAAGACATTTGTGTTGAAATTACACAAATCTCTCTACGGTCTTCGGCAAGGCGCGAAGAATTGGTACGACTTCTTTTGCGAAGCTATGGCGGACCTCAAGTTCAGACGCTGTGAATCCGATCACGGCGTATTTTACAAGGAGGAAGATGGACATCTTCTGGTCCTTGCCATTCATGTGGATGACTGCATGATACTGGGAAGTTCTCTCACACAGATCGAGAAGTTCAAGGTCGAAATGAATGCGAAGTACAAGCTCACCGATCTGGGACCGATTAGTTGGCTTCTTGGAATCAAGGTCACCCGGGATCGTGCCGAGCGTACAATCCGTTTGTCGCAACATGCCTACATCGAGGCAATTATCACCCGGTTCAACTTCAATGATTTGAAGCCGAGGGCGATGCCTCTGGACCCCAATATTCCTCTCACAAAGGCCCAGTGTCCCACAACCGTCGCGGAAATTGCGCGGATGAAGAACGTTCCGTACGCTAACGCCGTCGGTTCTCTCACGTACGCCGCGAAGGCTACACGGCCCGACATTGCGTTCGCTGCTTCCACTGTCGCCCAATTTCTCCATAATCCTGGCTGGACCCATTGGGAAGCTGTGAAGCATATCTACCAGTATCTTCTGGGCACGATAAAGTTGGATCTTGTTTATGGGGAAGACAAGCGCGGCCTGAAAGGCTATGTTGATGCCGATGGCGCCTCGCAAGATCATCGCAGGGCTATCACTGGGTACGTATTCAGCGTTGACGGTGGCGCAGTTTCCTGGTCTTCGAAGCAACAGGAACTCGTAACACTTTCGACCACCGAAGCCGAATACGTTGCCGCAACCCACGCTGCCAAGGAGGCAATGTGGATGCGCAAACTCATCGGGGAAATCTTTCGCCCTTTGACCTTGCCCACCACCCTGTTCAGCGACAGCAAATCTGCTATTGCCCTTGCGGAGGACGGCCATTATCATGCACGCACTAAACACATTGATTTGCGCTACCACTATATCCGCTACATCATCGAGGCCGGCGCAATCAAGCTCATCTATTGTGCAACGGATGACATGACTGCCGACACCCTCACAAAAGCCCTGCCTAGCGCCAAGGCTAAGCACTTCGCTCGCGCACTTGGACTGTCCACGGCTTGAGGGGAAGTGTTGGAAATACAACCCGTGGCAGTGTTCATTAACATGTGAATGCTATTCCAAATACGACCATGCGGTATTTCTCTTATCCTCTATTCTATTTCACCGTTGCCCTCTAATACATATGGCTCTCATAGCTACAATACCAATTTACTTCTGACTCATAGATAAGCAGCTTGTATAAATACCAAGCTACCTCTTGAATAAATTCAGTCTGTTCTTTAATTGCGAACCCACATCAATTTATCATTCCCATACACTCCTCGCTCTCGCGCTTCTCTGGGCGCTTTCACCCGACTCGACCCGCATGATCATCATCTGCTGCAAGGGGTAGTAGATGTTTTATCTGCCACATTGATCCGAAGCTCCCCCCCAAAGGAAGTAAGGCCGATAGAGCCGAAAGCCGATTGTTTTACTGGTTTTCAGATACTCCAACTTGGCGATCTTGAAAATTTATACTCATTGAGCATGACTGGGCAATGTGTGAGGTGGAATGCTTCAAAGCGAGCTCGATGATTTCACGATACGAATATAGCCTAATATAGCGTGGTCCAGAGCGATCCATGTCAACTTCGCGTGGCGGCCACGCGAGTGGACCCCTTCGGGGTGTCATACGAAAAATTGGAACGATACAGAGAAGATCTGGAATGCCTCAAAGCGAGCTCGATGATTTCACGATACGAATATAGCGTCAGAACGATCCATGTCAACTTCACGTGGCGGCCACGCGAGTTGACCCCTTCGGGGTGTCATACGAAAAATTAGAACTATACAGAGAAGATCTGGAATGTCTCAAAGCGAGCTCGATGATTTCACGATACGAATATAGCGTCAGAGCGATCCATGTCAACTTCACGTGGCGACCACGCGAGTTGACCCCTTCGGGGTGTCATAAGAAAAATTGGAATGATACAGAGAAGATCTGGAATGCTTCAAAGCGAGCTCGATGATTTCACGATAAGAATATAGCGTCAGAGCGATCCATGTCAACTTCACGTGGCGGCCACGCGAGTTGATTTGTGTGGGCGATAAGATCTTATTGAGAAGATCTGCTACCCCTTGATCTGCCGCACCCAGGGGCGGCGCACGTCAAAATACCAACTACGAACTCCACAAATTTGGGACGGTGTGCTGAATGCAGTAAAAGGGATGTCCTCCCTCCTTTTCTCGTCCACATTATCCTACCCGCCCAGATCTGTATGGCATGCGCCGCTCATCTCCCTCTTTCACCTTTGCACCACGACGAACGCAAGGTTCCTGGAAACTTGCGTCGTGCCGCTAAATGGAATTTGACAGCGGCCCGCGCGCGATCTCTTCGCACGCAATAGGTGCCAAACTTCACGTATTGTGCATCGGCCCTCTGCAGCTATCCCGCCCTTTTGCCGCTCCTCTACGTACTGCGTAGTTCTCACACCCCTCCCCTCCCCGTCCCCATCCCAACTCGGCTCGGCCTTTGTTTCTGGGAGGCGTCTTATCTTTTTGCGTCCAATAACCTCGTGAGCTCCGGTCTCAAACTTGTCTCGAAACACGTAAACCCGCGACCCATGTACGCTTCCATGCTCGTTATCTTTTGCATCCACACACTTTTCATTCGGGCTCTAAATTCCAGTTCGCCAATATAGATTTCGGTGTTACATCTCCTGACCAATGTATCGTGCTTCCAGGACTCGCATCTGTCTGCATATAGCATCATCGCCCCTCTTCTTCCGAAGCAACACCCGAACACGGGCGGCCCACCACTTCGATTGAATTGAAGCTAGTGCTTGGTTGAGCGCTCAAGTTGGCCGCGGCGGGCAGTTAGATCGGAAAGGTCGGAATTTCAAAAGGCTAATTTCCAACCTATTATGCTACTGTTTTACTATGGACAAGGTCCGCACGAAATGTCAGCTGCAACTTGAAGCTGGTTACAAAAGAAAAGGTGTTGGTGGATGGGTGAGAGTTTCGAGGAGATTCTGGTGTAATTATTGTTGGACTTGTGGCTATCTCTACCTGGCGTCGAATTCGGCTCTGTTCCCCAACCACAAAACCAAACTCCGAGCCCTGCGACCTTCTCGAGGGCGATATCAGCAAGCATCCTCAAATGCACGGTCCACCCACCTTACAAATAGCGGCGCTATAATAGGGCACTCGATACTTCGGATGGCCTCCACTGCAATTCTGTCTGACTCGCTCCGCTGGAATCAGACTTCGTTGACACACTGATTCTTTACAGTAATGTAATTTCGTACGGATTTACAGCGGCCGACACATTTGGAAATCTGTTCTATTACGATCGCTGTTGATCCACGTGGTGTGTGGTAAGTTTTCTTGCCTTTTTGGTGTAAAATTCAATAGCCTAGTTGTGTCTCGCTAGCTGCACTCGTACGACAGTCCCTCGTAATGGCTACAAATCCAAGAAACTCTTCCGGGTGTGTGGACGTGAGTCTAGGTTCTCGACAACGACAACCATAGGAAGGGCACGTAATGAGGATTGTTACCAGTGGAGCAGAAGCATCTTGTTGATACCAAGTCTGTGATCGGTTGTTTCCCCAGTTTATTTTTGCCTTGAGGACTCGCAGGACCTATTCTCCTGCAGACAGACGCTGCAAACAATTTTAAGCTCGTACTACACTTGTGAGAAGTTGAGCCGTATCATTGAATACAATTCCACTGGTGGGATATTAGTACATCCCGAATCCCGCAGCTGGAATTTGTTAGTGGATCATGTGTGTCCGTCTATCCGAAATGGTTTCGAACTCCGACGTCTTCTCCGTCAATTTGCCTTGGCTCACGAGTTCAACGGCAATTTTTTTTGGAGCGTTTAAGATAATGATACTTAGTCTGCAGAAACATTCCAAGGTCATCCGCTTGTGCCGCTGAGATTTAACCAGTCATTGCTGGGGAAAAAAGCTCAGGAGAAAATGCCGTTACGCACATTTTAACCAGTGTGGGACTCCGACCCCCCACGGGGGTCACCTTGGGCTACAAACCCGGCTGCAAACCCCTTCCTGCCCCACTAATCACCGTCAGCCCCATTTCTCCCGCCGTCGACCAACAAAGATCAGCGTGGGAATTTAGGAGATGGTGGTGGTAGCGGATCAAGAAGGCCCTCAGTTCAACGGCAATTCAACTTCAACCGAAGTGTGCGCCTCGCCGCCTACTTGTTTGGCTGAGCATCAACTAAGCATTGAGGCATCAAATCTCAAGACAGGATGTCCTATTCAGGGTAACTTCGGTACTCAGCTGATTCAAGGACGGAAGACATGTCCGGCCTTTCAATCTCGGCGTCTTTGGGCGGGAACGATCGGTCCCGTTCAAACACCTACATCTCTTCTCCAGCGAATTAACTCAAGCTGTTCCCGGAGACTGAGCGCCTCGAGGACCTCTGATAACCCCGGCAAATGCCTGCTTCGTTTAGGAAAAGCGTTTGTTTTGGTGTCTGGATTCAGTGTCTTTAAGGCAAAAATTTTAGAGGTACCCCAAAGTGTCGCTAATTACCCGTTTTTAGGGCCAAAAATGGTCCTTTCTTACCCGCTCTTTAAACCTATGAAAAACCGGGAACAAATCAAGAACGCCGTTTTCGAGCTGCGGGCAGATTTTTGGCTCCTCGCACGAGGTATACCATGCATTTAGCGGGGTATACCATACATTCAGTGGGGTTTTCAGAGATCTTGTGACTAGTCTCAACTGAAGTGCGGGGGTGCGCGCTCCTATTCGTATTATTATTGATCGCCATCTCTGTCGGCGTTTATTTCCAGATTTTTGACCGAGCACAAGCGAACGAGTTGACACATATACACCGTGCAACCACACACGCACTAAGACTCGGTTCAAAATTAAACTTAATCAATTGCGGGTCTCGGAGTCGCGCAATCAGCTTGGAAAGGGATGACGCTATCAACAAAGAAGGGTATCGCAAAAGTCGCGCATACGGGCGGCTTTACCATAACACGGGGAGATTGGGATAACAGCGGGAAGCACATTCAACCAAAAAAAGGGTTTGTGCTGCAATAATCCCGGCAAGGAAGCTCGATCAACATATCAAGGAATATCGGTGCTTTCCGATCCACTAGGATTCTTGATGTCGTCGTTAGCGGCAGCCCGGATGCATGTCTGGCATAATCCCGCCCCATTCCGCATGTGGGTCGATCTCAGGTGTGAAATAGTAAGCGTCTTTGGATCATCTCTACATAACTATATACGGAAATCTCGAACAAGCTCTAAATGTGCGAATACTGTACAATTTCATTCAATTCGGCAGTCACGCGTCACGCCCATTTTTTTTATTGCGGCAATAATTTCTTCTCGATTTATCTGAATTCTTTTGGATTTTAATTGTACTGCCGAATTAGTGCCGAATTGATCGAAATTGTACAGTACCATGGTGTTTGTCGTGACTCCGAATTTTCAGGTCATAGCAGCAAGCGGACCGACCATGCTAGTGTCCCAAAGCTTTGTTGTTCCGTAGCTGGAGACCGCTCTTCAGCCCCACGATTTCGGCGGACTAACCTATATCAAGAGTAAGCACCTTGATCCGAAGCCGCGGAAACAAATCATAATGATGTCACCTTGTACTGTGTATTTAAGGGTGGCCCTCGAGTACGGAAGCTTCAGTGCAAAATGGCAGCGTCCTTCCAACCTCTTACCATCTCCATAGTCGGCGCAGGCATTGGCGGCCTTACAGCAGCAGTAGCACTGCGAAGAAACGGACACCGTATACAGGTTGGTAAATTCACCAGCTGTATGACTTCCCCTCAACCTTCGCAGATATTCGAAGCCGCGCAGAATAAAGCTGAAATCGTCGCTAACTTGACGGTGCAGATCAACGCCTTGAGGGTTCTTGATCATCTTGGGGTGTTGAGGGACAATTTGAATGGTTTGCCGATGCGAGGGGTACACTTCCACATTTTTCCTAAGCTAACTCCATATTGAACTTGCTGGTTGCAGAGTATGCTCTACAGCTCTAATGGTGGAGAAGGCATCACCCGTCCCTGGCTCGCGCCTGGCGTGGACGAGAACGTATGTTGTCTTCTGGTGTCCATGGACGTCTTGGCTGATGAAACTCAGGGATTAATCTGCCATCGGAGTGATCTGTACGAGGAACTCAAACGCCTGGCGACCGGCGAAGGCGAAGGACCTCCCGCACAACTGCGCCTCGGAACGAAGGTCGTCGCGTGTGATATTGAAGAAGGAACGGTGACTTTAGATGGCGGCGAAGTTGTCCATGCCGACTTTATCCTTGGCGCCGATGGGATCCATGTATGCACCCAGCGTTCCCAGCCCCTTCCATTTGTCTTTCGCGGCACTCACTATTCTCCAGTCTATTATTCGTGCCCAAATGTTGGGAAGCGTCGGAAAAGCACAAAATTCGGGTCTCTCCTGCTTCCGGGTTGTTTTTGATGCCGCAAACCTGCGGGACATCCCCGAGCTTGAATGGCTTTACACCGGCGTTTTCTCCGAGTCCGCAATTCGGTGGGTAGTGAAGGAAGAACCGTTCCGACTCTTGTTCGTGTATCCCCGCCTGGGATCTCTCCTCAACGTTACGGGATTTTACACAGATTCGAAAGACGACCCTGGCAGGTCATTCCATTGATGAGCACAGTCGCATACTCAATATCTAAGCTGCAGCCTGGACTCCGACTGCAACTCTGGAGGAATTTTTCGCCAAATTCCGCGACTTCGATCCCAAATTCCAGCACGTCCTGGATCTCCCCATGTACAGCCCGATCCACAGATGGACGCTACGAGTACTTCCCCTCCTCTCAACCTGGGTTCTTGGCCGTGCAGCCCTCCTCGGAGACGCCGCACACGCCACCCTCCCATTCCTAGGCCAAGGTGCCGGAATGGGGATAGAAGAGGCTGGTGCCCTCGGATGTCTGCTGCCTGCCGGAACTAGACGCGAAGACGTTCCGGCGCGACTCCGGGCCTACGAATATCTTCGAAAACAACGTGGGGACTTCGTGAATACCGAGTCTATCAAGCAGGCGTCCCAGTGCTTTGCCTTTCTTGGATGTAGGTCAAGTGACTTGCACATCAGGCCTCTACTCACATGTCACGACAGCCGAAGAAATCCATCGTTACCTCCTCGCATACGACGCGGTGAAAGCAGCGGAGGAGTGCTACCAAGAGGCTTTGGGTGGGGGATCTCTGGTGAAGCTCGAACCCATTTGACCCCGTAATTCGTTTACTTTTGACGTAGAAATATAATTCGACGAAATGACTTTGCGAACAAATACAGTGTACACGAATATTCAAATAGCTGCACGCCGTGTCGAGGTCACTCAGTAGGCGACTCGTGCATATTAGTGCGTCAACAGCGAGGTCTTAGCTCACTCATGGGGTTAACATAACGTTAAACAAACGCGGCCCACCACCTCGGTGAAAGAAGTTGAGTGCAGCTTGGCGCTTGATTGAGCGCTAAAAAAGTGCGGCCCGGCAAGTGGTGGCGGAGCGCTAATAGGGAAATCTCGCGCATTTGAAGGCTTGGGACAGGTATAATCTTAGATTAGATTAGGATGGCTACATCAGTAAGCGGTACCAGGGGGTCTCCAGCGCCGAGTTATGACACATGCATACTCTCCTTCCTTCGACTCCCCTCCGTCCCCGTTTCCAACTCCGCCCCTTCCCCAGCCACACCGCGAATGACCTTTCCAAATCCGGCGCACTAATCCGCTTCACCACATCCAGCACGCCAATCTGCTCGAGTATGGTCGTGTCTCCCACCTGGCTCACGATCGATTTAGCTGATGAGGTGACTGTTTCTCGTGAGATCAGCTGGGCCATCATCCCCATCAGTCCGGAACATCCTCGGCAGGTCGCGGTGTTCGAATTCGTTCGGCATATTGTTTTCTCGTTCCCTCATTGGCTGCCAAAATTGTGGCAGGACAAACTAATTCGAATTTTGAATACATACCTCGGTATACGCAATTGTGCTGAAGATTTTTCCAAGAGTTAAACCGAAGGTGGGATTTCAACGAGTTCAAGGCACTGTCGTGCCGTGTCTTTTCAAGCTCAGTAAACTCTTTGCCAGCTGAGCCAACGTGGGTGGGCGATTGACACCGGAACGTGGCTCTCCTGTGACTCAAATTTGCTCAAATCAACAAATCTGTGCTTAAACTCCGGCGGCGACCCTTCGAGGCCTTGAAACGTTATCCCGAAAATCGGAGGACTGGGTACATCGTAGGGTGGAGGAACCCATGTTAAAATGAGTATTTAATGGAGAGCCTTTCCTTACCCCATCTAACCAGCCCGCCCGACTTGAACTTATGTTCAATGTTCGCTCCCTTGTCCTCATTGTTGCAGCTGCCATCGGAGTTCGCGCTGTATGCACCAACGACGGCATCGGTATGTCCAGCATCCGTGCCTCGCACATACATTCATCGGTATGCTGTCGTTGCGCATCACGGGCACCGTCGGCGCCGATCAGTTTGCGATCCTGTGTGCGCATTTCGTCAATGGTGGAATGCAGTTCGACGGGAGTAATTCTGGAGCGTGAGTGTCATTATGAGTTCCCGATCGCTTACTGACGCACCGGGAACAGGCTCCGAGTCTTCGGCTGAAAACCCCCTACAGCGGATATATTCGCCAAGCGGGACAGGAAATACACGGCATAACACAGGAGCCGTGTGGGTGACATTCGATGGCGGCACGATCGTCAGCGTCAACCCACTGGGCAAGGTGAGTCTTCAAATATGGATGAATTTCTCGTTGAAAACCTTACCACCGATTTATTTATGAAGGACGGGGCCGTGCACCACTGCATCCACTCAGAGGACACGAAATATTTAGATGATGTGAGGCGGTGGGGCTGTGGGGCTGTATCACTGGTATATGGCAAGAAGACCAATCAAATCCTTAAGCAAGCACGAACCATACCGAAAAGATCGGGGGCCAGGGACGTAAAAACTTGGGAGGCGCCCGAAAGAATTCCCCATTAACTTTGTTTGCCGGAGCGCCGCGTACATTCAAACATTTATTGCGGCCGAAGAGCATGCTTGCTTAAAATCTGGATGGGAGGGAAGGATAGTCTTGCCCCGAGTAGCTTCCTGGATGATTTAGCACTAGACCTCTGGTGTTTCAATTTCGCTCTGGAATGAATGTATCACAAGAAAAGATCAGCATGCAGTTCTGGAGCCCAGACTTTTGGCCCCACCTTGTATTGTATTCGCAGAAAGGGTAGGCCCTGTATAATCTAAATATCTGCGTTCTGCGCAGTAGAGCCGCTACCCACTCTAAATTTCCGATCTAAATCTTCAACCTCGATTGCTTTCATCAGCGGATTCCCGGCTTGCACAGAAGTCACAAGACGCATGACTGCTTGCTTCGTTTCCGCCTCCTTTCCGCGGGTAACAGCAGCACGGCCGCGGTCGCGGCGGAATGAGAACGAAAGGCGGGTGGCCCGCTGGAATAGTGCGGTGAATCGCGAGACCGGGGCGCGCTGCTCATCGTCGCCCGGTCGTACAGTCCATCCATGTGCAGGGTGTCGTCCACGCAGAGAAGGAACACCCTCTGAGCGGAGGTGATGTGCTGCACCACGAATGCGGGTATCTTGGCGACGGGCTTGTGGGAGATGGACACGGAAATACGCGGCGAAAGCCCATGCTGCGCGAAGTCAATGGGTGTGATGAGATTTGCCAAACTCTGAGTCGGTTCCTACAGTCCAGAGAAAGCAGATCGAGTAAATGGATCGGAGCAACCCTTTCCTCGAAAGCAAGTGGGCGGGCGACGATGGTGGGGTCAGCCCAGAGATTGATGAGATATCTCAAGGGACAGGTGGGTGCCTCAGTTTGGTGGTCAGCTGCAACCGCCTCGCTGTGGACAAACTCGAGGTCCGAAAGTTGGGGGAGCTGTGAGATGAAGCCGAGGGCATCGCGTTCGGCCCAAACCCTCGTGAGCGTAAGCTTGGTGAGATTCGCAGGGGCGGGAGCGATCAAGGAAAGGAAAAGAGGTGGCCCACAGCGGGGTAAGAAGAAGAAGGCATCTGTATGGCCATGGATGTGATGGGACAGCGACGCAGTGCCGTCAAAGTCCAATCTAGCCCGGGCGGAACGAGGAGGGTCATGCAATGGATGGTGAGGGAGGAGAGATGAGGCGGTCCCGATGAGGAAGAAAATGACAGTCGAATGTCATCCTTGCCCAGGACCCGATTCCATTCAGGCTCCTTCTCTTTTGGGGAGAATAGGCGGCGCCAAGTCCCATTATCAAGCTTCGGCTAACGAACTCAAAGGCCTTTGTGAACTGGGCCCCGTGCCTGACGGTCAGAGAACGGCATCATTTTTGGACAGCGCAGTTCAGTAATTTGCTATACTGTGGCGCCCATTGCCTCAGCATGCGGTCCGTTCCTCGGAGTAAACACGGCCCCAGGTCCGCGTGCACGGGATCGAGATCTAAAGTCACCGATTTCATAGACGATAGCTGAAGGTTTGCAGCCGCTTCATGTCCCGAAGACACGGGAAAATGCTGTTACAGCTCAAATGCGAAAATGTGCACGAGATTTCCTCCATAGAGGAAATGAAAAGGCATGTCTGGAGAGCCGCGAGAGAGTTCACTTGATTTTTGCCCAACGTAATGGCGGCAGATTTCTTCTCCAAGTCTATCCGGTTGCGGGAGAAGTAGATTGGCAGTGCGATGAGATGTAAACGATGGCATACCAAGGCCAGAAAGCAGAGCGCTTCACTCGGGAATGACCGATCCTCCAGGATCCTCAAGAGGGGCGTTCTAGTGGGGCCATATTGTGGAAGGAGGAGAGGTGCCAACGCAGCAGATGGATATCTCTCTTGTAAGCAAGAATGCGAGCCGGGGCCGTGGATTGGCCGTGGATGAGTGGCTGGCGACCGCCGGACCCGAGATTTGGATTCCGTAGCAACGACTTGAGTGTTCAAAAATGGACAGACTAAGAGAGCGAGCGAAATACCGGTCTGAAACTGTTTCCCCGGCGCCTCGTAGTCTGAACGCCTTGCATCGATTTGGATATCCTAAGAACGACGTGCTTTACGTTGACGAAAAAACACCGGGTTTCATACAGCGTGATTGAAGTGGATTTGAGCATGAAATGAGTAGACGGTCTGGGATGACCACCAGTGTAGGCTACTAGTAAGGGGGAAGCCAAGGCAAAACTTACTGATGCTACGCACCAATTGATTCGTGTCGAACTCGGCCATTTACAACTCGTGAGTCATCTCCGAGGAAAACCAGTCTTAAAAGCACGATTCCATCCTGCCTCTCGCAAGAAAATTTGGTGGTGGTCTTCGTGGCTGCGGAGCAGGCGAGCAGTCACACATCGCGTCACAAGGAGGCGACGATCAATCATCATTGTGGCTGTGCATCAGCGTGCGGTCTTTGCTTTCGTCCGCCATGTCGCTCATTACCGCTCTGCAGCCCAAGTAGCTACGGCGATCCCGGGGCTTACTCCAGTTCGGCTCCGGATCCAGACGTTGTCCTGGCAGATTTTGTTCTCGACTCTTCTCGCCTTCCCGACGGTTGCTTGCACTGAGTCCCGACGGGGTGCTGAATTCGCATGCAAAGGCACGGTCTGATTTCCCGGCTGTCACTCCCACGATAACTCCCTTTCACTTCAAGCCCAATTTTATCCCGCTTTATCAAATTGGACCCTCTCCGTAATTTCTCAGACTAGCTGAAGCTAGGGTCGTTCTACGCTTGGGAGGCATTTGGCCCTTCCTGGGCCTACTGTTGCACCACGTATTTCCGTCCGTCTTGGATTTGGTTTTGGGACTCACAAGAAGCTACTTCCACAGGATAGGCTCCAAAAATCTCAGTTGCTCGTGCGAGGTTGAGGTCAGGCAGCGTCTCTTCGCGCGCCCGATCGTCTATATCCGAAGGCGCTGACACGTTGTTATCTTTCCGCTTTCACATTCCGGTATTTCGAGACCTGTTCCGTCTCTTCAGCGAAGGGAATCCGATTTGGCCCTCAAAAGATGGGCGTCTTCCATCTTTCTGCGGCGCCATTCGGTAACTTGTCTGTCCCGCGGACGTGAATTATGCTCCTTCGCATCTAATCTTCCGTTCATCCAGACAGCTTGTCCCAACCCCTTTGCGCACTCGTTTTGATTGTTTCCTTGTCGTTTCGCGAATCCCACCTTTGAAATTCCTGTGCGCCAATGTGTTTTCATTCATTAATCTCATTTATTTACACAAAATTATTCCAGAACCTCAATGTCCTAACGCAGACAAAGTGCTACCTCAGTTCAAAGCCGCGAGCCTACACTCCGAATCTCACAATATATTCCGGGATCCCGGGGGTTTGGCTTTGATTGATGCTTTGTCTGGAGGTGGCACTCGATTCGAGTAATACTACAAGTGTGGCTTCGGTCTCAACTGCCTGCACTACTACTTGTCTCATAAACACCGCTTCCATCGTGGTCGCTTCATTGAAGCCAACTGGGCTTCCTCCGTATCAACCATTACGCGCACTCCGATATAATTAGATAGTGCGTCTCATCATCCTCGTACATTTATTTCATCATTCCTTCATCATCGAGTGCTCAGACTTCAGACCTCCCAGATCCACGTCGGTCCAACACCGGGCATTGGACGGAAACGATGTTGTTCGCGACCCGCAAGGCTGGGATTTTGATCCTCCCGCAAATTGGATCGGAATCTCTCTTGGTCGTATGCATTTCTGCTCACTCACTTTTCCTCATTGACCACTGTCTTTCCGTCATGCTCACCGAGACCTCATACCTCTTCCTCTTCCAACAGAGTCCATGGCGTCTCCGAAAAACCTTACCCTTTACAAGCAATCCACGGTCCACGATGCAACACTTGAGGCCAAGATCCCGACAGTGAGGTATGGGCTGAGGAACACGCACTTCGACGGAGTGTTCTACTCAAATTCTCACCATCCTTCGTACCCTTGACGTTCAATTTGTCTGTTCAAATTTGCTTCCGAACTATTGAACCGTGGACATCAGTTCTAACTCGGAATCGAACAGTGCATTTCCACGAGGCCCTTGCTGCTCGCTGTTGTGCATGAAGTCTCAAAGAGCGTCCCACTCATGTTCGCAGAATATCCTTAAATATAGTTCGCCGCCGTCTTCCCTTAATGAAGACCAAGTTTTCGGATTTCCCCTCAAACTTCAAGTCAACGTATGTACTGTACAATTACGATCTTTCGTGCAGTTTCATTTCCTCTCCTTTCGAAATTCAGTGAATGAATTAAATCCTCAATGGCGGGTTCAATGCGAGTGGCTTTGCGCCTTTGAATCTTCTCTTTTCACGTGCATTGTCTTCAGTCACAGTCCAAGTCAGATCATGGGACTGTGACCACGGTCACAAAGCATCTTTTCACCGGCCCTCATGGTTGGGCAATTTATTCCCGACCCAACATCGCACTCCTGGCAAAATTCTCGCATGCCGTTCTAGAATTTTTCTACGCTGTCCCTGTCTTACGTCCATGAGTTTGATTTAAGGTGCCCGGTTTCTAATCTTTGCTTCTCAACTCATCCTTTAGATTTACAGCGACGGGTTGGAAAACTGCGGCCGTGAGCCCGTCTACGGGGTGGTGGAGTAGTCCAGGAACCGTAATGTACACCAGTGCCTGTACATTCAAATACTTTCTGGGCCCCGGCGTTCCTAAGTGGGACCGTGCTGTGTAATGCTACCTACCTACCTACCTACTTGACTCGCCGAGCTGCCAATTGATGGGCAATTTTTGTGTTGGGAGGGATTGCCCGGGTTAACAAGCGAGCGTACTATGCATCTCGGCACTGGCCCGTCGGCCAGTTCTTGTCTCGCGCGTCGCGACACGCGCTTTGTTCTCTCCCGTATATGAGGCTCCTGCAGGGCTTCGTTGTGAGGCACCCGCGTCTCACACTGCCCCAGCAGGTGCGTGTTCCTCTCACTCTCGTAGTCCGCGTCTCACAATGCCCTCGCAGTTTTATCTCTGACTAGATATTCGTCGCGTACGATTTAATCCTCGCCCTCCGTCGCTGTTCCATTCCATAAGCTCACATTCCACTCTGCATATTTCTACTACTTGCTCCATACTTAACCTGTCCCTCATAGTTGGCTTGAGTCTGACCCATTCCGGCAGACCCGAGAACATTGGACCCAAATAACATTTTTGTGAGTCCACGCCATTTTCGTCACTTCGTTACTTCGCTTAAGTTCAGGGATCTTCGTGACTTTGATGGGAACTTGTGAATGTTCGTCACATTGGCATGTTTTTGGGAAAGCTCGTGAGTTGTTTGTTACACGGCAACTGCTCAGCACATCACGAAGTGATGGGTATCAGTGGTGTGCCGAGCATGGCCGGCTAGGTTCGGGTTAGGTATTTAGGTGGTTAGGTGTTTAAGTTAGGTGGTTAGGGTGGTTAGAGGTTATCGGCTAGCGGTTACTTAGTCGTTAGGGGTTATGGTTAGCAGTTAACGTTAGGGTAAGGTATCTGTATGAAAAAAATCCGCCCGGCCTTGTGCTGAAGGAACACTGATGGCCGATGCTTCCGGGTTCGGGAACGTGCCAAGTTAAAATGACGAACTTTTACAGAAAATCATCGGTAGTAACGAACTTTCGCTAAATGCGATCAAAGTGACGAGGTTTTGTGAAAATAGGCGAAATAAGCGAAATAACGAAGTGACGAAGATGGCTACTACCCCATTTTTGTCCCATGTGTTACTTCCATGGAATCAACGTGGAAACTACTACAAAGGGGACAATTATATTGCAGAAGTCGCGAATATGGTCGGCTGTAGCAACAGAAGACGACGGGAAAAAGGAATTTGTGGCCGTAATCTCAACAAAGGAGCTCGATGACTATATCAAGGAATATCGGTGCTTCCGGTCCACTTTAGGGCGGGTTCTTGATGGCGTCGTTAGCGGCAGCCCTGACGCATGTCCTGGCATAATCCCGCCCCATTCCGCATGTGGGTCGACCTCAGGTGTGAAATAGTAAGCGTCTTTGGATCATCTCGCCATTACTCGTATATTATTACTCGTATATTATAGAGATGCCTCGAATCAGAGTGCACCTGTTTGTTCCACCGAAATTGCCCCAATCTTTATCTCAGCTGACCCTTTCATCAGGAATTAACTTAGATGCCCAGCGCTTACGCTGGCAGTTGACCCTCTTCATCAAGAATTAGGTTACGCGCCCAGGCGCCTGGGGTAACATCAAATCCCGATCAACCATTCAAGGCCCGCTCAAAAGGCAAGGACACGGGGGGTTCTTCGCGCGTCCTCCCTTTCTCCACCTCCATCATCCTGGCTCCCTTGCTGCTCCCTCAGCGTTCGTGGTTTTGCGGGCGGTCTTCAACAATCCCCTCAAGGCTTTCCCGTCGATATCCTCTGCGAACGCTCTATCAAGAGAGGGATCAACGCCTCAAGGCCCGCTATACTAACGTGTTTGCCGTCCTCATCAAGTTCTTTCTCAAGCATTGGCGCCGTCAATGGTCAACCCAGTCTGCTGTGAAGGTTTCAAATTGCTCAGGAGTTCCTCCCCTGCACTGTCCTTCAATTAAACTTGCCCATCAAGTCGTGCTGCGTTCAGACCATCAAAATGAATCTTGCTGCCAGGCAAATTTCGTCGATCGTCTCAAGCCCGGCTCACACAGCTTCCCCATGACAGGTTCATCTCACACTCAGTTGCCCCTGTTTGCTTTTCCGACCTTACTTCACGGTTCCGATCTCCCGATGGCTCAGCCCTGGACTGTTCGCGCTCCAAGTATCTATTTCTAAGTTCGACTTCAGATACCGTACTCGGCGGCATTCGAATCTCGGGCTCAACTTTGCCTTAGCCATTCAACTTGAAAAACATTTTCCCTGTCCTCTTGCCCATATCTCCTGCAATCAGCTGCAATCTATTCCAGCGCAAAGGAACGCCCGTTCCGGGATCCGATCTTACCCTATGGTACGGATTTCTGTCATGCCACATGGTCGAAACTCGTTTATTTTGTTCAGCATCAACGCTTCCTCTATTTTCGCGCGCTGCGTAGTAACGTTTTGGCATGGTACAATAAATCCATTCGCTCGGAAATGCAGCAGTGATCAGAGCTGTGACCAGATTCTCCCTGGCTGTTCGACGTTTTCGCGGACGCCTTTTTGGCCAAACGGAAATACTTAAATGCTCAAGGTACGCCCGGTTGTCCGCAGCGCCAACTTTATAGCTAAAAGAACTATTTTGACGTGGTGTTGCGGGCTCGAAATATGGCGACCGCCGACCAATATCGTACAATCCTTGGTTGTCGGTGTGAGGGTGGCTAGTTCTTCTTCCTTTCACCCCCTTTCATGACGTGTGTGATCCACTCCTTTCACCGTAGGTTCTCGAATCAAATGTTAGTTTTTAGGTCATTTATACTGACTCATGCCATTGATTTCCGATACTCCCATGGCGCTGTAGCATTCTCGGCCGGCACATTTTATACTTTACATAGATTGAGTGAGGTTTTAGTTGGGTGAGGTCTGCTTTATTTTTTCATCCCTCTCGGTAGTGCTGAAGAGGCGAGATATATACTGTAGACACATTCTCTTTACCAGTAGTAGTTCTATTTGTGCCTACTGCTCGTGGCTAATTACATTGATTTGTCCAGTCCTAACCGTAATCTGTTCCTCTGTCTGACCTCTTTGCGATAATTCGACTCTGTTTTGCCTATGATACTCTGTAACGGTGCGCTGTGCGCATTTCAATTATCTCCCTACAACCATCACCCCACTTCACACTCTCATTAATTGTTTCATCGACACTCATTGACTGCAACCTTGACACAGTTGGTTGACATCACACACACACTCCTTGACTCCCGTCTCCATCTTCTATTATATTCTTGTCTACTATAAATCCCCGGTTGTCTGTAGTTAATAGTTCAGTGAATCCGATACTCTTACGCCGCTTACTCTCTGAACTATCTCTCTCTCTACTTGATTTGTGTACCGGAACTAGCCGCCGACTTGCTTACCGGCTGCTCTCCGTCACATACTCTTTCCTGTCAGCGTTGAAACAATAAGGTAATAGTTCAGTTACAACACAAGGGAATTTGTTCAGATGCTCCCTATCTAAACGGGGAATCCACAAGCTGCCGGAGCGGAGCGAAGGCATGTCTTGTAACTATATACGGAAATCTAGAACAAGCTCTAATTGTGCGAATACCATGGCGTTTGTCCCGAATTCGAATCTCCAGAGTCCACACCAAATTCGTCACTTCGTTATTTCGGTTAAATTGGTGTAAGTTTGTCAGTTTGATGGCATTCAGAATGTTTGTGAGTTCAGTGAAATTTCAGCCTAAGCTTGTCAGTTCTCGCCAGCCTACTGAAATTTTGTCACTATATGTATGTTGAACCTCCTCTTACCACTGTACCGCAAACTACCAATGGGGGAGTGAGATAGAAGTTCAAGTTTTCATTGGGAATATAACGATCTAATGGATATGTATGCAATTGCAGTGCTGAAAATAGGTGTAGGTGCGAAAATATGTAAGGTAGGTGAGTGCATGATTATGATTACTTGGTACAGATGCTGCGGCGGCCATTTGTCAACTATGGTGCCGACAAGCACTCCTGCGCAGACCAGAAGACGGCTCTCCGACGCGCGCCGTTGCCAAGTCGCTGCGGCGCAAGCCAGAAGCAATTGATTCAAGCGCGATACCGGTGCCTGTGATGTCCACACGTACAGTTCCAGCCCTCTGCGCCTTGCGCCGCGTTTGCCCGGGGTCGTGTATCAGGCAAGCCGTGAAATACCAAAGCAAATTACCGAAGAGGCGGCATTGCATACTGAATGAAAAATCACCCGCCCTATTCCTGCATGGTTCTGGGAGGTGTCGATGCTGCTCTTGTCGCGGAACAAGTTTTGTGTCCATGGCGGGTATGCACCATGGAAGGAAGCGTCATACACGCACCACAGTGTCTTGGATGTCGGCATGCGTTGCTGCCGGTCCCAGATTTCTTGCGCAGGCGCGATGGTCGTGGTAGTGGTAGAAGCAAAATGTCCAACGTGCCACGTGATGTTCAACATCATATGAACTGTGAGCTTGCGAACTTTCATCAGAATTTACCCACCGGACGAGCTTTCGCAGAAAATCATCGGAAGTAACGAACTTTCCCCAAATGCGATCAAAATGACGAGGTTTCGGAGAAATAAGCGAAGTAACGAAGCGACGAAGAAGGCTACTACCCGAATCTCCAGGTCATAGCAACAAGCGGACCGACAATGCTAATGTCCCCAAAACTTCGTTGTTCCGTAGGGAGATCGCTCTCGAGCCCCACGTCTTCGGTGGACTCAACTTATATCGATAGTAAGCATCTCGCTGCGAAGCCGCGGAAACAATCGTGATGATGTCACCTTGTACTGTGTATTTAAGGCCCTCAAGTACGGCAGGTTCGGTGCAAAATGACAACGTCTTTCCAACCTCTTGCCATCTCCATAGTCGGCGCAGGCATTGGCGGCCTTACAGCGGCAGTGCGAAGGTTGGGGGGAAGTCATACAGGTGGTGAATTTACCAACCTGTACCCGGTGTCCGTTTCTTCGCAGTGCTACTGCTGCTGTAAAGCCGCCAATGCCTGCGCCGACTATGGAGATGGTAAGAGGTTGTAAGGACGCTGTCATTTTGCACTGAACCTGCCGTACTTGAGGGCCACCCTTAAATACACAGTACAAGGTGGCGTCATTATGATTTGTTTCCGCGGCTTCGCAGCGAGGTGCTTACTCTCGATATAGGTTGAGTCCACCGAAGACGTGGGGCTGGATCTGGGTGTCGAGGGACAATTTGAAGGGTGTGCCGATGCGAGGGGTACACTTCCACATTTTCCCTAAGTTAACTCCATATTAAACTTAATGGTTGCAGAGTATGCTCTTCAGCTTTAATGGTGGAGAAGGCATCACATACCCGTGGCTCGTTCCTGGCATGGACGAGAACGTATGTTGTATTCTGGTGTCTATGGACGTCTTGGCTGATGAAACTCATGGATTAATCTGTCATCGGAGTGATCTGTACGAGGAACCCAAACACCTGGCGACCGGCGAAGGCGAAAGACCTCCCGCGCAACTGCGCCTCGGAATCAAGGTCGTTGCGTGTGATATTGAAGAACGAACGGTGACTTTGGATGGCGGCGAAGTTGTCCATTCCGACTTTATCCTTGGCGCCCATGGGATCTGTGTATGCACCCAGCCCCTTCCTTGTGTCTTTCGCGGCACTCACTAGTCTCCAGTCTGTTATTCGTGTCCAAATGTTGGGAAGCGTCGGAAAAGCAATGTCGGAAATTTTTAATTTGCCTGATAAGGCTCCATCCGGGCCCATGAGGCCGTAATGACAGCAAGCCATATAAGGCCTGATCCAATAGGAGTACCGGGATGATAAGGCCCTTATAAGACCATGATAAGACGGATGAGAATATCATAAGGCCAAAATAAGGCCGCCATCAGACGAGGGCACTCTGATTGGCTCTGATAATATTTGTTGGTTTCTTATCAGAGCCTCATACTCCTTCTCATCAGGCCAGTTAAAAATTTCCGACACACAAAATTCAGGTCTCTCCTGCTTCCGGGTTGTTTTTGAGGCTGCAAACCTGCGGGACATCCCCGAGCTTGAATGGCTTTAGACCGGCATTTTCTCCGAGTCCGCCATTCGGTAGGTAGTGAAGGAAGGGCCATTCCGACTCTTGTTCGTGTATCCCCGCCTGGGATCTCTCCTTAACGTTACGGGATTTTACACAGATTCGAAAGACGACCCTGGCAGGTCATTCCATCGATGAGCACAGTCGCATACTCAATATCTAAGCTGCAGCCTGGACTCCGACTGCAACTCTGGAGGAATTTGTCGCCAAATTCCGCGACTTCGATCCCAAATTCCTGCACGTCCTGGATCTCCCCATGCTCAGCACGATCTACAGATGGACGCTACGAGTACTTCCCCTCCTCTTAACCCTGGGTTCTTGGCCGTGCAGCCTTCCTCGGAGACGCCGCACACGCCACCCTCCCATTCCTAGGCCAAGGTGCCGGAATGGGGATCGAAGAGGCTGGTGCCCTCGGATGTCTGCTGCCATTGGATCCTATAGACCTGCCAAATCTCAAATATTACACTGGACCCTGTTCTTGTGTCCGCTCTTTCAGCCCTGATACCAAATCACTGAGATACGCGTGCCTCCTATGCTATCACGACGATCCGGATGTCGAATTGCCCCTGCTGGAGCTTGGCAGGATGGCCTCGCTGGAGACGCTCGTCACCATTTGTGAAGCTTCGAGTCCGTTCGGAGTGAAGCACACAATATCGAAGAACTTAGTGAGGTGGGAACAAGGGAACGGGAATGAGCTCCTTGTTCAAGAGTGCTACGGTAGGCTACTTTTACATGAGTTTAAATAGACTACAGCTAATTTGAAATACCTACGGATTGAGTCAATAAATGACTCGTATGAACTACGGAACTACGGAAGGAGTCAGGAGTGAGTCAAGACGCGTAAGTAGACGGAGGCGAGGAATGTGCAACGGCCCGAGTACGCCGGAACCTTACACCATTGCTCCATCCGGTCACCTCCTGGAATCGGCTGTTCTAGGAAACATCGCTACACACCTGCCGTTCATCAAGGGTGTCGAATTCCGGATAATAACTCACATTGCCACTCTGATTTCTCCCGTTCGTCCACTCCACCATTCGGGCGAATTTAACTGACTCTTTGGTGCCGGAAGACGTACTCGACATCGCGACTCATCTGAAAAAAATCCCCTCCCTTATTGCTTTGAAATTCATTGACGGTGATGGCAGTATGGAATACAACTCGAACGATTATGACACGATCAAGTTGTGGAGTGAATCGTGCAAAAGTCTATGCCTGATAACACTGAGTAAGTGGATTTCTCGCGCCATTCTGAGTGCTCTCTTTTTAACCTAATTTGTAGATGGAAGACGATGGTTACGTGTACGGGGGCAATGGCATATCTGCGAATAGATTCATTTTTGGAATATCCGTTCCTTCAAAGACTACTGAAATTTTAATTTCGTTCTACCCCTTCTTGAATTTCGGCAACGGGAATGTTTTTTGTTTTCTGTGAGGCACCGCTTCACAATCTAGGGCAAGCGACCACCTGTTGAATCCGTCCTCATACATTTTGGACTTGCAGCACATCCGATTCCTGAATAACCGGTACTTTAACCTGTCTCCAAGTCCGACTTACATGGTTCCTCAGCTGCAGCTCATTTATTTACGATGTCGTGGAATTACCATTGTGCGTTCTCCTCGATTTTGAGTATGTTATCTCAAGTCCCATTAAGCACCCATGCCTGCACCAACACTAATCCCAAGATCGTGAAGTGACGAAGTGAATCCCTAGATCGAGATGGTATCTTGCGATCCAGCTCGTGTGAGTCAGGGGTCGCAACTCGCAAGGCATGGTGGTGTTCAGTGGTGCCGGAATTCGTTGCCCTTGTAGAGGGTTTGTTCTTCTCACGCGAAGAAGTTCCACGACTACAGTTTTCATTCCCGACTCGGATCCGACAATACTCTGCATTTGTACTGTACCCTTAAAAACTCTTGGCGTTCCCCCAGAATCCATTGTTCGCCGGCAGGTCAGGCATACGATTGACTTGGTGTGTATGTATTTGAATTGCAGCAAACTCCCGCTTATTTCTGAGCAGGGCCCAGCACACGGCACCCCGTTTCTGTCCTTCGTCCGAGCTGTGACCTTTCGCTTGTCTTCGACCTTCTCATTATCCAACAGCCTCAGACATCACATGGTCAGTTCGGATATCATTCAGTGTAGCTTCTTCGCCCAGTACCAGAGGCGCCAGGGATCCATCCATCCAAGATCGTCAACTTACCAGGAAGCAGACCCAAATCCCCCGTTAGCTCTAAGTGGCTTTTTTTGGAAACCATCGAACCTGAGCTTATTTCCTTTCCTCGCGTACGCCCAATATACCCAGTTCGGTTCTTCAGCCGGTCAGCAGAGATATCTGGGTTCTTTTCCACCGGCCATGAGGTTCGTTTTACCTCATTAGTATCTTGATCGCAAGTCCGCGAGAACGAGCACTTTTATGCCGGGCTGTGCACTCCGTGCATGTTCAAATGGCCGGATACTCTGTGCCCCGGGGCTTCGCCAGCATTCGTGGGGCTGCTGTACTCGCGACGGACGTTTCAATCTTCACCGTGGGACCGGACCACCAAAAATAAGGCAAACTTGGAGACGCGGCTCAGTTGAATTTAAGTGCATCGGACTCCGGTTAGACGGTTCAGTTTTTGTGTGACATCTGACCTTTTCTTGACAGTGCAAGGACCCCTTCATACTGATTCGACCTTTTAGGAAAAGCGCTTCCAAGTTGCGAAATCGGCCGTGCACCCAAACTGGGTCGGAATTCTCAAGTCAAATTCGGCCCAATATCGACCAAGTTGCGAGGGGGGGGGGAATATATTACACTTGCGTGGTCCAAATGTCTGAACAACGAGTTTACCAAAGACAAACAAGTAGGTAATGTACGGGTGGTTATCCATACATGTAACTACCAGCTGCCAATGGAGCACACACCTCTTTTAAAAATTGCGCTCACGGAGATCCCGCCGGAACGGTTGTAGTGTTGCCGCGGCTCGGCTTCGCTTGGCTAGCCGAGTGAGCAGAGCCGAAATTTAGCCGAGCTGAGCCACCCACAGCGGCTATAAGTGGCTCGGCTTCGGCTGAAGCCGGCTTGAGCCCAGCTTAGCCGCAGCTTCAGGCCTTTTTTCAAATGTGCTAGCAGACCCCTCCCCTCTGGTCTTTTGAGCGTGCTACATGTTGTGTGATGCTCTCTTACTACAGAGAACAATTCTTGGGTCTTTCCCATAGCAACCGGCGTGCCACGAGAAAGGAGTCCGCAAAAAGAAACTTATTTCCTCACTTTGTAAGTTCACTTACCACTCAATTTTAAGTGGTCGCACTTTACTGATCTTTTCCCGCACTTAGCTCACTTCACTTACGCGCACTTGGCTGTGCCTAAATATAGGCACTTTGTGATGCTGAGTTTCCTTTCCCTCTAGCGCCTTCGATTCTGTTCCAATTGCCTCGAAACTAGGCGTGTTCGACTTCGGGGCTCCGAATCCAGTGTATAGGTGATTCAAAATATTTTTCTAACACATTTCCCTTCTGTTGCGCACAAAGCCTCAATGTTTCAGTTGTTTACCTTCCAAGAACTGGCCAAGTGCTCGGGAAGGTCCAATACCTTGTAAAAATAGTCTAGCTCGCATATAACACTGCACCGGATAGTTTAAATCTAAATAGTACTACTATAAACACCAAAATGAGTGTAGTGAAGGTCAATCATAGCAACATTTGGGACCAAAGTTACTGACCCTAGCTCAAGAGGATGGGGCACACTCAGAAGCTAATATTTTCAGCGAACAATCTCTTCGATCGTTATTATTGCGCGGTTTACTCAGTTTTTCCCACTTCAGAGTTGCAATGACAAATCAATGTACTTTATTGCCTATACTCGCCTTTCTAGCATTCTGAAATTGTTGGGGCTGTTGAAAATTGGATTTGGCAATGAAAGAACGTGTCTGGGAACCTCAATTGCGTGCAGAACGTCCTCGAGACGTGTAAACAATGTGTTCGAAAGTGCGATGAAGTCACGTCACCTTGGGTCACATCGACTTGATCGCGCTTTCGGACCTGTTGTTCATGCATATTGAGCACCTTCGGCGTGCCTTTCACATTCTGAAATACTTTTGTATTGCTAAACCTCACCTTTGGGAGCCGCACAGATTTTGAGACTGCTAGAAAGGCCAGTATAGGCCAGAAAGTACATTGATATGTGATTCTGACTCTCATGCGGATTTCGGTGCCTGATTCTGCTGGCCAAACGCAGTTCTGGAAAGACCAAGTTGACAGTGCAGTAATCACCATTGAAACGATTGTTCAGTCGAAATATTAGCTTCTGGGGGTGGCCCATCCTCTTGACATAGGGTCAACAATCTTACTCTCAATACTGCTGTGATCCACATTTACTATGCTCATTTCAGTGTTTATAGTGATATTATTCAGATTTAAACTATCCAGTGCGGTACTATACGGGGCTAGACTATTCTGACAAGGTATTGGACCTTCCCGAGCACTTGGCTGGTTCTGGGAGGGTAAACAACTGAAACATTGATGCCTTTGCACAAAAGAAAGGGAATGTGTTGGAAAAATATTTTGAATCGCCTATACATTGAATGCGGAGCCCCGAAGTCGAACGCGCCTGGTTTCGAGGACATTGGAACAAAATTGAAGGTGCTAGAGGGAAAAGAAATTCAGCATCAAAAAGTGCCCAAAACTGAAGAAAGGTGCTCGTGCCTTATGTTCCGAAGGCTAGCAGTGAACAATTTATATGTGGCTTGACTTTATGTGCCTTTATTAAGTAGAACTTAAAAGACCTTGAAGGAACTTAAAGAAACTTAAAGGAACTTAAGTTCACTTGGTGTGCCAAGTGCCATCACGGAAAGTCACTTATGCCATCAGATCATCAAACTTAACTTGTGAAATTCACTTGCCTGCCATAAGTGTGCCTAAGTGAACTTTGGCAGGCTAAGTGAGTTTACATAAGTCACTTAGTGTGGCATCCACGAGAAAGTCAATACCATATGCGGATTTCGGGTGATAAATGGACAATATGGACTACAAGCGATAAATCGCCTCGTTTAGGCTCAATTCTCGCTCGATTTCCTTCGGAAGTGGCTCAAATTAAAGCTACAGATGTATACTAGCCGGATATAAAAAAGCTGGGGCGCAAACTGAGTGAGACCGTGCTCCGAGTGCCAAAAATATGTTCACAGGCGCGAGGCCTAATGTGACTAGGCGGGCTAAATCAAATTCCCGTTGGACACCAGGAAGATGAGAAAACAAAAATCATACATCTTCACTACGAACATCTTATCACGGGAGCTCGCGAGCCCGTCCGAGATACGCAGCTTATCATCCTGCTGTACGGAATGGCTGGTACAGCGCCATGCAACGCACTACTGCGAGGGACCTATTGACGTCCCACGGCCACGGAATGCAGCAGTGTTTGCTGGTACTGATCTGCGCGGAAGTCAGAGCTTAATGCGGGAGTGGCGCACACGGAAGGCTTGGGAATGATGCGGAGTATCCAGGTGAAGTTTTCACACTAATGGAAGGTCTACAGGTGGTTGTGAGGACAGAGGAAGAAAAGAGGAACATTTTCAGATGCACCCAATAAATCCTCAATTCCCACTGTATCACGACCACCGTTTTTCCGGGAATCAACAGAAAGCTGGCAGGTCGAGACATTGAAAAAATCCAAAGGGAGCCATTGGGCACTGCGCCCCGCCGCGTTTTAGCATTCTCGTCATCCTGTACGACTTTGTGCCCGAACTCAGAAGCCAAAAAAGCCCAGGCGTCCCAGAAGATGAAAGACGGGATGAAGGGTGGCGTAGACAAGCATCCAGAGGGACTTGAATCAGCCCTGGTCCGTTCCGGTGCATGTGGCGGGATGAGAGACAAGATCTCGAGCAGAGGCAGCAGATCGGATAACTTTACGGCACATCTGATAATAATTTGATGTCGACCAGTCGATTTCGTCGAGTGCCCAGGTCGTTGTGGGGTGCAAGAGGTGCCAGGAGGTCGTAGGAGTGGTTAGAAACCGTGTGGCCTCAAATGCTCCCTGAGCCGCGGCTGAGCCTCAGCTAAGCCGCAAGCCGCCCAAGCCAGCTGTCTATAAATGGCTCGGCTCGGCTTTAGGCGGTGATGGCTCTGGAGCCATCAAAAGCCGAGCCGATCCAGCCGTAGCCGAGCCGCGGCAACACTAAGTTACAGTTGGGCCACTCGATACTTTTCGCCTTTGTCCCTGAGCCTTTTTGGGACGACTTCCTTTTGGGGATCCCCGGCTATCAGCGGCAGGCGTGGCGGCTAACGCGAGGTCATCACACCATTCTTCCTCTCCTCCACCACATCCTCACTTGTGAAATCCCCCTCTCACTGCCCACAATGCTCTTTCGCGACCACGTGCACTGCCAAGAGAGCAAAAGAGTGTAGCCATCCTTTACATTTTAATCTTTAATTGATCGCCCCACCACCTCTACAGGACATCAGAAAGGCGTCCCTTACCATGGGCTGTTGCTCGCTTTGTGTTATCATGCAGCTAACTTTGATTACCAGGCTGTATCTAGGTCCTTCGTTCAAACCACGCGCGTGCCATTCTATTTGTTTTTTGGAAGGTCCATGCAATGACCCCGCGGCGAGCTGCAAGCACCACGCAGTGCCTATCTGTAGACTGTTCGGAGTGGCAGCCCGCACCAGCCCCGACCTACCCACCTTACTACTCTTGGATCCCTGTATTCCTTGACTTAGAAATGTTTGAAATATCCCCGGCATTTCGGCACTGTTCTGACTGCCGCCGTTCAGCAAGAGGTTCCCAAAAAGGAAGTCGTCCCAAAAAGGCTCAGGGGCAAAGGCGAAATTTTTGCAACTCAGTTGGGCTACCGAGAGCATGACAAATCACAATCATGTCAGACGTGGCCTTTAAAATGGCCGTGTTTATGGAGCGAGGTACCATTACGACATCGCTCCCCAAGAGCTCTTGAATCCCCCTCCTTCCATCTCTCTTTCCATGATGGCTCCTAAAGCTGCCGCCGCTTTACAAGGGGTTTCGCTCGCTGGACAAAACAAAACGGCTGTCATAGTCGGTGGGACTCTTGGAATCGGTGCTGCCGTTGCTCGACTGCTTGCAAAACTGGGGTGTAGCCGCGTCATTATCTCTGGACGCAATGAGACGAGAGGGAAGGCCATGCTTGAACTCATGAAGAATCTTGCACCAGAGGACAGCAAGATAGTGGTCGACTTTGTGAAGGTGGATTTATCGTGCGTCATCCATGAAATTTACGTCTTGAGCGTTAATAGAAAACGCGATATATAGGGACACCAAGGGTATGCGAGATGCGGCAACTTCCCTTCATGCTGCAGGACAGAATGGAATCAATTATCTCGTGCGTCAGACTTGATGGTCGACCTGCATATCGTCACCCACCCACTGCTCAGATCATGACACAAAACGGGACTCCCGCAGGGCGCAACATCAAATTCAACGCGGACGGGTGATTATAATCAAGTTAGGTTTTTTAAATTTCTGTTCACCCGTGTCTTGTCCAGACAGGATACCGCCTTCGCTGTTCAGGGAATCTCACGCTTCGCGCTCGCTTACCTTCTCACAACTCGCGGAGGCCTTGCCCCCAACGCAATCGTCATGTCCATTGCCAACCAGGGGCAAACACTGAAAGATCTCTCCGTCGACGATCTCTCCCTGAAAGCCTCTTTTGAAGCAGGTCGAAGCGCCCCTTCACTGTTCATGGATCAAGCCAGACGCGACAGCATGGTGCTTGATGCGACTTTCGAGGTTCCCGCGTCTTTTGTCTCCCTGGTTGATATGTACCCATTTCATTTCATTTGACAGGAACTCAACATCCGCTATCCCCAATACCGCTACTACAGTCTCTGGCCAGGTGGGTTGGGTTCATCATTACCCCTGCCTCTCTCAAGGAGTTTCAATGCCGCTCATTCGGCTCAGGGCTTGTCAAGACGGAAGAGTTCGACTTCAGTTTGTCTCCAGGGTATATCAAGGTTCTAATGTGGCTGGGTCTCAAGCTCATTGGCACCACCCCCGACCAATACGCCGCGCTTCCCGTCTATGTGAGCTGTCCTATCTGCACTCGAAATGAATCCACGTCGCTGATTTGTGGAATGTCTTCACGCCTCCCCTCAAATTGATTCACTCTGTCCAGATCCTGGCATCCCCTGAGGCCCCCAAAAAATTGGGGTCCTGCAAGTACTTTGACCGCGTGCTCAACCCGACGCAGCTGGGGTCGTGGGCGAAGGTTGCGAAGAACCGGGAGGCGCTGTGGGATAAACTGCAGCAAATTGTAGGGGAGCCGTGAAGTGGCAGGGGAGGGTTTTCCGCTTGGACCACAGATCTCCATATTCTGAACTGCTACACGCACCTGTATCAACGAGCCAAGGGTTTATGAGCTTCCAAGTCCTATAAAGTCCTTTAATGCGGAGCGTCGTGGACCAGAGATGGCAGGAAGGACGGACATCTCAACTAACTAATCCTCCGCGATGCTGCTCTTCGGCGTTATCCAGGCGCCACTAAGATGCGGGAAAAAATGAACATTGTTTTTCGCCAATGCATTTCCCAGCATAACGGACATTAAACTTGTGAATTAATCTGCGGGCGTCATTGAGACAGGCGAAACGGGAATGATTATTTGGCTTCATCTGTGCGAGTGAACTGAAACGTGCAAGTGGAGAAGCCGAGGAGTTCCAGCCCAGGGATGAGGCTATAATGACACTGGTTGACTTTCCATAAGCATTAAACAATGTTTTGGAATATTTTCTCCCTCTTTATAAAATTACGCTGTCTGTCTGTCTGTTTGAGGTTTTTTAAGCTCCGTTAACTCCGCTCTCGGATCGACTTGCCGAACTACTACTATATCCGACTGGGCAACCGGCCACCTTAGCACTTTAAGCGTTGAGCACATACACATAGTGAAGAGTGTGTCATGGTATGGGCTCTAGAATGAAGACATGCATCCTACAGCTGAGCTAGGACCTTTACTTGAATTTATATACGATGATTTCGTCACATTCTGAATTTATTTCGGCGATAACTCCGAAACGTCGATAAGCGGCCTGACCGGCCACCCCGCCAAATTATTCGCTGGCGCACGTATTATCCACCCCAGTGCATTCCATGTTGTCCATAAGATGAATATACATCATTGTAAACACTGAATTCGGCGACGTCGGAGCCAAGGCTATTAGGAGAGGTGGCGGTTGAAAACCACGTAGCTAATTGGAGTGATGGTAAACACGCGCATACTGATACATCTGGTTAATATACGGGAGGGAGGGGCGTAGATATTGGATTCTATGATAGGTAGCGGTGGATAGAGGCGAGGGCCGAAGGCGAAGATGCAGAACTGCGAATAGCGGAGATGATGGGGATGGAATCTCAGAAGGGATCCAGCGGACGCCAGCGTTTTGAGTGGAGATTGAGGGCTGATCGGGGACCTGAAATTAACCAAGCGCCCAGGCATCTAAACTGATTTCTTGTCAGGTCAGCTGGGCTCATGAATGGGGTAGTGTCGGAGGAACAAACATATGCACTCAGATCCACTGATCCAGTCTGAGGAATGACGAGGTGCGCTGCTCGGGAAACCTTGCGAGGGAACTAGGATCGTAGATCGACGCTGCCCGCGATTTTCTAAATCCAGGCGTAACTTAAACTTGACGTTTCTGGCGACCTTTTGGTGAGAATTTCCTTTTGCAGCGACATCGGTCGGGAGAACCCAATCGGTTGAATGTCTTCTGCGTAACCTTGCGTAACCCCGCCGCCTCGAGTCGATACAGATCGGTTCGTACGGCATCCTTACGACTTCAATGTAGCGCCGATTTATCGGCTCCACTCGCTGATAAAGCCCCAATCATTAATCGCTCGATGTGTACGACCCCATCCTTTGCGCCATCTTCCCTTCCACCAATTTTGAGAGAGGCATCTTAAATATATCTCCTAAATCTCGTTTCCGGCCATCCTCACTCGGGTACCCCTTGCTTCATGTCTCCCAACACTACTCAAGACACTAGCGGCAAGCTCGTTTCCAGAAGGCAGGCACACAAAGGCAACCTGCCCTCTCTACCTCAGACAAATTACTGCTCGTTGTGCCTCGCCAAGTTCACGAGAACCACCCACTTGAATCGCCATCTTCGATCTCGTACGTGGTGATTCGATTCAAAGTCACAGAGGACTGACAGGTGAGCTGCAGACACCTCGAAACGCTTCTATCAATGCACTGTAAGTCGAATGGCCCCACGTTTCTATGTTCTCTGAAGTTCGTTTTTGCAGCTGTGTAAAAGCTCAGAATTCACTCGAAGTGACTTGCTTAAGCGCCATATGCGCTCGTGTGGGCAGTACGTTCTCTGTGCAGTAGAGCTGAGGATGGACTAATGAGGACTCTTTTGTGCAGGGGGTTCCATCATCCACGAAAAAAGTGCTGTGAGGTACGCTTTAATGATGCAACGATGACACATCAATGCTGACTGATTTTGTTTCAGGCATGCGCAGAATCCAAAATGAAGTGCAATCTCGAATATCCGTGTGCCAAGTGTGTATCACGAGGACGTGAATGCGTGTTTCCGAATGATCCTCAGGAGTTCCGCAACCAGAGTCTCAACAAGGATTCCCGGAAATCCTCGATTTCGACAGAGACCTCGTGTTCTTCTACTCCTCCAGCCTCTCCCAAAAATCCTTCCTCGCCACTAGAAAATCCTTCGCTAATAGCCAGCAGCTTCTCGCCTTCCTCCCCCCCTCTCAGTCTTTCGGACCTGCCGGAAGCCGGTACTTTTTCAGAAGACTCGTCCACCCACTCATCGCTTCGCTCTGAGGATTTCCAGACCTTCGACGAGCCGTCTTTTGGACTTCTTTTCGAGGTCGGGGCACATTGCGATGATTCGCTAGGCCCGACAATATTTCCGTTCGACCAAACGCGTACATCAGCGCCTACTAGCAGTGCCTCAAGCCCGTTCCTCGGTATTGATCAAAAGATGGATATGTCCACCTCCCTGATCCCACCCCGGCAAACGGTGCCGCCTCCTTCGAGCGGGAGCACCTCAGGCAGTCACCTCCTAATGTCGCAGCCCACCGTCACGCTCGACTATCTCGACCCGCTGGACATACAATGTCTCTTTGGCGCATCAACAGCGACTATGAATATGTATTGTGAGTAAGCCGCGCTTTGGATATTATCTTGGCTTGTCTAAATGCAACGTAACTAACATTTTCGTGTTTTTGTGTTCAGTGCATCTTTTTTTCACGCGCTTTCTCGCGCAGATCCCCCTTATCCATGTGCCAACGTGGAAAATGGCCGACCCTCTCCCCATTCTGACGCGCATCTTTCAAGCATGCGGCGCCTTGTTCGTCAAGACTCCTGAAGCTGAGGTCTTCGTGGAGGCAACACTCTCATCAGCTCCCTCGGAAATCAGTGAAAAATTCAGGACGGTGAGTGCACGGCGGTTGAGGTATGACAGATGCCGATATCCCGCATCAGATTAACGAGTCCAGCGAACCCGACCCCAACGTGTTCCCCCATCAAATCCATCTGATCATTGGCCTGGTGCTTCTGCAAACGATATCACTCTTTCGACGCGAGGGCGGGATCGCCGTGCCGAATGCGCCGAATGCGCAACATCACGCGATGCTCGTGGCGGTGAGGGTCTCGGTTTGTGATAGGCGAAGTGCAGGGCATTGATTTTATTTTCTAGACAATTCGCCAGACGGGTTTGATTCGGCGGGTTGGGACCTGGACTGCACCAGACTGCACTGATCCAATTCAGCTGGGATTGGCGTGGATTGAATGGGCGCAGTTTGCGACAATCAAACGGTGCGAAAATTTCTAGTATCACAACAGCTTTTCAATTCTGACGTGCTATTATTCGCAGAACCCTCTTTCTCGCTTACTTCCATGACTGCTGCCATTGTATGTATTCTGCGTCGCCCCCGGCGTTCTCGCCTGCGGAGCTAAACGTGCCGCTCCCATGCGATGATGCGCTGTGGCACGCACCAAGTCCCGCGGAGTGGTATGCTGCGGCACACATGCCAAGTCCCTATGGAGTCGGCATTCCTCGGATCTATGGCGTGAGCATGCAACACGCGCTCACGGCTCTTGCGATTCCACCAGGCATAAATCCCATTAACAGCGACGCACGCCTTCCCCTTACCTCGTTCGGTCTGTTCATCCTCATACACACGATCCTGCAAAAGATCTCCGTGGCGAAGCGGCGCGCGACACCCCCCAGAGGGTGGTCATGTTTCACGGAGGCGCAGGTCACCACGGAAATGGCAGGCGCGGGCGCGGCCGGCAACGCGGATTTCACCCTTCGTACGCAGGTGGTGCTCGACAACTGGTTGCAGATGTGGTTGAAGACGCCTGAGGCCAGGTCACAGGCCAATGGGGTTCAAGGGCACACCGGGTCGAAGGCGCCGTTTGTGTACAACCCGCTTCCCTTCTACTGGCTCGCGCAGGTCTCATTGTGGGAGAACTGATGGTCCGGGCTCGCATTCATCAATTGGTTTAACTCAGACTCAAACTCAGATCAACTCCATCCGCATGCGAGCCTGGAATCATGCTAATATTGATGAAAGACGGTGGTAGACCGTTGTCGCACTTTCAGATCTCATTCACTGTATCACCATTGTATTTACAGGCCTTGTGCCACCTAGTATCACCCATGTCATTGATTAGCATATTGTCCCAGGAGTCAAGTAATTATATTACATTCCGGACCGTTTCTGCGATGTCTGGGTACTTTCGTTCGGATTCTTGCCCACACAAGACCTACGTTCAGCACGGGCCAGGAAGAACACGAATCGATGTTACATGATCGCTACGTACCATGTCAGCGTTGGGAGCGTGCTGTGGTATTCTACCTACCTACCAACCTACCCGTATCCTCGACTCCTTCCTGTCCTCCATCTGCGTCCTTCCTCATCTGGAAATCGGACTTGACAATATGCAGTTGACTTTTTCATAATGCATTTGCTCATAATGCATATTTTTCATTATGCATTGGATTGAGCCTGTAACCTCGAAGGTATGCGGGTATATGTACAATTTTATGCATTGTGATTATGCATAGCCCTCAGGACCAAAATTTACCCACCATATGCATTTTGAGATTGCTAAATTTGGCTCACAATGGGTCGCGTACCACCCAGAATTCCCAGATTTAGATGGAAAATTGCATTTTCCCTCATCATAAGCCCGAAAAACAGTTGCAAGCGACGGAAATAGGCAAGAGTGCCCGTACACGTGCAGAGAGGTGCCGTGTATCCACCAAAAATGTCACGGTTTGCTACTACAGTTGACTTTTTCATAATGCATAGCATCGGGAACGCCCATTTGTTATGCATTATGAGAGATATTCAAGATGAAATCTTCCCACGGCCCTGTGACACCGTGAGATTCATGTGACCCCGCCCGAAACCGGAGCTGCCAGAGATAGTTTCCTGGTGATAGAGCGTGTGACAGAATAAGCATTAAAACACCCAGTTTTATTTGTTTTGTGTCTATCAGTATGGGAAAGGAGAGGCATTAGATTTGAGAGTGTACACCTCTCCCCAGAGGTGGTAGGCTACACTGTTGATGACCGAAAGCCAGCAGCTAAACAACTACAAGGGTTGAAGATTTAACAAAGGCTCTTACAGGCTCTGCATTCTGGCGGGAACTCACTATGCTAGGCTATGAGATGCAGTTCTGCTGTGTCTCCATGCATTGGAGGTAACACTACCGGCAAGTGCCATGACCGTGGGTTCATGGCATTTGATCTGTGTAGGACCGACACTTGCCATGGTGTTGCACAATCAACCAAAAATTGGGTCATATATCCGCGATTTTTGATCGATTTGTGCAACACCATGGCAAGTGTCGGTCCTACACAGATCAAATGCCATGAACCCACGGTCATTGCACCTACCCACAGTGTAACCAACGGGGGACTACTAATCATTGTTAGTTGATTGCCTTTACTGGCAGGAGAACCGAACAGTTTGGAATGAAGACAATATCTTGATAGATAAGGGACAGGATTCGGCTGTCTTCCTACTACTACAAACCACCCATTAGAAACTGGTTGAGGTAATCCCTTGACCAGCAGGCACACCATCTTACACTATGGAAGACCCGGACTACCAGCAGGCGTAACAGCCAGTTGTGGCCAAGATAAAACCCATATATGATACAAGACATGCCTCCGCTTCGCTCCGGCTAGTAAATGTGACCCAGCATCCACCAAGATCCTCACAAATCTTTCAGACGCAGCCTTCATTCATCAAAGTTGACGTTTTGTCTTGAACGCCAAATGCGCGCTGACCTCATTGTATAGCGGCATTATCACAGTCCCCCTGCAGTATATTGCGCAACAGAGCAAATTCAACAACAAAGGTAGCATAGTCAAGCCCAAAACGAAAGGTTCAAAGCTATTGAACGGGTGTCCGCTCGGACGTTTCGCGGCAAGTCTCAAGTGAAACCAAAACAACACAGGACCGCGGTCGACATATGCAGGAAAAAAGTGAAGCAATAATGTGTGAGTAAAGTGAGCGGAACTAATCAAGTACAATGTCTTCGCACGGCGAGCTGGGGCGGCATAAGTCAGTAATGAACATTTCTAACCCACGATGAACATACCACAGTTCGAACATCTAGCCTTTGGAACCCTACAGCAGATTGATCCAATGATTCTCCGCCCGTCCAAGCACGACCATGGCACCCTGAGATACGTTGAGGAGCTATACGAGTCCAACCAAAATCACTGCACTGGAACAGAGAGGATGACAGGCGTACATAAATTTCAACATTGCGGGGTCGGAGACTAAGCAAGTGTTTCGGGCAATACAGAAAAAGAATTTGTGCCGTGATCTTGAAAGGATTTAGACATTGCCAAACGAGTCGGTGGAAGCAGGATCATCCACGGGAAGTCTGAACGTGAACACTTAGTGGATGAAGAGGAGAATAATAGCCCAAATTCCCTTGCTCCGCACGCAAGGGCCATTTTCTGCATTTTCAAATGGTGTCTGGATAATGCGTGACATGCGACAGCAGAGATGATTCCACTATGTGGACCCACCAACGTACAACTGGATAATGGAGAGGACATGGTTCGTTTGAGCTTGAGCTTAGATACGGGATTAGGTTTTGTGTATTTGTATTACATTGAGTGCCATTTGTTCGTCTTGATAGTCAGTGAGGACGCCAATATATCTTTTTTTCTTCTGGTGGTCCGTGGCAGACAATAGGCTAGAGCAGCGGACGGACGTAGCAGCTATGATGGAAACCTTGGTATTGAAGAGTCTTTGGCTCGGACCAGTGCTTGATCAGAATGCATCCAGGAGCAACACCACTGTCCGAGGTTGAATCACGTGCGCGACCAGTATGATTGAGGATGAGGCTCCGAGATTTCAAGAGAGGTTGCAGCGTAGCGATCAGTGCTTAACTTGACTCTTCAAGACCGGACCTTACCGGCCTTACCAGCAAGCGATTTCGAACAGTGGAAGAGTGCAGGTGGACGAGTCCGACGAGATGGTGATGGGAAGATGGGGAAAGAAATGAAGCGCCGTTCGTGCACACGGGTCTTTTGAGCGGGTTTTGAGCATGGCAATAATGGGCATGGGGTCAATTTAAAATTGACAACGCGTCATAGGACTGCCCGCCGAAGTCTTTCTAAAACTGAACTGAAAGACCTCGAGATAGCCTGCCTTGAACCTACAGTTCAACGAAGGTAATGAAATGGAGACGGAAACGTGAATTGGTTTATAAACACACTTGGATTTGAGGAATTCAAAAACCGATTCGATGCAGTACTGAAAATGATAAAATGAAATCTGATATGAATCTGATACTGGTCTGAGAAGTCCGGGAAATCGCGAGCACCCAGTGGCGAGCGGGCGTTGAGCGCTCCACTCACGGGCATGTGGTCTGTTCAAAATAGAATTCACGTCTTTGAACACAGCCCATCAGAGATGAAATTAACCAAGCGCCCCGGCGTCCGAGCTAGTTTGTGATTGAGGGGTCAGCTGAAGCAATAAATGCGGTATTTTCGGGAGAACAAACATGTACATTGTGATTCGAGGGACCTCGATAATATACGAGTAATCATGAAGCTAGCATCTGGACATATCAAATTCTGATGACAGACTAGCAGCTGCAGCTCAGCAGCCAGAATGTAGCACAAAGAGGATGGGAACCCTTTCCTCGACCCGGACCATACCTCCCAGTGGATAGAGTCCTACACGACCCGGTCCTGCTGCAACTAGAAGACTGAAAGACAACTAGTGGGCAGATCCAGTTGAATTCGTGGGTCAGTGGGAATTAGAAGAAGCGGACTAGGTCTGTCATATCCTTCAGAAGATGACCACACTATAGAGACTAGGCTGTGGATTCATATGGAGTATCTCCAGCGGGAGGTCAGAATACTCAGGGGCTAGATACCTCTGAGTGGATAGAGTCCTACACGACTAGGTCCCACTGCAACTACAAGACTGAAAGACAACTAGTGGGCAGATCCCGTCGAACTCGTGAGTCAGTGGGAATTAGAAGAAGTGGACTAGGTCTGTCATATCCATCAGAAGATGAGCACACTATAAAAACTAGGCTCTGGATTCATGTGGAGTATCTCCAGTGGGAGGTCAGAATACTCAGGGGTTAGATATCCCTGCTGTATCATTGGCCATCCACCCATTGGTGGTGCAACACAGTTTGATCCTCTACAGTTCCTTTCATCTCCTTTGGTGACCTCCTGTTTTTATAAAAGACTATGCTTGAGCATGTATTAGCGAGTAAACTATCTGCCCGGAGATCAAACTCCACTAGGGTCCCAGCACAGGTTGCCAACGAAGGCAATGAGGTGGTCGACGTCTATGCCAAGGCTACCACCCGAGCCTCTTCTCCCCTCTCATCCTGCATCACTTCTTCGAATGACCCCTCCCTGCCAGCCATGCGGCAACGATAGCAGCAGGTACCAAGGAATTCACTTCCCAGTGGCACGAGGAATGGAAGACATTGCTACACCACATGTCCGTTCCAAAGTGCTGGAGCGCATATACTCAGACCTGAGCCGTCCCCAATGCAGCATCCTCACCCAATTGTGAACAGGCCACCTTGGACTCAACGCTTACCTCCACCAATTCCAACTCACCCACTCCCCGCTCTGTCAACACTGGGCCATCCCCGAATCCGTACCCTACTGCCTTCTGGCCTGCCCCGAACACCGCAACACTCGGATACGCCTAATGTGCCAACTCAAAACTTCACATCTCTCCCTCCGTGCCCTCATCTCCTCCAAGGTCGAAGCCGCCCCAGTCCTTGCTTTTGTGCAAGACACCAGTCACTTCCCCAGATACACTGTGTAACTACTTCCTCATACTTACAACTTTCTTTTTCTTTCCTTAAATAGCTCAAGGGACATGCAGAATCTTCTTCTTCTCCCTTTCCTACCTTCCTCATATTATCACACGAACTCATACAAGAATCATACTACGAATACCTGTGATGCCCTCCCAGACATCCTCCATTCTCCTGCACTCCCCACTATGATTACCTACCTTCTGCGCCAGTCAGTATATATACTGTACCCATACATAAAGTGCGACATGGGCTGCGCAGCACTATAATGGAATCATGAATGAATGAATGCCTGGAAATCAGGGTGAATATAGTGGACTCATGAGATATAGGATATATTTTTGATATTCAGAATAAGACTGAACAAAGCAAAGGCTTGAACAATCCTCGGAACCACGAGACATAAGTGCCCCCGCTCAAATGGAGTAGCTGTCACGTAACTGCTCCCATCCTGCAGCTTCTGCCACCGTTGATATAAGTGCCCACACCATCTCTAGTGGTTCAGGAGTGGTTTCTGCCGTTCATAGAAGTGCCCCTTAGTTCCGCTGCCTGTGATTTGTGTGCTTTCAACAATATAACCGAGCATGCCATTAGCCCGTGTAAGAGCGCCTGTTGCTGCTCGCTGCCACCTTTGGTGTAACTGCCCCCGTTGCTGCGCTGCCGCCACATTCGATATAAGTGCCCGCACTCCCTAACCAGGAGTCCCCGCATTTCATATAATTACCCCTGTAGGCAGAGGCTGCCGCTTTCACTGTAACAGTCCCTGCCAGTAGTAGCTGCTGCCATTCGGTTAAAACTCACCTTGGTGTAACACCACCACCTGCAGTAGAAGTGCCCCCACTCCTAGCCAGAGCCACCGCCATCTGTGTAACTGTCCACACATTATTGAGCTGCCGCCAGCCGTGTTCCCGTTATATCCAGTAGAGCCTGTCTGTTGACAGTCTGCTCTGCAATTGCTACCCGTTGGCTCGATGTCAGCCATTGTTGAATTCTGCTTCCCTCAAGAATTGTCTGGTGGTAATTAGTCTTCCTATTGAACCCCTCAATTCTCCTGTGGTCAGAAATCCCTGCTCTGCATAACAAGTGCCTGAACAGGCTCGTTGTTGTTGCTTTCTAACTACAAAGACTACCCTTTAACTCCCCTTTGCACACCCTCTTGAAGGGTGATACATACCCTACTTCCCTGAACACATTCACGGCATTGGGGGTTGAAGTTTGTGATATATTTTGTTGGTCTGGATGGTTGGATTGGATTGTGTTTGTGACTCAGTTTGCTGCGGTCTCTGACCTGACAGTTTGAGTTGACATTTTGATTACACGGCTGCACCCAAGTGCACCATTTCATCGGTTTTTCTGTTCTCTAGCTGTCTTCAGGGGGACCAAGTCCCTTGTGATAATTTAAGGAATCACAAGAGTGCAGCAGCCGCATGATCGGGCTGCTACAGCCCGAGCATATTCTTAGTAAGACCACTACAGTCGTCACTATCTTAACCCATACCTCTCGGTAAGCCCAAAAAGCTATGGGTTATGGCAGGTATGGGTTTCAGCAACCGTGGGAACCTTATCGGAGTTTCCCGGCCACCTTTCCAATGCTCCGATATGGTGTGAAGCGGTTAAATCAAGGTTTTATACATGTAATAGGCTGAAGTTGAACTTTTTCCGTGCTCTTCCATATTTTTTCGTCCCCAAATTACCTCTAGTCAGCCTAAATGGAGTGGTTTAACTCCTTGTGATGAGCGAGAGGTGTACAGAATCAGTGTCCATTGACCTAAATTTTGATTTGCAGGCCATAACCTGTAGTAGATCCCCTCTTTAAGCCATGGGAACTTGGAAATTTAACCAGATATGCTCTCGGTCTCATGGAACATATGGGGTTTCAAGTTTAAAAATGCATGGGTTATGGGGTTTTACAAAGTTATGGGTTATAACTGAGAACCATCAGCGTTTTGGACACCTTGGCAGTGGGACCATAACACACCAAAATTTTTTGACACTTGCCCGGATGGCTGCCAGGAGGGTTCTGATCAGTTACAAAGCTTTATTGAGCCTTATGGAGGACCAAACAAGTAAAGAACGGATAATGATCTCGGATCAAATGTCACGGCCACGTGTCATCCTTCAAGCTCACATCAAGCGAAATCAGTGCACAACTCGGGGAAATACCCAATAATTTCATTGCTGTTTGCAAGATAGTTGGCCAGACTGCCTTTTTGGGCAGAGCAGTGTTTTTTTATGTAGTGCCCGCTCTCACTGCGTATCTCACTCATTTATCTCCCCAAAATAAAATGTTTTCTTGCACTATGAATGTGTCTGCATCTACTGAGCACAAACACTCGGCAATAGGTCCAATAAATAAGATTCTGAATCGAAATTGAGTGTTTGGCGGGAATTTGAGTACAGCTCTCCAACACAGGCAGTCATGAGCGAGATGAAATTACAGATAAATACTAAATCCTGCTGTAAAGATCACTACATAGAGATTTTGTTCTTAAACCGAAGGATTGTCATTGCCATCGCTGTTGAAGATTGTCACACCTGTGATCACAGTAACAGATTCGAATCAACAGCTGTACTACAAAGACTCACCACAAGAAGACAATTTTCTGAAAGTCTGAAGTTTCAACGCTGGCTGGTGGTTGAAACTTTGCTGCTTGAGCCCCACTGCTTGCCATGCTCAACTCTCCTTTGAACTACTTACACTGACTCCCTTTCTGCTCTCTGTTTGCCAGACAGCGAGCTTGAACGCTCGGTGGCAGGTCCAGGTCGGTCCAAATTTTACCATCTCGAGTTGTAGAGGATAAATGTCTCAACAGATGCAGTAGACCCAAGCTCATTTAATTCTCTCGCTTGGCAGATAATATTTGTTTGAGCTCGTTCCAGCTGTATTTTCGGCCCAGATTGTAATAAAAATAGATAAACTATGTCATCTAAGTGTGCCTTTCAACGTGCATAAAACTTGGCTGGCTGGAAAGCACAGAACCTTGATTTTCAGACCGGGATCAGCCGTTTGTTAGGCTCGGACCTGAATCTCATTCCCTATCCATCCAAAATCCGTCAAACATTTTGTAAATTCTGGAAGCAAGGACCTGTCAGTTTGATTTCCGCCACTTACAAAGAGAGTCAGAGGAACTGAAGGAAAACGAGCACCTTTACAACCAGACCTGGTCTGTAGCTGCCGCGGTCCGATGCAATAGAAAATGATGACATCGCTGCCATAGATATGACGTCTCCGTGCCACTCCTCGGAGTTGATGGCACAGATAGACGGGATGGGACCTTCACGGAGCTGCCGGAGGATCGCAGCGGAGATCTTCGCGCTGCGACAGACGGCACAGAGCTCATCCCGGCAAGTGCTGCAACTGGTCGGGCATTCAGAGTGCCCTTTGTAGTTGATGACCATATCGACTATGCCGGAAATGCCTCCAGACGCATTAGGTGTGCTGTTGATGTTGAGGACCGGAATGGGCTGGGAGAGCTTTCGGACGGGAAGGTTACGGGAGATCACATACTCCGAGTTGATGAAGTTTCCGGTCGCTCCGCAGTCGACCAGACCCTTCACGGACATTGTAGCCGCGGTCTCTACCGATTGCATCTCCAACGAAATGTGCAGGGAGTTCCGGCCCTCGACAGAATCAATAACATACTGCCAGGGTAGTTTGCGTTCCCACCTTGGGTGGCGGACGCGGGGAATGGAAGGAAGGGGTTCTGTCTTTGCCTCTGGGGCGGGGACAGGGGGCTCCGGCTTGGGGACGGAAGCCGGAACGGGGGGTGCGTCTTTCGTTTCAACTGCTGATTTATTGGGTATATCTTTGTACAAGTAGGAGTAACAATTGGGAGACACGACCGAGGGTGCACCGCTCACTCTGCCGTGTCTGAAAAACCCTCCGACTCTGTGTCTCCGGTCTCCGGCTCGGCCGGGAGCCCAGTGGTGGTGGAGAGGCGAGCGAAGAGCTCTCCGAGGAGATCATCACTGAGTTGACGGACGACCTCTTCCAGGACATCCGCATGCCGGACGACCGAGGGAGTTGGACAGTCTCGGGCGAGGTGTCCGGCTGTGCCGCAACGGAAACAAGTGCGGGCATGAAGCATGCGCGGGTATGGTTGACATCCATCGGAATGCTAGGCGGAAGGGCAGGCACCAGCGCAGCTTTAGGAGCGGGCGTGAAAGAGGGGACTGGGAGGAATGTCCCAGTGCGGGGGCATGCAGCTGGAGCCGGAGCACGAGTCGGGGCACTCCTGCTTGGACACGGGCAAGGGCGTTGTACTGGCAGAAAGCGCGGAGATGCCATCTGGCGTTGTCTAACACCGCTGGGGTGGTTACGGACATCGTGATCGCTGTATTAATCCGCGGATCGAGGCCTGCACGGTACTTGGTGATGCGGATGAGCGGGTCCGTGTATCCGGCCGTGGCAGCGAGTTCCTTGAAGTCGTCCGTGTACCGGTAGACGTTGTGGGAGGCCTGGTAATAATCATGGGTCTCTAGTCAGAGGAGAGCTTGGTCTTGCTCATTCTCCTCTATGAACCGGAGCCGGAAGTCGGACTCAAATTCCGCCCAGGACGGGAACGGGAACGGAATGATCGCGGACTGTCGTTCTGCCCATCGCCTGGCTGTGTCTCGCACCATAAAGGACATGGCGTACTGCATGATTTTCCTCTACGACTTGTCCGTGGACCATAAAGGCTTCCGGAACCAGGCGGAGGTATGTAAGGACGGAGTGGAGGAACATCCGCCCTTGTCCGGTCGCCGTCGAAAACGGCCGGGGGGTTCGGTCAGAGAACCAATTTTGCTGCAGGGGTGAGGGTGGTGAAGTTTGGACCCGCCGCCAGAGCCGGAGCGACAGGGACGGGGGCAGCTGCGGGTGGATTTTGGCTGTTGTGTAAAACGGGGAGGAGTAAGATTTTGATATTCACGAGAGAGTCTTCAACCACTGCCAGTCGGGTTTCTAGGTCGGAAGCTGAGTCTGGGATGTGAACATCCGGGAGCTCAGGTTGCACGGCCCCGTTTCTGGGTGTCGGGGTGTCCATCGAGGAGGAGGGGTCGAGATTGGAAGTGGGGGAGGCCGGAGCGCTAGCATAGCAGTCTGGGTCCGAGTCTACACCAAACTTCCCAATCTTGATCAGTTGATCCCTTAGATCATTTCTTCTGCTGTAAGGGCAACCTCAGCTCGGCGCGGGAGCGTGGGAACTAGCGGGAGAATCCGAAGAGAACTTAATTGACAGTACTAAATACAGAGTCTAGGAATATGCACCTAGCGGGAGAATCTGAAGAGAAGAAAGGATGAGGATTCCCACGCTAGGTGAGGTTTATATAACAAATAGGTACTAGCCAGTAGCACGTGTCCGAAGTGATCGGTATTAGTCCCGAGCTTGGTTGCATAGCACGTTCCAGTGCGAGCAGCTGGACGAGGGGGAACAAGGGGGAATGGAGTCCGGAAGGACGGGGGGCGACGTTCCGGGTGGAGGCATAGCCGGGGGTTCCGGACGGATGGGCGAGGCCAGACAAGGAAGGGGCTCTGGACGAAGGATCGGACGCGGAAGCGGGCCAGTGCGATGGGCCAGAGCCGGACAGATAGATGGATGGACGGACGAGCGAGGGGTTCCCCTGACAGTGCAGCAGTTTCTCGGCTTCACGAACTTCTACCGGAGGTTCATCTGGGTGTTCTTGGACATTGCCCGGCCTCTCTTCAATCTCTCGAAGAAGGGTGTCATCTGGACCTGGACCGCAACCATGGCAGCCGCATTCCAAGCCCTCAAGGATGCGGTGACTGCAGAGCCCGTCTTAGTCCTCCCGGATGAGTTGTGTCCGTACCGGGTTGAGGTGAACAGTTCCGACTACGTTACCGGGGCTGTTCTGTCTCAACCAGATGCAGACGGAAAGTGGCACCCGGTCGCATTCTACTCCAAGAGCTTGAACAACATCCAATGTAACTACGAGATCCATGACAAGGAGATCCTCGCCATCATCCGGGCCCTCGAGGAGTGGAGACACTTCCTCGAGGTGCACAGCATCTGGTCAAGATCTGGACGGATCACAAAAACTTGGAGTACTTCCAGAAGGTGCAGAACTTGACCTGGAGGCAAATATGGTGGTCCCTGTACTTGTCCCAGTTCGACTTCACACTGCACTACCAGCCCGGCCACCTTATGGGTCATCCGGATGCACTGTCCTGCTGCCCAGATCACGGAGTAGGCTCAACAACACGGACGTCACCCTCCTCTGCCCAGACTTGTTCCACGTCTGCACACTGTAAGTCATTGTGGTTGCTGGACCCGAGATTCCCCTTCTCCACAACATCTGGGAGGCCTTTGCAGGTGAACCGGACCTTGAGGACCCTATTGCGCTTGTCACACAGGAACTCCTCAAGAACTGGAATGTCTGCTCCCCCCAGCCATCCGCGTGGCGGGTCTCAATAGCACAGCACCATGACACTCGGGTTGCCGGACATGCTGGTCGCTTTCAGACCTTGGAGCTCTTCTCCCGGAGTTATTGGTGGCCCCAGCTGTCCCAGCACGTCGGCCAGTATTTCCGCACCTGTGATCCGTGCAATCAGACTAAGGCACTCTGGAAGTTGCCGCATGGAGAACTTCACCCAACCGAAATCCCGGAAAAATGCTGGGATACCGTCTCTATGGACTTCATCATTGGGCTTCTGGATGGTCACGGGTTCGACGCAGTCATGGTCGTGGTTGACATCCTAGGCAAACGGGCCCACTTCAACGAGTGCCATACTGGCCTCGGTGCGGTCGGAGTGGCTCGGCTGTATTACCGGAACGTCTGGAGGCACCGCGGAACCCCCCGAGAATACATCTTCAACTGGAGACCACAGTTCGTAGCGGAATTCACCACCGAACTGTGGCACCTTATCAGTATAAAGCCTGTAATGTCCACTGCTTACCACCCGCAGACCTACGGCCAGACACAGTCAACCAGGAGCTTGAGCAGTTCATCCGGATCTTCACAAATTACAAACAGGATGACTGGGATGAGCTCCTTCCAGCCGCGAAGTTCACGTACAACAACCATATCCACTCCTTGACGCAGGAAGTTCCATTCATGACGGACACTGGAAGGCTCCCCTGGATGGGGTTCGAGCCTAACGGGTTGTACTCAGCAGTGGAGGCCATGAACAAATTCTGGGACCAGATTGCCTCCGGTGTTTCGGAAGCCAAAGCGTCACTCGTCAAAGCCAAGGACGAGTTCAAGCTATACTATGACCGCTGCCACACACCCGCCCCAGAGATCAAGGTGGGTGACTGGGTCTGGGTTGATGCCTCCGATATCCGGACGACGTGTCTGTCCGTCAAATTCTCAGACAAACACCTTGGACCCTTTAAGGTGGTGAAGGTCGTTGGGAAGGGTGCATACAAGCTTGAGCTCTCCCCCGATACTCCCAGCTTTATCCGGTCTTTCCGGTGATGAAACTCGAGCTTGCAGAACCGGACCCCTTCGCCAGATGGCCCCAGAACAACATGTCCCCAACCATTCTCTGGACTGACCGAGATGTTTGCTGGGAGGTTGAGGAAATCCTTGAGGTGAAGGTTCGGTATGGTAGCCTCTGGTACATGGTGCAGTGGAAAGGCTATGGCGTGGAACACAATAAGTGGGTAAAGTACTCCAATGTCTTCACTAAAGAGGCTGTTGAGGCATACTACCACTGCTACCCCAACGCTCCGCACCGGATCACCTCAGCCGTGTTTGACTCCCTCTTGTTCCGCAAGGGCGATGCCCACATCCAGTTCATATGTCGGGACACCGTATTCAAGGGGTGGGTGATGTCAGGGGAACCTCTTATCCGGATCATCCGGCCCTCTGTCCGGCTCTGGCCTTCCATCCATCTCCAGCCTCTCATCTGGTTCCTTGTCCGGAACCTCCACCAAACTCCAGTCCCATTAGCAGTGTTATGTGACCAGGCCCGGTCCCTCACTAGAGCTTGTACCAAGCCTTGAGGCTGCCCCTACACCGACTGAACCTGATTTAAAGGCTTAAAGGTGAACACTGCTTTGAACATCCTTCACTTCAAATTGTGTGCTGGTGAATGAGGGGAACACAGTACTTACTATGCTTGCTTGCAATTATAACAACTGAGAGCCTTGCAGATTAAATGTCCACAAAAGGAAGGTGGTAATAACGGCTGACTCCCCATGTATCACACTGTGACACTTCGGCAGATGATGCCGTTGAGAACCCAACCCGAAATTTTAACTGGGAAGGCAATGAACAATCAACAGGAAAATGATGCCTAAGATCTTGAATTTTCTATGAAGACTTCAAAATTTTAGGCAAGCCAGCACATTCTTCCGGTTGCAAGATGTTTGTCATAGATCTTCAAAGAAGCCACTCGAAAATTATGGTGTGGCTGTGCACTGAAAAGATGTTGTTGGACGGAAGAAATAATTTCTTTGTAGATCTTTGATGTCAACAAAATTCAGTTGAGATCTTTGAAGATCTTGAGATTTCTTCAAAGTTCTCACACACCGAAAAAGGAAATGTTTCTTCTTGGACGAAAACCAACCGTGAAACAAGTAGTATCACTTTCAGTTATAAACCCATCTGAAAGTACCAGTATCAATGTAACATGAACTGAAATTGAGACTGCTTGTTTTAAAAGCCCTTTCAGTGTCACAAAGAGTGCTGGTTGCTTTGTATCCTGAAAGGCTTACGGAAAGTCCCAGTTCCACTGTACCTTTCAAGGCCACTGAAGGAAGTAGTCTCACAAATAAAGAAAGGCCCATCACTGGTTAAACATATATGGGTGAAAATTTATGAGTTTTCACCTGTATTTTCAATCAAAAGTTTGGTGAAAAATTTATATTATCAGTGACTGGGTAGTGGGCCACCCCCAGGTAGTGGGCCACCCACAAATATATCATGAGAGCATTGAGGATGATGGAGGTTTGGCATATAGGGATTGAATACGACCTTGAAAGACGTCCCACACCAAATTTCAGCCCAAAGTGATGCTTTGATCGAAAGTTACACAACATTTGATCGGCATTTGAAGCGTGTGAGCCATCATTTCTTAACCTCACGTTTCGGCCGAGGCTTGCATCATCTGTTTCTCCATCAATTCTGCACTGTTTCATGACTTTCCGGGCTTTTTATGCTGCCCTGATGCAGCGCGTCAACCTCTGACTTATGTAACTAAGCTCAACATGGTTAGGGCGTCCAGGAGACCGAAGAATACTTGCTTGTTATTGTGAGTGGCTCCAGTGAACAAGACTCATATCTCAAGATCCATTGCACCCACGGGGCTGCGCAGTTGCATGGGCCATCATGGGATATATTGCTTGTCTTTGGCCATTACTCGACTTTTTTAACCATTTAATTTGCAAAACAACCTGATCTCACCCTGAAGGTCGAAGAGATAAACCAAGCCTCCACTTTGTGGGTGAATGACAAGAAGTCGGCAAGGTTATGGAGTGATGGTTCTGTGCCGGCCGGCAGCGTGGATGCTGCACTGCCGTTGTTCATGAATTTCTGAAATCCATCTGCGGTTTTGTTCATGCATTCCTCCACTAAATATGAACGGCAAATAGTGGACTGGGTCTTTGCAATAGGACCCAAGGATGGACGTATATATAGCTCTTCTCAGCCACTTCCAACACTTGGATAACCTCCATCAAATTCCCATGCAACTGGATGAGTGCTGGGGGTACGCTTTTAAATTAACTATGGCACAAAATGATTACAAGGTCGACATTTCACTCATTCCGAATCCATGTTTGGTATGCCATTGATGTTGAGGACCGGAATAGGCTGCGGGGGCCGGCGGATGGGGAGATTCTGAGTCTCTGGTTGCTCTGCAGTCGACCAGACCCTTCACAGACAACTTCGGAGCAGTCTCAATGGACTGCATCTCCAGTAGAATGTACAGGGAGTTCTGGCCCTTGACGGAATCGATGATGTACTGCTGGGGTAGTTTATGCTCCCACTTCGGCCAGAACATGGGGAATAGAAAGGGGGGTTCCGTCTTCGCTTCCGGTGCGGAGACAGGGGGTTCCGGCTTAGGGACGGAATCCGGAATGGGGGGTGCACCTTTCGCTTCAACTGCTGAATCAGATATATTGGCTATCTCTTCATACAGACAGGAGTAACAATTGGGAGACACAACCAAGGGCGCACCACTCACTTGGTTGTGTCCGGAAAATCCTCCAGCTCTGCTTCTCCAGCTTCCAGCTTGATGGGAAGTCCAGCAGTGGTGGAGAGGCGAGCAAACAGCTCTCCAAGGTAGTCTCCAAGTTGACGGATGACCTCGTTGAAACGGTGCACTAGCGTGCAGCCGTGAAATCTAATGATAAGAGAGAGAGAGAGCGAAGCGACGAATCACTAACACCAACTAACCCAAAATCAAAATATATCACTAACTCCAATCTAATACTTTGTGTTGTTGTTCGGGGAAGTAGAGTACGTATCACCCTTCAAGAAGGGTGTGCAACAGGGGTAATTGAGGAAGGCAATAACTGTGCGATCTGAGCACTTGTTATGCTAGAGCAGGGACTTCACCCGTTTGAGGGATCAAAGACTCCACAATGAACTCAAGACTTTCAAGAATCTCACGTATCTGTGAGCGTACAGACCCTGACACTGACTGTTGGCGCGCCGAGGCAAAGTAGTGCAGGATGAATATCCTCAGACAGACTTTTACCCGGAGTGGTCCGAACGAGCAGCTGGCAGCAGCATCAACAACACTGGCTTTTATACAAGACAAGTGGGAGGGCAGGGCCCAAATGTACAAGTACGGGAGGTGGCGGTGCCACTTCCTTATCTATGTCGAGGGCAGCAGGAGTGTCTCCCGGGAACAAGCCCGCACAGGATTCGGCACCCGGCACTTATACGATCTTCACTTCAAAGGGTTGAGCCGGCTCTTATACTGGCATCCGAGACGGTCTTGTCAAGTGTCCTGTATCTGTCAGGGGAACCGCCCATCCGTCCGTCCGTCCATCCGTCCGTCCGGCTCCGGCCCATCGCACGGCTCCGCTTCCTCGTCCGATCCTTCGTCCGGCCTCCGGACCCGCGCCCCAGCCTGCGCCTCCACCCGACACGCCACCTCCCGTCCCTCCGGACTCGGTTCCCTTCCGTCCGTCCGTCCTTCCGTCCGGCCGCTCTCACTGGCACGTGCTGTGTGATCAAGCTCGAGACCTCTGCCGAACCCTCCGGGCACGTGCTACTGGCTAGTACTTAAAAAACCTCGCCTAGCGTGAGAATCCTCATCCTTTCTTCTCTTCGGATTCTCCCGCTAGGTGCGTATTCTAGAAGCCTGTATTTAGTACCATTCAATTGAGTTACTTCGGATTCTCCCGCTAGTCTCCCGCGCTCTGCGCCGAGCTGAGGTTGCCCTTACAGCAGAAGAAAGGATCTAAGGGATCAACCGGTCAAGATTGCGAAGTTCGGTGTTGACTCGGACTCGGACCGCTACGCTAGCGCTCCGGCCTCCCCGACTTCCGATCTCGACCCCTCCTCCTTGATGGACGCTCCGACGCCCGGAAACGGATCCGCGCCACCCGAGCTTCCGGATGTTTACATCCCGGAGCCGGCTGCCGACCCCGAATCCCGGCTGACCGCGGTCGAAGGCTCTCTCGCAAACATCGAAGCGCTACTCCTCCGCGTTTTACACAACCACCAAAATCCACCCGCGACTGCCCCCGTCCCTGCCGCTCCGGCTCCGGCGGTGGGTCCAGACTTTACCACCCTCACCCCCGTCGCAAAATCGGTTCTTCGACCGAACCCCCCGGCCGTCTTCGATGGCGACCGGACCCAAGGACGGATGTTCCTCCACTCCGTCCTCACATACCTCCGACTGGTTCCGGAAGCCTTCATGGTCCACGGACAGCTCGTCGAGGAAAAACTCGTGCGGTACGCCATGTCCTTTATGGCGCGAGACGCAGCCGGGCGATGGGCCGAACGACAGTCCGCAATCGTTCCGTTCCCCTTCCCGTCCTGGGCGGAGTTCGAGTCCGAGTTCCGGCTCCGGTTCGTCGAGGAAAATGAGCAAGACCAAGCTCTCCTCCGGCTCGAGACCCATAGCTACTACCAGGGCTCTCGCGACGTTTACCGGTACACGGACGACTTCGAGGAGCTCGCCGCCACGGCCGGGTACACGGATCCGCTCGTCCGCGTCACCAAGTACCGAACGGGGCTCGACCCGAGGATCAACGCAGCGATCACCACGTCCGGAACCGCTCCGGCGCTGCTAGACTACGCCGGGTGGCGTCTCCGCGCCTTCCGGCAGTACGACGCCCTCGCCCGCGTCCGAGCGGGAGCACCTCCGACTCGCGCCCCGGCTCCGGCCGCACGCCCTCGCACTGGGACGTTCCTCCCAGTCCCCTCCTTCACGCCTGCTCCCAAAGCCGCGCCGGCGCCCGCCCTTCCGCCTGGCATTCCGATGGAAGTCGACCGGACTCACGCGCGCTTCACGCCGCGCACTTGCTTCCGCTGCGGTGCGGCCGGACATCTCGCCCGAGACTGCCCGACTCCCCGGACGTCCGGCACGCAGACGTCCTGGACGAGGTCGTCCGTCAACTCGGAGACGACCTCCTCGGAGAGCTCTTCGCGCGCCTCTCCACTACCGCCGGGCTTCCGACCGAGCCGGACGTCGGAGACGCGGAGCCGGAGGGTTTTCCGAACGCGGTCGAGTGAGCGGTGCGCCCTCGGTCGCGTCCCCTAATCGTTACTCCTGCCTGTACAAAGATATACCCAATAAATCAGCAGTTGAGACGAAAGACGCACCCCCTGCTCCGGCCTCCGTCCCCCGGCCGGAGCCCCCTATTCCCGCCCCGGAGGCAAAAACCCCTTCCATTCCTCGCGTCCACCGTCCGAGATGGGAACGCAGACTGCCCCGGCAGTTCGTTATCGATTCCGTAGAGGGCCGGAACTCCCTACACATTCCGCTGGAGATGCAGTCGGTGGAAACCGCGGCTAAGATGTCCGTGAAAGGTCTGGTCGACTGCGGAGCGACCGGAGACTTCATCGACTCGGAGTACGTGATCTCTCGCAACCTCCCCGTCCGGAAGCTCTCCCAGCCTATCCCGGTCCTCAATGTCGACGGCACGCCCAATGCATCCGGAGGCATCACCGGAGTAGTTGATATGGTCGTCAACTACAAGGGTCACTCGGAACGCATCCAACTCGCCGTGACGCGGCTCGGGAAGCAGCACGTCATCCTCGGTTACTCCTGGCTTCAGAAGCACAACCCGGAGATCGACTGGGAAACCAAGGAGGTCCGGATGACCCGCTGTCCGACCAGCTGCAGCACTTGCCGAGACGAGCTCCGCGCCGTCCGCCGTAGCGCGAAGATCTCCGCCGCGATCCTCCGGCAGCTCCGCGAAGGTCCCGTCCCGTCTATCTGCGCCATCGACTCGGAGGAGTGGTGCGGAGACGACGGGTACGACCCGGATGGCGACGGAGACGACTTTCCGGACCTCACTCCGGACCCGGACGACGATGACGATGACGAGCTCGAAGAAGGCGACCGGATCCTCTACACCGCGTTCGCTCCGGCCGAGGAAATCCGCGCCGGGAGCACCGTCTCCCAACGGCTTGCGGAGGCCTTCGCCCGGAACTCGGCCCCGCCTGGGACCTCGTTCCGACCTGGGTCGAGGACTTCTCCGACGTCTTTGACAAGGAGTCGTTCGACGCGTTACCGGAGCGCCGGACGTGGGACCACGCCATCGAACTCGTCCCGGACGCAAAGCCGGCCAACTGCAAGGTCTACCCGATCTCCCCCTCGAGCAGAAGGAACTCGACGCGTTCATCGAGGAAGGGCTGAGCACCGGCCGGATCCGTCCGTCCAAGTCCCCGATGGCGTCTCCGGTCTTCTTCATCAAGAAGAAGGACGGAAGCCTCCGGTTCGTCCAGGACTACCGGGCGCTCAACGCGATGACCGTGAAGAACCGGTATCCGCTCCCGCTGATTAACGACCTCATTAATCGCCTAAAGGGAGCCCGGTTCTTCACGAAACTCGACGTCCGGTGGGGCTTCAACAACGTCCGGATCCGAGAAGGCGACGAGTGGAAGGCCGCGTTCCGTACCAACCGAGGGCTTTCGACCCCTGGTGATGTACTTCGGCCTCACCAACTCCCGGCCACGTTCCAGACGATGATGAACGACATCTTCCAGACCTCATCCTGTCCGGAGACGTCATGGTATACCTCGACGACATCCTCATCGCTCACTCCGATCTCGCGCGCCACCGAGAGATCGTCCGAGAAGTCCTCCGGCGACTCCGGGCGCACAAGCTTTACCTCCGCCGGAGAAGTGCGAGTTCGAGAAGTCGTCGATCGAGTACCTCGGCGTCATCATCTCGCACAACCACGTCGAGATGGACCCGGTCAAGGTCGCCGGAGTCGCCGCCTGGCCTGCTCCGGAGAACCGGAAGGACGTGCAGCAGTTCCTTGGCTTCACGAACTTCTACCGGAGATTCATCCGGGCGTTCTCGGACATAGCGCGGCCCCTCTTCGACCTACAAAGAAGAGCGTCGCTTGGACCTGGACCGCTGCCGCGGCCGCCGCCTTCCAAGCCCTCAAGGATGCGGTGACCGCGGAGCCCGTCTTGGTCCTGCCGACGAGTCGCGTCCGTATCGGGTCGAGGCGGACAGCTCCGACTACGCCACCGGAGCCGTCCTGTCTCAGCCGGACGCGAACGGGAAGTGGCATCCGGTCGCGTTTTACTCCAAAAGTCTGAGTGACGTCCAGCGCAACTACGAGATCCACGACAAGGAGATGCTCGCAATCATCCGGCCTTAGAGGAGTGGCGACACTTCCTCGAAGGTACGCAGCATCCGGTCGAGATCTGGACGGACCACAAAAACTTGGAGTACTTCCGGAAGGCGCAGAACTTGAACCGGAGGCAGGCCGGTGGTCCCTATACCTGTCCCGGTTTGACTTCGCGCTCCACCACCACCCGGACGCCTCATGGGCCGTCCGGACGCGCTGTCCGCCGTCCGGACCACGGGTAGCTCGGACAACACGGACGTTACCCTTCTTCGCCCGGCCTGTTCCACGCCCGCGCGCTAGAAGGCGTCGTGGTGGCCGGACCCGAGGTCCCCCTCCTTCGCGACGTCCGGAGGCCTTCACGGGTGAACCGGACCTTGAGGACCCCGTCGCGCTTGTCGCACGAGAACTCCTCAAGAACCGGAACGTCCGCCCCCCCCGGTCGTCCGAGTGGCGCGTTGCAGAAGGGCTCCTTTACTACCGCGGTAAGGTCGTTGTACCGCGGAATAAGGACCTCCGGCGCCGAATCATCGCCCTGCACCACGACACCCGGGTCGCCGGACATGCCGGCGGTTCAAAACCCTCGAGCTCATCTCCCGGAATTACTGGTGGCCCCAGCTGTCCCGTCACGTCGGCCAATACGTCCGGACCTGCGATCCGTGCAACCGGACGAAGGCGCTTCGGAAGCTGCCCCACGGAGAGCTCCACCCGACCGAAATCCCGGAGAACGCTGGGACACCGTCTCGGTGGACTTCATCGTCGAGCTCCCGGACGCCACGGGTTCGACGCGGTCATGGTCGTAGTCGACGTCCTGGGTAACGGGCCCACTTCAACGAGTGCCACACCGGCCTTGGCGCGGTCGGAGCCGCTCGGCTCTATTACCGAACGTCTGGAGGCACCACGGAACCCCCCGGAAATACATCTCCGACCGTGGGCCGCAGTTCGTGCGGAGTTCACCACGGAGCTGTGGCGCCTCATTGGGATAGAACCAGCGACTTCCACCGCCTACCACCCGCAGACCGATGGCCAGACCGAACGCGTCAACCAGGAACTCGAGCATTCGTCCGGATCTTCACGAACTACAAACAGGACGACTGGGACGAACTCCTCCCGGCCGCGGAGTTCGCGTACAACAACCACGTCCACTCCTCGACGCAGCAGGTCCCGTTCATGACGGACACCGGAAGGCTCCCCCGGATGGGATTTGAGCCCAACGGACTGCGCTCGAACGTGGAATCCGCGAACGAGTTCCGCGACCGGATCGCGTCCGGAGTCTCGGAAGCCAAAGCCGCGCTCGTTAAAGCCAAAGACGAGTTCAAGCTGTACTACGATCGCCGACGCACGCCCGCCCCGGAGATCAAAGTAGGCGACCGAGTCTGGTTAGACGCCTCCGACATCCGGACGACCCGTCCGTCCGTCAAATTCGCGGACAAACGCCTCGGCCCTTCAAGGTCGTGAAGGTTGTCGGAAAGGGTGCGTACAAGCTCGAGCTCCCCCCCGGTACTCCCAGCTCCACCCGGTCTTTCCGGTGGTGAAACTCCAGCTCGCGGAACCGGACCCGTTCCCCGGACGCCCCCGGAACGACGAACCCCCACCCGTCCTTCAGACGGACGACGACGTTCAATGGGAAGTCGAGGAGATCCTAGAAGCGAAGGTCCGTTACGGCAGCCTCTGGTACATGGTGCGGTGGAAAGGCTATGGCCCGGAACACAATAAATGGGTAAAGCACTCCGACGTCTTCGCTCGAGACGCCATCGATGCTTACTATCGCCGCTACCCCAACGCCCCGCGCCGGATCGCCTCGGCCGCTTTCGACTCGATCTCGTTCCGGAGGCGCGACGCCCAGGTCCGATTCATGCGTCGGGACGCCGCATTCCAAGGGGGGGTGATGTCAGGGGAACCCCGTCCGTCCATCCGTCCGTCCGTCCGTCCGTCCGTCCGTCCGTCCGGCTCCGGCCCATCGCACGGCCCGCTACCTCGTCCGATCCTTCGTCCGGCCTCCGGACCCGCGCCCCAGCCTGCGCCTCCACTCGACATGCCACCTCCCGTCCCTCCGGACTCTGTTCCCTTCCGTCCGTCCGTCCGCACGTCCGGCCGTTCTCACTGGCACGTGCTGTGTGATCAAGCTCGAGACCTCTGCCGAACCCTCCGGGCACATGCTACTGGCTAGTACTTAAAAAACCTCGCCTAGCGTGAGAATCCTTATCCTTTCTTCTCTTCGGATTCTCCCGCTAGGTGCGTATTCTAGAAACCTGTATTTAGTACCATTCAATTGAGTTGCTTCGGATTCTCCCGCTAGTCTCCCGCGCTCTGCGCCGAGCTGAGGTTGCCCTTACATCCGCTGGGCAAAAGCATTGAGTTTTCAGCTGTTTACCCTCCCAGAGCTGGGCAGGTGCTCGGGAAGATCCAAGACCTCGTCAGAATACTCTAGCTGGTGTATGATACTGCACTGGATGGTTTGAACTTCACTAATACCACTATAAACACCGAAATGAACATAATGAAGGTGGGTCACAGTAACATTTGAGCGCAAAACTGTTGACCCTAATTAAAGAGGACGGGGCACATCCAAAAGCTAGTATTTTGACTAAACAATCTTTTCTACCTTTATTACTGCATTGTACACTTACTTTTCCCAAAACTGCATTTGGTGCATCGGAACAAGACACAGAAATTCGCATCACAAGAGGCAGATTTTTTGATCTCAGATTTCTTTTCTCTCTGGCACTCTCAATTCGTGTCCAATTGCCTTGAAACATGGCCCATTCGATTCAGGATGATGGAATACAGTGCATAGGCTACTGGATAATCATTTTCTGGCACATGATTCCTCCCAAGGTCAAAATGATGCCATTTTCGACTGTTTACCCTTTAGCATCAGAATGACAGCTCGGATGCTTCTAAAATTTTGTCACAGCAGTTATGTGGATAGTAGTTATTGTACTGGATAATTTTCTCTGCCCACAGATAATGATAAACTCACCAACGAGCAAGGTACAGTCCCAATTCAATGCAAATTTGCCACCCCTCATTCAGGCTGATGTCTTGTATAACCATGCTGATTTATTTCATTTGAACATCTTCCTGGTACTTATTACTGCACTATCAACTTCTGAAGGCAAGAACTAAATTGAAAGCTTCGAAACGAAGGCCCCAAACCCAGATCAAAGGAGGTTGATGCAGGATTGATGTTGTGATCCACAAATTGATCTGACTTTGCAAGTCTCACTCCAAGGTCCCTGTGTATTTCTCGCAAAATCAAGTGTGCAGTGCAATAATATAGACCAAAACGATTGTCAAATAAAATAATTGGCCCTGTCCTGGTACCCGCTCTATTGGGGGAGGGTCTACAATTTAGCCCCAAATTTTGATATGATCAGACTTTATTTTGCTCATTCATGCACTTCCCATTGTATTTTGGCAAATCAAAGTCTTTTATGCAACTTCTAGTACTGCCAAAAACTCCTAGACAAAATCTTATAGGTATCTGAGCACCCACTGCGTTGTCAGAGGGTCAACAGCTGAAAAGTGCGTAATTTTGCACAAAAGATTAAATATAGATAACAAAAATGGTTTCTATGGCCTATGCACTGTATTCAAGCTGTATGAATTGAGTGCACCATGTTCTGAGATGATCCGATGAGAATTGAGGCCGCTACAGGGAAAAGAAATCTGAGATCACAAAAGTGACAAAATGTGACAAAAATGCGCCCGCGCCTTATGTTCCGCAAATAGCAGTAATTCTTAGATATGTTATGTATCACATGTGGTACTAGTAGACCATACCATCTTACAATGTTACCACCACCAAATGGTGGTATATACCTTCATTTATCATGATGTGTAAATATGTACCTCACAAAAATGTGGTGCCAAATGAGGATATATGGCTAGATTAAATATGTGAGAGTGGCCTTGACTAGTACCGCATGTGATACATAACATATCCAAGAATTAGCTGAATCAGTGCACTACTCCTATTGCTACAGCGTTCCTAACGGAAACCAAGAATTTTTGGTGAGAATTTTATTACATAAGGATATCAAAAAAAATACCGGTGTTGTGGTGACTGCGGATTTTGAATGTGATTCTAACGCACTCGGTCTCAAGAGAATTCAACTAGAATTGAGCTCAGGAGAGTATTCCTGGCAAAAACACAAAAACAGAAAAAAAAATGTGCCTGCCCTATGTTCTGCAAAAGGCTGTAAAGTTCCAGTGAAACATAGGAACATTATTTCGAAATTTTCACCTTGTTTTCAGGGGAAAATGTTGTTGAAAATGTTTCAAGTTTTTCACCCAAGTTTAGAGCTGAAACTAACATGTAAATTGTGAATCTTACTTGCCATATCTTTTCGTGAAAATTCTTGAATAAACTGCATGTGTGGAGGGGTGAAAAACTTGAATTTTGTATTACAAGTTTTACACCAGTCTTCCTGGAGATTTTTCACAAGTTTTTGTGCTCTGTTTAGAGCTGAAATTGTAGTTAAGTTTGTTTTTAATTTTTCACCATCATTTAGGGCCTTGAAACTGGGTGAAATATTGGTATTACTTTTCAAAATAAACTCATCACCTTTAATTCAAGTTTTCAACCTCAATTTTCAGGATCTTTTTCACTGAAAATGTTTCAAGTATTACACCACATTTTCTTACTAGTTTGGTACATTGTTTTTGAGTTGAAATTGCAGTGAAAATTGTTTTGAATTTTTCACTGCCATTTAGGCTCTTGAAAAGGGGTGAAACATTGATGTGAATCTTCAAACAAATTTATGAATATTATTTCAAGTTTTTAATATTCATTTTCCATCTAGTTTGTGCTGAAAATCAAGCTGAAAAACTCTAAATATTTCCGGTGAAAAACTGATGAAAATTTTTAAAAGTATTTTATTAGTTTTTGACCCCAAAAACTCAAATACTTCAACCAGTGTATCTTAAACTATGTGTTCCATGAAAGTGAACTCAACATCCTTCATAGCACTCATAGCAATTGATTCATGAAAACATTGGAAGTTCATGGATTTCAGAAGGGATTCCATCTGCATGCCACAGATATTTGGGTTTTTCTGAACACAGAGATTCTTGACCTGCCCTGCCGTACCTATATTGAAGCCGTTGTGGAGATGCTGAGCCTAGCAGACAGCCAGGGGGATTCACAGATCAATACCAAACACAAGCAATGCTGATGAGACTCAAATGTGTACCCCAATGTCAAGGTGCGACCATAATGAAAGATGCAACCAAGGTGAGAAAGATGCAGCCAAGGTTAGAAAAGATGTCCCCCAATTCCTAGCAGATGTTTCAAAAACCATGAACCAGTACCTAATTATTTGACAGTATATCGCCCATACAAATGAATTGTGTCTGACTCGGCAAGTGTCAAAACAGCTCCGACATGTGCCGAATCAGGTAGAAAATCAGGCTAGTTTTTTCCTTGTGTATCAAGTACAGTTCCAGCCTATACAATTCGGTCGCTGGCACTGAGGGGTCAGGTATGTTTCTGGGTCCCCTAATTTTATTCAATTGGCAGCATGATTCGTTCTCTCATTGTATTTAGCACAATTGCCAGTGAACCGTGCACTGGACCCGTCTGTAGATAGTCAAGGGCTCCATTTGTGCAATAAAAAAATTTGCCCCCAAAAATAAGAGTGGGAAAAGTTGCGACCTGAAAAAGAGGGGGAGTTTTCAAAGTTGACATAAAAGAGGGGGGGATTTTTTTGGGCCAAGAAAGAGGGGGAAAGAAGAGGTGAATCCCCCACTCTTTTGAAGTCTCAGAGTTTTGGAGATAAGAGAGGGAGTTTTCGAAATTGCTCGAAAAAAAAAGGGGAAACTTGAAAAAGCGGGGGATTAATAAAGGTGCATTTGGACCGCCATAGAACACGACCCTGGTTCGTGGAGTTGCATTGGAAAGCCAACTAGACCACATTTTGTGGTCGAAAGCAAGGACTCAACCCGGAGCCACTGTAGCCGGTCCGGGTTGTTACGCTCTCAAAGTTTTTGGTGGCACTGGTCAATAGGTGATTCTCAGGGCCTGGCTCGGCCTGAAAGAACTCGAAGCCCGGGCTTTTTTATAGCAAAAGAAAAATAACCATTATGCTAGATTGCACATGTACTATATTATGTGTAAGCAAAAGGTATGGTAGGAAGAAGTTTGTATTTGTTCCACAAGTTAAATTATCAAAATATACAGATGATAACTGGAACTCACTACAGACAAGGGGAAGTCGGGATTCGAAAAGTTTTTCGACCCAAGCTGACGGGCCCCCCCCCCCGTCCTCCTTCCTTATAGGGAAGGAGTCTCCGACCTGGGGCCGGGCCGGTGTCTCCGCTCTCGGCTGCCGCTCTCCGGTGATAGGGCGTGTAACGGGAAAGCATGAAAACACCATTTTTTTATTCGTTTTTCACGTCTATCAGTATGGGAAAGGAGAGGTATTAGATTTGGGAGCGTAAC
>WIQG01000327.1:0-164097 GCA_014925785.1 Mycena galopus ATCC 62051
TTCAGTCTTCAATTGCTCTATCTTTATGTCCTAATAAGTGCCTCAGATGTTTGTTCGACCATTTTGTGGTTATCCGCTTAGTTTTTCAGCCTTTGACTCTGCCCTTTCGGATGTAAAGCTTTCGTCTGCCGTCAAATAGCTGACTCGTGTGCAGTTTTTTTCTTGACAGGTCGCAGTCGATTGTAGTCGTTGCTGTCTACTCAATGCGAGCCGTGAAGCCACGTAACCTATCCAGCAAGCTCTCGACAAATACAAAGGCGGCCCGCTGTGGTTATATCTCATTTATTTGCCGACTTCGCCCGTTCTCAACATTCATTCTGACCTTGATCTGATGTTTCAAATCTGCTGTCTGCTGGGTATTTTCGAATCAAATCTGCTGCGCTATCTCTGGGGTATCTTCGTGCAACATCTACAAGTGTTCGGTGATTCTGTAAATATTGCTTGCCCTGCCTGTTCGGTGTCTGAGATCATCTCATTTACTTTTCAAGCCACTGAAATTATCCGATGTTTCTTGGTTGCAGTACCGGCAGGTCACCCCCTGTTTAAAAGGTCCGAGCTCGACACTCTGGAATAATTGATGCTGGACAGTACCTTTTACATTTTCGCATCCCTAATGTACCATCCCAATTCAATAATGAAAATGTCTGTTCGAACAATCCTGTCGAAATCTCCCCCAACCTAAGCTTAAATTTCTTGAATTTCTCTTCTCAGCCTGCTAACGGTTACATGTCTTGCTATCTGCACAGTTTTGGGTTACAATGTAGTTTCTGGCAGGCATGATGGGTGGGCATGAGAGGTGACGCGGGAGAGGTGGGGATGGAGGATTGCACAGCAGTGTATGCTTGAATATACGGTGCGCCGATGGCGAAGGAAGTCAAAGATGAACCTTCGATGAAGGCAAGCGCAAAGACCAAACTTACAGCCTTTTGCGGAACTTAGGCGCAGACTGTTTTTTTTTTTTTCAATGATTTTTGCATCGGATGGCTCTCATGAGCTCAATTCTCAACCGTTTTCCTTTAGAATATGCTCATTATGTTTGCATTGAAAGGCCAGAGGCATGGTATGCTCGGATTTTCTGGTGGCCAATCAAATTGCTTGATTGGGAAAATATCCCGTGTTTTGAGTAGGACAGCTGTAGCATTAGCTACCGTTGTTCAATTGGTCTGATTTTTTGATACAATGGGCTCACAGGTATACCGGAGGGCGCCATATGCCGGTATTTTTAATGTGACCTATAGATCAGATGCAATCTATATCACAACAACACCCAATTCTCCTTTCAATGTTTGAGCCAAATATAAGTCATATAAAAAATACCGGCATATGGCGCCCTCTGGTATACCTGTGAGCCCATTGTATCAAAAAATCAGACCAATTGAACAACGGTAGCTAATGCTACAGCTGTCCTACTCAAAACACGGGATATTTTCCCAATCAAGCAATTTGATTGGCCATCAGAAAATCCGAGCATACCATGCCCTCCGGCCTTTCAATGCAAACATAATGAGCATATTCTAAAGGAAAACGGTTGAGAATTGAGCTCATGAGAGCCATCCGATGCAAAAATCATTGAAAAAAAAAAAAACAGTCTGCGCCCTAAGTTCCGCAAAAGGCTGTAAAGGGTTGTCGGACACTCGGGGAAATTCGTTATTTCGCGGCCTCCAGAAACGTTTCCGAAACTTCAAGTACCTGAACCGGGTTTGGGAGTGTCAAAACTGTTTCCAAAACTAAAAGTTTTGGAAACCATTTTCGCTGGCCCGAAACTTTTTTTTTTCGGAATAGTTTCTGCGCTGCCGAACAATTAGTTTCGGGAACAGTGCCAACGTCCGAAAACTGTTCCCGAAACTATTAGTTTCGGAAACAGTTTCGGTGAAGCTAGCCTTCTATGTGTGATGCGAGAAAACTGGAGATACCCTGAACAAAACCAGTGTCATACCTTGGTCGTTCCAAAGTATGCGAAGGCAACACATGTAGATAGCAGGCCAACGTTTCAGGCGGAACGTAGTACACCGGGGAGGTATCGAAGTGGAGCGATAACTATCTGTTAGGTTCGCAATGCACAAGCCCGAGTCCGAGTCCAAGACCGAGTCCGAGACTGAGACTGAGGAACCCTGATATAGATCATCCAGGAAGGCGTGCCCAGGATGGAGCAAATCCAAGAGCACGAGCAAAGCAGGATGTGAAGACGACCGTGGAGGTGATCTTGAGTGTTGGTTCAAGTGGGGTACGGTATTAATTGAAACTTCAAATGATGGACTTCACATTACGCACCACAATAAAGAAGGTTTCTACTTGAATGGATTACGGGGAGATGCTGGCTGTTTGCGTGATAGAAGGCCTGCGAGGAAAGACGACCGTCGATCAGAAGCGTGCGGCATCTCGTATGTTTCGGGTTCCTCCTAAACGCTGCAGCTGTTTAAGTCTCCATACCGTCAGCTTAATCAAACTGGGTGAAAGCCGGCTTACTACATAGATCCCGGCATTCTGACCTAGAGACAGCCCAACCAGGATGAAATACCAGCATGCAGTATGGGATCCGATAAATCTCATGCCAGACAAATTCTGTTCTATTGAACACAAACCTCATTTTCACGAGTCTCGTTAGAAGACCGGAATTGAACCCAGATACTAGTAGCTGGTCGGTGAGGATGTAGGTGTCGATCCAAGAGAAAAGTGGGAGCTTGAGTCGAGAGAAAATTTTAGGATGAATGGGAACCCTCTTCGGATTTGGAATTCAAGCGAGGGCGTCCCAAGGTTGGGCAGGAGTGCCCAAGGATGAAAGAGGCGCGGCCGCCAAGGTTTGGTACGTGTCGCCGAACAGAGTGCGACGGAATAAGAGCAAGGATGAAGGAGAGAATAGGGTCCATCCAGCATCCGGTATCACCTCCAACCCTTCATCCAGGAATGAACATAGTCAATTTCGACGCCTGAGATAGGGCAATTATAGGAGCACGGACGAAGAAGAATGTCGAGGAACGCCGTTTCAAACCCGATGAATCGATTTTGGGTGCTTTCTCTGGGCAGTGGTTGAAATTTGAAAGCCGTATTTCGTTACAATGTTTCGGCAATCCGGCCTACAGCCAGGCAAAACGAGGATTAAAATATGTGCAGTCGGCAGGTGTCGAAATCGAATATGTAGAGCGCACAAACTGGACGCATTCTGTTCCATAAAAGATGAAACTCGTTTACGCATTCCTCCCAGAACAGCGGCGCTGGAACAGAAATCGAATTGGGGGGGAAGACACGGGCCGTTCAGACTGACGTTGAAGTCGCTCATAGTCCGCCCAAATTTTGAATTCGAGATGGAGTGCCAGTTGCCAGGCAGGGTGGAAGGACAACAGCAAAGACAGAGCTCGGAGAAAATCGAAAAGACGCGACATCACCTGTCGCTCCGCGCGTACGACATCTCCAAGCACGCCGTCAAAGGTGCCCCTCTTCATATGCATCACCTGTTCGTCAACGCTCCGGCGCTTTTCTCGATTTGAGTCCGCGAGCATAGAGGGGAGGATCTAAGATACAGTAGAGGCCCTCGCGGAGGACATAAGTAATGCCTAGTAATGCCTTTCATGCTGCAGAAAGGCCGCCAAGCCCAGACCAAAAGGGTCGTTTTCCATATCGACCTGAGCAGCGAAGTTCAGGAGAAGGAAGGATGATTTCTGGGTGGGTCCTTCAAACCAATGCCTTGGCTTTGGTCTTGGGTAGTGGGGAAGGCTAGTGGCAGTGCACCTTCACGGCATGATCCGTGGTCACAGGGCTACAGCGTGACTTCGTTCTTGCTCCCGCACCACATGGCACACTCTGAGTTCCCCTCGCTCTATGCACCAAATCCCACCTGCCATTGATGCAAAAATTCAATCCTCGCTCGCACTGCTCTCATGACGCTCAAATTATCCGCCTTTTCCCCCAATGGCAGCCTTCTCCCGTTCGCCTGAGAGCGTTTCGTGACGTCGTCAAGTTGGTTTCGTCATCCTCCCAACTTGTTCCTATTTGATCGCTGCCATGCGTTGGCTTACCGCGTTCTGTGTTACGATATTCTCGTAATCCTGTCGACAACTTTTGCTCCTTTTCTTTCACCGTGAATCCTTCTTGGACTGAAATCTTCGGGGTGTCGTTGTGACCTTGTGCGCTGGATGGTACCTTGTGACTCTAGATGGCCCATGGGGCCAGGATCGAAGACCTCCACCTACCCAATCCCGACCTCCCAAATCATTGCTTTCACTCAAGTGGCAATCCGCTTCCACTTGTGCGAATTAGCAGTCATGGGAGGTGGCGTATATTCAATGTTTCGAGAAAGTTCCCGGCGTGCCGTACTAATGACTGCCAGTAGATTGAACGCTGTGTCTCGTAGGGGAAACCATTTGAGGCATAATCGAATGAGCGATCCCCCCAATGTTGATGGTTTAGGCGATAACCGGCCCGTGATCCGTCATGTGTCTTTGCGTCATCCTCCACGTCGCTCGCTCACGACTAGGTTCTCCGCTCCAAACCATACCTGATCCATGGACGAATTGCACTTCACCCCAACACCAACAGGCAGCGATACGTCTCCAGCAGCATTCTCTCAATTCGTTATCCTCTCTGCTGGATCCGATTCTATCCGATTGTGCGGGATGTATATTTCCCTTAAGCGGTCCCCGCGGTTCTTGTTCTCCCTCCGCCTTGAATGTCTCCTAGACCAACGGACGGGCGGAAATTTTCGGCATGCCGTTGGAAGACCTTGTGGTCGTATGACATCGTGACTGCGTGTGTGTGCGCCCTCAAACCGGAAGCCCTGCGTTCACCTCATGACGACGGCTCAGTGTTGCTTCGGCTAAATCGGCAACGCTTCCTGCGAATTAACCAAGAATTACCCGTCCAGGGCTCGAGGCTGAAAGCCTGCTTGTATGTAATTCGGTTCCATTCCAAGAGTCGCTGCCTAACGCTTCACAGTGACTGCGCCTTCGTCTCTGTCCGAACCAAACAAGGCCAAGCGTGAATTGGTGTTCGAATACGAGAAGATTCTACTCATGATGGATTTTTAGCATGACGCTCTGCTACCGCCGATTCCGATTTTCGTTTTTGTCGGAGATTTAAATTCCCGGTATCCGGGAACAGGTGACGCGAGGAATAAATTAGTCGTGGATTATTAAATCGCTTTGTGCAGTCTTGTCGGCCGGAGAAGGGTGTCGTTTTATCTCTCATCATTTCCCTGGGCCGTATGCGCACCACTGCGACTTTGGTCCATACGACGGCTTCAATGTAAGTAGGTGCGTCCAAGTACGAGGTCGCCAAATTTGTCACTGACGCAATCCACGTGTTTAGATGAGTACGACCGATGATATCCATCGGCTAACCGGGATCCGTGTCAAGAACTGGCACGGCTGTAGCGGGCGGAACAACAAAACCCATAAGCAGGTGTAAGCAAGCACCTATCAATAGACAAATGCAACGCTCACAATTAGCCTAGCCCAGTTTTATTGGATCCACGGGAACAATGACCCGTACTGTCTGGAGGGCACCTGCGCTTTGCCCACGAGCCGGGCCCTTCCAAGACATTTGTTCCTGCTCACACGACGCGGCACTTGCGGCACTTGCTCGGGATGTTTGCAGGTTCGGTCACCATCCAGTCCCCATGTTCTCATTCTGGACGAATGACGACCAGCGTCCGCCAATTATGGTCCATAGTGCAGATCGCCTTGCCACGAATCTCATCGATGTCGTGGCATTCATAAAAGTCGCATTCACGTCTGCAATTTCGCGGTCCTCGCCTTTCCCCTCCTTTCCGGTCCAAGCCTTTAATGCACGCGGGTCTCCTCGTTCTCGTCGCGGCTTTTGCTCGACCCATTGCTTCTCAGCAAATATGGGATATCGTCAGGCATTTCTTTGGGAGCTCCGTTGCGACACTGATAAGCACGCATACAGTGGCAGACAACTTGGGATCGGGCAAAGCTGTTCACCTCTCTTGCACCCAGCACCCCAATCAACTTCGTCTCGCCAGGGGCCGCGGCATCTGCCGACATTGTGGTGACAGAAACGACCGTCTACCAGACCATTAATGGGTTCGGCGGCGCACTAAGTGGGTATCGACCTTCGTGAACCGTAGGAAGGCTGAGGATTCCCGACAGCCGATTCGTCCGCATTGACGCTCAACAATCTCAAGGTGCGCCGTGCAGCTTTTCTGCGTTGCACTCAGACTCACCCAGGAGCAGTCGAAAAATTCGGGAAATTATTGGAGCATCCTGACCACCATGTTCTCAGTTGTTGATGGTGCAGATGCGGCCGGCTTCAGCTACCTCCGGGTTCCCATTGGCGCCTCGGACTTCTCGGCCAAAGGTGGTCATGGTCTTCCCTCGGAATCGTCTGCTGACCTGGATTTCAAATAGTCTACAGTCTCGATGACGTGAGCGGGGACACGTCATTCAGCAAGTTCAACATCAACAACGCTCCGTCATATGTGTTCTCCGTGATCAAAGACATTCTGACGATCAACCCGGCATTGAAGGTGGGAAGCCTTCCTTATTCCTACATCCATTGAACGATCCCTAGGTACACATCGTGCCCTGGAGTCCCGTACGTACCCCGTTTTTCTCCGAGAATACGCTGTACTAAATTAGTCCTCTTACAGCCGGCATGGATGAAAACCACCAACACCATGAATGGTGGCACACTCCAGTCGGGCTTCGTCAGTGCCTGTAAAATCGCGTTTGAAAAACCGCATGCACCCCACTGATGCCTCCTTCTCAGATCCCACATATCTATTGAAGGCTGTCCAAGGATTCCACAACATGGGCATCAACATCTATGCAATCTCTGTGCAGGTTTGTAATATTCATTTTCACATACGCAGTATTCTCATTCCACGTAGAATGAGCCCGAGAATAGCAATCCCACCTACCCGACCTGCCAGATGACACCAGGTGCGACACTATTTCTGATTCATGCCCGGCAGCTGAATAGGAACCCATATTTAGCCATGGAGGGACAAATTGGTGCTGCCCTCAGAACGCTATTGAATAACAACGGGTTATCAAGCGTCAAGCTCGTTGGTTATGAGGTAGATCTCTCCGTCCAATGTAAAGCATGCGAATATTTACCGGCCTTCAGCATAATTGGGTTGATGCTGCCGCATATCCCGTCACTCTGGTCAGTCCACCCATAGAAATCGAGCGCATTGACCGATGTAACATCTCACAGATGCAAGACGATGGCGGATCCTATGATGGCGTTGCGTTTCACTGTACGATATCTCTTCAGGTACAAATACTCACATTCACATCGGTTTTTTTGCGTAGGCTACGCGGGCGATGTCTCAGACCAGTCCGAATTCCACAGCGCGTTCCCTAATAAGGTCCGCCCCATAGCAGCCGTCACGATTCTCTCACTGACCCTCCGTTCAGAATATCTACTTCACTGAATGCAGCGGTACCATCGGTTCAGACTGGGTACCTCTCCTCTCAATCGATAAGCACGAGTGACTGACTCTATATTTGTGTGGTAAAATAGTGGTCTGACATCAAGGTACCCCACTTTCAATCTTGCTGTGACCAACACTAACTCGCCATAGTGGTACATGGATAACCTGTGGATCGGAAGCCTCGAGAACTTCGCTGAGGTTGGGCTTATGTACAACCTTGCGCTCGACGGCAACGGAAATCCACTCCTCCCGGGGACAAATAGTTGCGGCGGAGGGTGCCGGCCTATCGTCACTGTCAACAGTGACGGGTCTTTTTCTTACAATCAAGAATGTGCGCATTATCATTCTTTCAGTTGAGATGCTGGCACGAGTTCATTCGCTGGCGTGATAGTCTACTCACTAGCCCAAGCGTCCAAGGCGATCATCCCGAAGGATGCCGGCGGACCTTGGGGACAGCGCATCGGCGTGTCTGTGCAGGGGAGCCTCGACTGGGCTTTGCGCGTCGGCGCATATTCTACCAAACGGCTGTCCTCCACCGATTATAACCGCTATACCCTGGTTGTGATGAATTGTACGTCCCACAAGATATTCGAATCGCATTTGCTCATTTTTTTGCAGGGAACGACAACGCGGCGGTGTCGTGGGATCCCCAGCCTGTCACCGCCACTATCGAGTTTCGCGGGATGCAGGCATCGTATACCTTCCCCGTTGGAGTCGTACGTATCGCTACGCTCCGCCCATTCACTTGGATGCTGATCTGTACACCCTAGACGACCCTCTGGTGGTTCAGCCCGCCCAACGCGCAGGGCCTTGTAGTGGATGGCAACACCTTCCCCACTCCATCGTTGACCAATAGCACAGAGGCTCCCGAACCGAGACTCGGGCGGAACGAGACTAACCTCCCTTGAATGCTGTTGACAATGCGACTCTTGCGGCTGCACAGAACACGACTAATGCACCGTCTCGGCGCTGAACACGACATGAATCCACTAATATAACGATGCGCCTGCTCTCGGTTGGCCTCACGCGATGATGAATTTGAATGTACGAATTAATGTGACGTCTGTATTTTGTATCTGGGATTGCGGTTAATGTATTATTTTGGGATATATATTCTGGCTATTGCATTCACCGCGGAAGAGAACGATCTAAGTCAACGTTTGAGGGTGAAGAAGAACCGCCGACGGACCTCGTGGTAATTCTAGAAATGAACCGCGGGTCAGTTCGAGCTCGTTCATTCATTAATCTACAGCGTACAATTTTGTTACACAGAAATGAAGCCTAACCCCTCCTCGGACTAGGCCTTTCCATGAGGAGGGGCAAAGTGAAGCTCGTCAAGAGGTATAATCTCTCCGCCATGGCCCTGTACCAATGATTTGCTCATGTAAGGCGGCGGCGTTGACAGGTCACCCAAAGACTCACGGTGTAGGCCTCGACGGTGACCTGAATTCCGTCTCCGACCGAAGTAGCCCCACTGGACTGTTGTTTCGATCTTTGAACAGGCGTCATCGTATTCGGCAGATAGTACGCCCTACTATTGATTGTCGCCGCGAAGCGCTGGCTAGGAGTCGTTTCATTACACAAGCGTCTGGGAAATCTAACGAGGAAGTTGCCTAAGATTAAAAGAGCGTATACTCGGCTTTGAAGCATGAAGAAGGAGAACACTGGACGAGGTCAATCTCGGTTGCCGCCTAAAAGATACACACTCACCAGAGTTGTTTTTCAATAATAATACCATGATGATGACGCACATCTGGAAAGGCATTCTGGCCCTATAGACAGGGCCTGTCTGTGTAGATCCGACATGTCTGACGGAGACCAATAGACTGCTATAGACGCCGATAGACACAAGCCCGAAGCGATAGACCCAAGCCCGAAGCGATAGACCACGATCCCACATGGCTCCCAAGCGATCAGATTTCGGTGCCAATACCACCCCATCCGGCTGTCGCACTGGTGCATTGCTCGAATCTTGACTTGTGTCTTTGGCAACTAGAATGCTCGCCAATCAATACTACTTCAATTGATTTAGAGTAAGTACAGTGAACCACTATGTTAAAGAGAAGTTCAAATACAATTACGCTGGTCAAGTTTTAACATACAAAATGTATGTAAGTCCAGGTGCGAATTGAAATAAAAGGCGGGGCACAAATCGGTGACCGCCGCAGTGGTCCACCTCCTATCTGTCTTCCCAGCCCCGCTGCGAGGAACTAGAAAACAATTACGTGCGATTCGATCCAACTCGACAATTTCCGCGTAAGGTAGATGCCGCCGAGTGGAACGCCGTACAACATATAAATTGCTTGCCGGTTCTGGACGCGAAAATGGTGTGAACCACTCAATGTACGCGAGCGGTTTGGCCGTATTGAATGGTGTCGGATAATAAGGCGGGAAGGAGAACAGAACCCGCACCTGAGCGACTCGGAGTCCCTCTAGTGCGGTACCATCAGTGGCGGCGTTGCGTTCGCCAGTCCGAACAAGGGCAAAGTCCTGGTAAGCGCGTTCACCATGGTTGCGCGTCCCAGGGACGGCGGCAACAGGTGGCGAAGCACGAAGCACGTTACGGAGCTTCACATCATTGACTTGAGGAATTGAGGGCAAGGCAAGGGTAATGCGTTTGAACAGGGAAAAGCGGTCGAATGGTTGTGGAACAAATATAGACTTGTGCTTCCGAAGGTAGGTCACAACGGCAGGAAGGAATAACTGGGCGTTAATCCCCGCTGGGTTGGCGATTGACGCCACATCGACATTACGGAGTTCGCTTGGGTGAGTCTTCGCAATTTTATATGTAACAATGGGCAACGCGACAGCGGACTCAGACGGTACAGCCGAGGATGCTTGAACCATGGGGGCGATTATCCTGGAGATTTCTGCGGCTTCCTCGGTCACGGGAGGAGCAGGGCGAGCAGGAATTGTTGACCGAGGCGTCTGCTTCAGCGTGTCCTTGCACCAAGTCAGATATGCCGTGAATCTGTCAACCGCCTCTTGTCTCTGCAACCACAGAGTCATCTGCGGCGACAGAAGCGGCCTGTCTATCGGTGTCTAAAATAGACAGGGGGAAGTCTATTTGTCTATTTCTTCTATATGGTCTACCACAGACCATTATAGACCTGGGTCATTTTCCAGATGCACTGCATTCAGCCCACGGGTAGGCGACGTCATTTTGAGACGTCTCGCCAAGCCCTAGCCGAAAGCTGTGTCGAGATGCTGCCGGTTGGCTAGACACCTCGTGTCGAGGTGCCTAGACACGGCTCGATTTGTTGGGCTGCCGAGGCCGTGGCCTGCCGTAGCCGCATGCGGAGCTTGATCACCGATGCCGAGGGCGTCAGAGCGCCTCGGCAGGGGATGTCTACAGTTGTGGACAAACAAAGTCCGCCAAAATAATATTCGATTTTTTTGGCCGAGATGAAGACGCCAATCAATAGATCTCATCGAGGGCTTCACATCGGTATATAAATCATGTAATTCTGTCGAGCCGTTGTGCCGGAAAGTGCCATTTATTGTTGATGAACCGTCAAAATTTTGGCCACCAGCTAAAAAGCGTGGGGAAAATATGAAAAAATATGGAATCGACGCGGATTCTCAAGGCGAGTTTGAATCTGAAAAAATTAAAAAGATTCATCGAGCGGTTGTTGCGCAAAATAATAAACATTTCTTGATCACATGGTCTGTCACCAGGTTGATCTCGGTGATGTTTCCGACAATAAGTACCCCTGCTTTTGTTCATTCTTATCCCCACACTGAGCTTCCAATTGATCCCACTCCATCTTGCCCTCTACTCTCATGGCACCCGTTGTGGAAGACCTGCTAAATGTGCCAAGAGAAACATCTCTGGTCTGAAGAATCAACCTAGGCTGGCATCTTCACCAGAAAGTCCTACTCATAGTCTCAGTCCAACTGACACTCTGGGTGACTATTCTGACACACAATTCCTCACACTATGGAGCTGGATAGGATTATGTACACCGCCATTGGGACCACACCTGGCTGCCACATGCCGGCGACATGTGGGCGAGATGTTGCCGGCGAATGGTGGCCAGGTGCCGGTCAGATGGTGGCCAGCATCAATCGCAAATGGCCCCATCGTGTGGACACCTCCAGCTGGCAGGCAGCCATCGATGCAAGGTAGGAAACAGCTTGAGCGGCACATTTATTGCAGATTGCTGACTTCTGGGACATTTAATAGTAGAAATTCTAATCACTGCATGATAATTTAAATCAAATAGCATTTATTTCGAAGTCTGCAATACGAGTGATCTAATTCTACGCGTGGCCGCCTTCAGCTTGGGTCGAGGTCGTGGCACTCAATGCGAGCAACGTGGGCGTGTGCACCTTGAGAGGAGCGCAGCGGAGGAACGGTGCTCAGGTACATTGGTTGAAATGAATAAGAGGCCTGCGAAAAAAATGTAAATATTCAGCTGGGTCACTAGAAAAAGAAATCGATAACGCACGTATTGGGATCCAAAGGTGTTATCCTCCTCCGTCACGGGATATGATAGTGTGGAGTCCACAGTAGCGGTGGCCGGTTGCTTCTCGGACGCGCGCGCCGTTAGAGCTTGAGGGGAGCATGCTGCAAGAATGTACCAGGAGACTTGACGTGCTTGTAAGGGCAGTTAAGGACAGAAAACACTCCGTCAAGGACGTTCAGGAGGCTTGCGATGGGCTTCGGATAAAGCTTGCGATGATCTTGAAGTGTCGAGTGTGCGGGTTTGAAGTTCTGGTGGATGGAGGACTTGAATTTTCTTAGAGGGTTGACCTGAGGGCTTGAGGACTTGAGGGCTTGAGTCTTGAGCCTTGAGTACATCACGTCAGGTATTGCCGGGGCATTATTAGCGAACATATTGAGGGAGAAAGATGGTGGGAGAGAGAAAGAAGTATCGACGTGGCATCAACAAACCAACTATCACGTGTGTGATTGGTTTCGGTTGATGCAGGACTTGGCGAATTTCGCTCTTAGTTTTGCAGCCACCACTGTCTCACGATACATGCACTGGTCTCAGATGGCATGTCTGGAACACAGCCGCTCCCACCGCCAGACCTGCGCCACACCACCACACACGCCAGACACGCAACATTTTGCTAATGTCATACGCTCTCGTCGTCTTTGTTACAGTAATGTAGAAAGTGTGGGGATTGAACTTAAGAAACATATGCCAGAAACTCAGCGATGATCACTGCGCCAGAGCCCACCTGGTGATATGTACAAGTTAATTTCATTCTGGGTGACAAGATGAAGGACAGGTTTTTGAGACGTATGGCCAATACGTGACGCACAGCTGGACACCAGCTGCAGATAAAAGCTGTAAGACACAGCTGGCAGCCACGGGACCGACACCTGCAGCCAGGTTTCGCGACAGCTGGTTCCCACATACGCAGCTCAGCTGCGGGCAACGTGAGAGCACTTTGGCGGTGTATCTTGAGGTTGACACAGATCATGATGATGATGATGAAGCAGACTGGGACGAAATTGCAGAGAAGGAATTCAACAATTGTTTGCTTGAGATGCTCAAATGGAAGAGGATAGATTGGATGCCGAGGATGATGACTGGATCCCAACTGATGTAATTTATGTAATGTGGCTGTGCAAAAAAACCTGATGTTCGCCAACCGCCTCAAATCACAAATCTGAAAATTGGATCCAGGCCAAAAAATTGGCCGCCGGGCATTTCTCGTGGGAAAAACTTTGGAGGTGGTTTTTTGAGCTCTTTGAGTGAATCTGAATCTGATGTGCATAAATTTGGGGCCAAAATAATTCTAGATCAGGCTACAGATCATTTGCGGGCTTTGTTTGTCCACAACTGTAGTTGATCGTCGCGAGGCTCACTGTGACTAAAAAAAAGATCTGTCGAGCTCGGCAAGATTTGCCACGTCTAGGTACACGTGGGTGCCTAGACAGACCTAGCCTGGAGCTCGGCAGACCTCAGTGTGACTAGATTTTATTTTGCCGAGGGGCCGGCTGAATGCAGTGACAGTAGACGCTCGCACAGATGCCGCCAGAGGCGACATTAAGGATGAGGATTCGCCGCACGAGACTGTGCATTCCTTTATCTGGAAACGAGCGAAAACACAATCTCGTCCACCTTCTTGTTGCGAATCCCGGGATCGTGTCCTTCATCATGTTCCAAAACTTGGAAGCCAGGTTTATTTTTTGTTCTTTCCAACAACAAGATTGACCGCCGCTTCGCTCTGGTTTCCAAGATCTTCAGAAATATTCAACACGCAAAGGACACCCATACAAACATTTAAAGGTTCATAGTACAGGATATTTATGTTGAAATGCACAGAACTAATTATTGAAGAGGATAAAAAGATTCGGAGCAAACCACAAATATGAATGCTGCAACCCTGCTTGCCTCTCGGTGCCAGAACGGTACTGTAGCGTTTCGACCAAAGGTTCACGGGGTGTCACCTGTCACCTCAATTCACAGCGCCGGTTCCTCAATTTAAGAGGATATTAAATTAGCGGGACTTCCTAAAGTTTCGTAAACCAAATCATTAGGGTCGAAACTGAATTTAAAATATCTGATTTAATACTTAGCAAAATCTAATCTTCAATCCAATCTATCAAAGCCCAAATAAAACTCTGCAAAACTTGAAGTTTCGCTGTGCGTTTCGCAAGCAATGAAACACAATATGAAAAATAAGGAATAAATGGTGTTGAAATGATTTCTGAAACATGGGATATCAAGTCTGTAGATGTCTTTGTCAATACTTTATTTAGGTTTTGAATCCCATTTAGGGGACACTTGAATAAAATGAAATAAATCTCGTTTACAAGTGCTTGGAACTGGATAGGAAATTCCAAGTATAAGATGCCGTTAAACTCATCTGGAGATCGCCTACAGATCGTTGTCAGTCATCTTCCGCGTCACGAACATTTAGAATTGCAAGACATATATATACGAGCGATGAGGACACCAGCATTCTGCAGATGAGTTTACAGCTAATGTCGGAACCGAAGGCGCGAACGAAAATTTCCGGATTCGGACAGATTTTTGAATCCGCAACCGATTCCCTTTTATCTTGCTCATTTCTGGTCGGATTACCCCAATTTATAGTGCATTCTGCCAGAATAATTCCGGCGCAATTAGTGACAGAGCCACTTTCTCTAAATACTGATCTCCTTTTACCACCTAACAAGCGGCCCCAGTTTGAGTTCAGTGTGTTCTAGCATGCCAAGTTCTTCTCCAATATCGCTGGATTTTTGGGAGGACAGACGGTGAGTCATTTAAAAGAGGGTGACAGAGCCATAATTGTAGATTTTAGCCCTAGAGGTATGCTATTCCATCGGGAATGATCACCCGGTCAACATGGTTCAAATCAACATTTCTCAGTCAGTTTTGAACCAAATCGACCACTGAAGTTGCTGGTGGCGACGTCTTTGACGCCGCTGTCGACCAACATGGTCTATTATATTGAAATCCCGCGTCGAAAACACCCCAATTACCGTGTGTCGCGGCCACACGTGTCATGGCTGATATCCCCGTCACATCACTCGCACCCACAGTCACGGTCTTCTTTGTATGCCGACCAGGAAGAAACTTGCCCAGGCTCGAGCTAAGGCTGCAAAGAAAGCCCAGGCCATCTCCAGTCTTCAAGAAGCTCTTAGGCAGCCAAGTCCACTCTCTAGTGTTGACGGTTCTTATTCTCATCTTGACTTCCCTGGATCCGACACCCCAATGGCGCCACCTTCGGAAACCGGGGAAGCTGCCGCTGCTGCCGTACCTCAGACTCGCTCCAGGAAGTGGACGGTATCCGAGGTATCGGAGTCCGAGACTTCGGATGCACCTGTCGACAGGCCTGTGAAGAAGAAGCCGGGACCTAAGCCAAAATCTCGTCCCGCTAAATCTGTCGCACCTCCAAAGCAGTCCAAGAAAATGCCTGCGCCAAAGGCCACCTCGGATTCGGACACTTCTCTTGCTGAGCCTGTCGTCAAGCCGAAAAGTATGTACAAAGATTTGTGTTACGTTTGTAGCGTTGATGGGTACCGTTCTACAGAGAAGAAGAAGGCCGCCATCGAGTACGGTTTGGACGGCATTGAATCAGTTCCCCTTGTTGGTACGTTGTTCATCTCTGTTGTTGATCCATTGAATTTGATTGGAAACCACGCCAGAAATTATCTTCATGATCCCCGAGGCAACCTCCGATGGCAATCAGCGTGTTGTGCTTGATTCCTCGCAGTCTTTTGAAGACGCGGTAGAAATCATGTACGAGACCATAGGCTGTGTCAGCGTGGCCCGTAAGCCAACTCTTGCATACAAAATGTCGTCGGCTGGCCAGAAAGCTCCAACGGTCAATCTTCGTACGGCGAAAGATTGGGACGGTTTGATCAGTGATTACACAAAGAAAGTCAAGTCCAAGAAAGATCTCTCCGTCATGATCATGGTGCTCCCAGAGAATGTAAGTGCTTATTGCCTTTTGTACGGCGTCGCTCAAGTCGGCCAGTACATGTTTTCTTTGCGTCGTATGAACAAGAAGGCGCCAGCCATCAAGAAAGGCGCGAAGAAAAGTAAGATGACGGCCATAGATCTTGATAACGATGATACAGATGACGATGGGGAAGGTGATGAAGGGATTGAGGATGCTGAAAAGGCGGCGATGGCCGAGCTTGATGCAGCGTATCATACATGTGTCAAATGCGGCACGGCTCACCTCTGCAAAATCAATCGGGCTGGCAATCACGTTCATCTCACCTTCCCTCAACGTCGGGCATGGGCCGTTAGCTTGGCAAGTGGTTCCGCCTTTATCATCAACAAACATTGATTCGTTTCCGCAGGCATGTGGCACACCCAAAGTTACGAAACTAACCCCGCCGGAAGGTGGACTCTTTCACATGTTCCACAACAATAACTCCAACAACGGCCCTCCGGCAGTTTCCCAACCCTCATACCCTCTCTCGCAGTACTACCATCTCCCTCCCATGCAGTCTGGCAGTGCGCCCGGATATCCTGGTTACCTACACGCGCCAGTCTTTCCACACTTCCCACCCGCTCCAGCCCGCCAATCAATGATGTCCAGCGATCCCATTGAGTCGGACGGCATCGTATACCCAGCTATCATCAATTTCATTGAGGCTTTGATCATGAAGACTCCTCAGCGTATCGCACTTCGGGATATCAGCGTGATGCTGGACTCACTTCGTTTCTACGAGATCAACGAGATTACAACACTTACAGCCCAAGACTTGGAGACGGAGAAATTCGGGAATGTTGTTTTGGGTGATGGTAACTATCTACTGAAGCAGGTGCAGAGCGAGGTGAAACGGCTTGAGAAGCAGGTGAAGCTTGCTCGGCGCTAGTGTACCTAATCTTCTTGGTTTTCTTGGGTATCATACTACACTGTATATTTGTCTATCGCAAAGTCGTAATGCGCACACAATTTTTGGCTACATATATCCAGAATGATGAAATCAGCCTTGCGATGCTTCGGCCGTTACTTGAGCCATCGCGTTGTACAAGTATACATACGATGCAGCGTTATCATCCCCTTCACAGCATTGCCGAAATTCTTGCCCGTGCCTCCGGATGTAATGTTTGATCCAAGAGAAGCACTCTTCAATTGGATTCAAATTGGGTGAATGCGGAGGGAGGTAGAGGAGCTTGACACCTCTAAACATCGGGTTGTCAGCGTAACTATGAAACGGCGGTCGAGCTTACCTTGCATCGCACATCTCCTGGACTTCCTCAGCATGATGGATATGACAGTTATCCAAGATCAAGACACTTTGCGGAGCAGGATACGGGTTCATTACTTGCAGAAGGCCCTCGAGCCACTCAACAAACTGTTCGCCATTGTAACCACCAATTTTGACGTGTGTATAGATAAGACCGTCCACGGTAATTGCCGGGAGAAGTGAATAACTTTTCCAAGCTCAGCTAATGAAGGCAAGTGCTAGAGATGAGGCGAACACACCGTTTCCCTCTGACAAAGTTGCATGCCTTGCGTGCACGGGTACCTTTATGGGACCAACCGTTGATACGATAGGTTGTCAATAAATTGACTGCAGATTCATCCGCAGCCACCAAATACTTGGCAGGGTACTTGCCAACTTCAAGGGCAAATTCACGCCGCGCTTCTTCGCACCGTTCCGCGGCAGGTTTCGAAAGCTGGAAGTCGTTGTGAGAAGCACAACAATGTTGATCAAACGGCCTGCCTTTTTTGATGTCATTCCAAGGTGTTTCAAGGTGCGGCAAATTGTCCTCAGGGAAAGCTCGAGGCCATGAACAGCCGAGAGTTGCTCCTGGATCTCATCGAGATACAGATCCGGTGTATGCTCAAGCATGCCGAGCATCATCTGAAAGATTGTGACAACCACATTTAAATTGAGCTACATGGAGAGCTCACGTCAACGGCGCCCCTAGACATCAAAGGAGCTCTTCCTGAGCGCATTCTGTGCCGAGCAACTTCACCAATTTCGTTCCAGACCTGCCGGACGCGCTGCACCACTCGCAGCGGCATGTCCAGATAGATTGCGATCTCCGTCGAGCTCAGATGAAGTCTTTGCGACATGTGGATCACACGACGCTTGAGATCATGCGAATAGTGTTGCTGCAGAGGCACTGCGCGGTGTTTCCGAGGCATGGCAATGAAGGACAAGAGTAAGATTCGTGACGCGCGGCTGACGTGACCTTTGTGACTCGACGTGTCAGCCACATATATGACGCGTTCAAAACGCGCACACATCGTAGAAAGGCACGGAGTAGAGATTTACATCGTAATTCATTGGAATTCGCTGATATATTTCAACGCAACAAAACAGTACCCTATTCAGAACTCGGCAAGCAGAGAGTACCGCAGACCTCTCACGACACCGTAATTGGGGTGTTTTCGACGCGGAATTTCGATATAATAGACCATGTTGGTCGACAGCGGCGTCAAAGACGTCGCCACCAGCAACTTCAGTGGTCGATTTGGTTCAAAACTGACTGAGAAATGTTGATTTGAACCATGTTGACCGGGTGATCATTCCCGATGGAATAGCATACCTCTAGGGCTAAAATCTACAATTATGGCTCTGTCACCCTCTTTTAAATGACTCACTGTCTGTCCTCCCAAAAATCCAGCGATATTGGAGAAGAACTTGGCATACTCACCAAGGAAAGCTGCAATAATGCAATATGTGCGGCCGCTATCCTTGACCACAATGCATTATTCACGGTCCCCGGCCGTAAGGCCAGTTATAGGTACAATGCAATGTGTCCGTAGACGGGGCACCCTTCTGCATTAGGTAGCTGTCCCCGCACACATTTTCCTCGGCACGCACGGCACCGGCCATTTTTTGACAGTAATCCCATTGAAAAACATTACCAAGCGAGCTTTACATCAAACCCATCCATTTCGGTCATGTATTCCGGCACATCAATACAGATAAGATATTTGACGAACAAAACTGCCTCGGCCACTACTCCTGGCTCGGCTAACGCGTATCTCGTCGTCTGTCAAATGTCCTGACAATTCTGCTACTACACCAGCTCGACATCCCCTCATTGGTACACCAAAACTGCCTCGGCCACTAATCCTGGCTCGGCTAACGTGTATCTCATCGTCTGTCAAAATGTCCTGACAATTCTGCTACTACACCTGCTCGACATCCCCTCATCGGTACACCCTCCGAGTCCTCCACCCAAAATGATCCGCTTTCGCAAAAAAGGCAATTAAAAATTTACTCAATCACTTCATCGTCCCCCTCGTCCTCGTAGTCAGGCGTACCCTTCTCCTCATCGTCGTCTCCCTCACCCTCTCGATAATCCTCATCATCCAAATCCACCACCACAATCTCCACTCCCGGGGCTGTTTCCTTTGCCAGGTACGCGCAACCCTTGGCACGGACACCCGCCCATTTCTCCTTGAGCTTCTCGCAGGTTTCGATCTCGTGCCATTGCTGCTCCCGCGCATACGCGGCGAGGCCCTCCTGCAGCTCGGGTTCCACAGTCCCGGCGCGCCTCTCCTCCCGTGTTGCCCACGTGCCCGCCGACCAATATCCGTACTCGATGGTACGGCGCATCTCCTCCTCCACTAGCACCACGTCTTCATGCCATCGGCGCATTCTCGCGTATGCTTTACACCATTCGATGCGCAACGCTGCAAATCACGTAAGTGGCAATTTTTCTAAATGAAATGCGCCGCACCTTCCACCAGCTCCGCCTCGGTCGGGTCCTCGGCCTTGGCCTGGTACCAGATCCAGGAAAGTGTGCGCCGGCTCTCGCCCAATGCCACCACTCCGAAAGCAGCCACCCCACCCTCTTCCGCTACCTCCTCATAGTCGTGTATCGTCTTCCGCTGCTCCGCTTCCTCCGCCGTAAGCGCACGTTCATTAAGCGCGCGCACGTCGCTGTCCTCCAAGATCTTTAGCTCCATCTCCCATGGCCCATCGCCCCTCAACCGCTTTATGGTGTTCCGAGCGTATCGGTAACGCAATTTAGCTTTGTGTATCTTCAAATTGATGTGACGGAGGACGCCCTGTCCCCTCGTCAGCATCCGCTGGCCGGTGCAATGGCGCAGGCGGAACCGGTTTGTCATCGTCCGCGTGCGCAAACCCTGCCACAGGGCCCCCAGCGCCTCACGCGCCTCCCCAACCCGCAGGTCCGCCTCGGCGTCCGGTAACCCCATCGCGCAAGCCGACACACGCTTCTTCGAATCCAATATATCCGAGGGCATAAACAGACGCACCACTTCTGCATTGCGGTCCGTTTCGGAGTCGAAGAGCGCACGCTGCAAAACTGTCAAATATTTGCGCAGCCTTGGCATGTATGTGCGCTGCAGCTTGCGGAATGCCCTGATGCGCTTCAGCAGGATGGTGCACCGTTTGAGGAAATTCACAGTCTGGACGTCCGTTGGGTTGGCAACAGCCTTGACGTCGATGGCGAGATTCCGTCTAAAACACGATCAGCGAACTGTCAACTGCAAGCGGGTGCGTACGTCCCCGAGACTCACTGAGATTCCTCGATTTCCAAACCCATTAAGATGAATGTGCTTGGTGTGTCCTCTCGTTCGGCCTCGTCCCCCTCTCCACTCTTCAACAGCTCTTCCTTAGCCAGCTTTGTTCGGATCTCTCGCATTGACATCACTACGCTCATCAGTCGGTCGTTATTCCCATGCAGAAGAATGACTCACCTTTCTCCTTTAGCTCGAACGGCGACTCTGTACCATCGGTGTGTTGGCGCGACTCCCAATCGTGCACCCACTTCTTCCACCGCTCGACCAGCTCCGGCGCGGTTTCCCGTAGCGCTGCATCGAATGCCTCGAAGGCATCGCGATGAACCTGTCCCTCCTTCACGTTCTCTGCCATCCGCTTGACGAAGATCCCGCGCCAAGCCACCTGTCGACGCCAGTTATGGAAGCCAAACAAGTCTTCGAGGGTCCCATGACGCGTCCCAATCCCCATCATCTTCGTGGAAGCCGCTGCACCGTTTGTGAATTCCCAATTCTGCTCTACAGTTTCCCCGTGCGTTCGACCCGCGCCCCACATGTAGTGGAAGGAAAATGGCGAATGACAGAATGGTTTGTGAGGGGGGAGATGGAAATTGGGGATTTTGAACCAAAGTCGCGACTGTTCCAGGACCAGGTGCATAGCATCTGGCATTTTCTCCATTCTGGACCAGAAGTATTTGCCGTACTGGCAGGTGATATCGTAGGACAAAATGAGATAAAAAATTATTGCATTGAGGAGGGCCGACAATAAAATGAAATCCATGTTGCATTGACTGCCCACGTTTTGTAATCAGCGCCCAAAGGAGAAAAAAAAAGTGAAGGGGACGCACCGCTCCCCGAGCTGCAAATCCCCGATGCCGTTGGGCCGCCACATGTTATGCCGCGCGCAAGTTACTCCACCAACGCCTGTCGTACGCAAGCCCTTGACGCGTTTCCTGTTCGCCAGGAACACCGCCTGGAATCCGGAACAGCTGGATATCTTCTCGCTGACGTGGTTGCGGAGAAACTCAACGTACTTCTCATGATTCACAAAATAGCCGAACCCGTCGCCAAGGATGGGGTCCTTCGCGGCTGAGGAGACGTTCCGGTTGATTAACCGGAAGTTGCAGTCGGCAGCGAGGAAAAGGAAGTACTTGTACCTATCGCGCCATCAGTAATCCTATCTTCAAAAATTGGGTGACATTACGCACCGCAAGTCTTCAGGCATTGCAGCCCAATTAATCTTGTCCCAGCCGTCCGGGAGGTTTCTTCCGGCGTGTGGACATGCCCGACATGGCAAGGCGAGCTCGCCTTGAGCTGTTCCTCGGACTCCCGAGGGGTCGTGTCCTCTCCCGGCGCGCTTCAGCATAAGCGTCGTGCGGTATTGGCGCACAATATGCCGAAAGGCTCTCCGACAATCCTAAAAATGTTTGCGTAAGAGACACAATCGCGGACGACAATGTTAGACACGTACCGGCAGAGGATTCAGCCCATCGTTGTTCGTCAACAGCTCGAGCGACCGCAAGAAATCATGCGCCGAGATCTTTCCCAGGCAATTCATAATTTGGAACAGCCGCACGACGCCGAATGTCGCGCACGTCCGTGGATCTCGAGCGGTCGCTGGCCGCCACCTGACCCGCATGAGTTGTTGGCGGTGCTCGATATTCCCATCGCACTGGCAGAAGTTGACGTTGACGTCGTGGACCCCGGCCACACCGATGACCACGAAGTGCGTGTGTGCCCTGAGGGGACTATCGCAGCTGAAGCCCGGCGGGTGACCGAGCTGAATGACCAAGCCCAAGTCTTTGAGCGACCGCCGCACGAAGAAATTCCCGTTCCATTCCTTTGCATATTTCATTAGTAAGTCCCCTCCTCGAGAACGATGGGTACACACCTGAATCAAATGGGTTGGGAGGACGGCGTGGCGCGCCACAATGCATTTCTTACAAAACAACCCCGGCCCGTAGCACGACTGCTGAGCGCATCTGTACGTCGGATCTGCCTCACCGCAGCCACCGCATTTGGAATGAATGGCTGGGTAGCCGCGGCCCTCGAGGCGCAGCATTTCATCTAGATACTCGTCCTGGTGGCCTGCCCATGTTAGCATAGGGTGGTCCTACATGATAATAAAGTGAGGTCAGAACCAATATTCACAGTAGCAAGCGGCAGAGAGACGCACCGAGTTTTCGTATACTTTTCTCTTCGACTTCAAAAGAATTCCATCATCGTCATCTTCTTGGACTTCCGCTACTAGAGCAGGGTCGCCGAGGTCATAACCGTGCTCCCAGCTCTCGACAGCAGCGTTCGTGAAGACGTCCTCATGTACGTAGTCCGGGGCCCTAGGCATAACGTTGAGGGGATGTGCGTGGGCTGTAGCGCTGCGGTCATTCGCCGAAACAGACACGACCTGAGCGAAGTGCGGCTGGTGGGTGTGCATTTGAGGTGGGGGAGGTCGCTCGCCGCCGCGCCGCCCCTTTGCCTTTGCCTTGCTGGCCATCTTGAGGTGGTGTTGTCAAGCCGAAGGAAGGCGGCCATCCGAAAAAGGCAGGCTATCCAACCGCAATGCAATGCGGTCGGACGCGACCAGCATAAGTAGCCGGGAGATGGCAAGTCAAGATAGGCGCCAAAAATAGGCGCCAAATCGCCAATCGAGAGATTAAATAGGACGCGCTTCATTGACAGGCGCTTCACGACTTGGTTTAATCAACGACTTCAAAAAATCATTACTTCAAGTACTTAACGAGTTCAAAAATCAAACTTCCCAACGCAGCGCGCCAAGCAGAATGTATTCAGAAATCACGAACAAAATCTAAACTACGGCGAAGACCCGACCCAGATGGACTTGGCGCGTACGGGAAACTGAGACCTTCCCAGCTGTATGAGACCTGGCTCTTGTCGTCCTGGTCGGGGTAGTCTGCCGCCACGCTTTCCGCCTCCCCTCGTCGATTTTGGGCGCCTGGCGAATCATACGGTTGCAATTTGGGTGGGGGGCAAGTCCATTCATTCTCGAGCCGCAGGCGAATGCAGACATAGCAGTAGCTATGTCCGCATTTGTTGCTGTCGAGCGCTGTCAACACAAACACGCGAGTAAATTTTTAAAAAAGACCACGTACATGACAGGGTGCGACTCTGGCGTTTACGTGGGGAGAGCGGTTTGCGGGGAGACGAGGCTGCAAAGGAGTTGGCCGAGTTTTAAATTTGCAGAGAAGACTGACCTTTTTTTCTCCCCTCCTTCAGCCCGAACTGGCCCTCTGCAGCGTGAAGAGGGAGAAGAAGAAACCCTATTTTTTGGGACGCCAGAGAAAAACAAATACGCACTTGGCAAAAAGAGTCGGCCACGGTTGTCGAACGTCCAAGGGTTGCTCTCCGAAGAGCCAGCCAAACTATCCATTGAAGGGGGAGAAAAACTAGAGGCAGCCGGTTGCAACCACATCGGAACTATCTGCTCCGATGTCTCGCCGTCCACGCGCCGCCAGCGTAACCGACTCGCAACAACCGCAAATGTTCACATGGACCGGAACAACTCCTTCCGTCGCGACACTCGTATGCTTCCCGGACTTTAAAGTTTACTCCGGGACTTTACAGACGATGTACCTGAATCCGCTGGCAAGGAGCGAGCGCGTGCGCTCGCATCAAGCATCCCTGGCACCCGGCAAACGCACACGAGGTGCATCTGTATGTGCCCGCGCGCCTGCACCCGCAATTTCTCCGGCGGCTTGTCCCCAAGTGAGTCTACAAGTGCAGTGCGTGAACGTTAACCTCGTATTTCGGGCGCTGCAACCATCATCTTACCTGCTGCAGTTCTCTATCCATTCTGGTGACAAGTGGCAATTACTTGGTCAGATTTGCACTTGGAGCCAAGAGGAAATCGCTTAGAGAAACATATGATTAGCGGCATGCACCGTCCCTTTCCACTGATTCCCTCGTAGCTTGTTCCCAACCGAACCCCGGATGAATAGACATGCTGTGATGGCGGCGCAATTCGATATTCTCCGAGGCGTATGTAGAGGAAACCGATTTGGGCCTGATCAAAAGGTGCGGACGAATCGCGGCATTGGGGTCGCAGGCACCGCTGTACATACATGCATTCTTTGTAGCGGGCAAGAAACTCTCGCAGGGCGTCATTTGACGTCGATATATTTTGCCTGTAAGAAGAATTTTAAACATCGATGTCTGAGAATCTCAAGAGAAGATGCTCGCAAACACCAGCGACTTACCTGAGTGAGCGGCATACCCGCGTAGCTTGCGGGGATCTCACGTATCTCGCGGACGCGCACCTCACGAGCGCGGATCTCCCTGGCTCTTTCTGGAAGGTTGAGTGGCACCGCTCGTAGCTCTCGCCTGCTTGGAAGTCACCATGAAAACTGCTTGGTTCAGCGTCAGGTGTGCCACAAACCTGAAATGCGACATGATGGTGGGTGCGGAGTACGTGACGGCAACCTGTCGGGTCTCAGTAACCTGGCTTCAGGCTCATTGCTGGCACAACTCACCATTCTATCCACATTAAGATACTGCTTTCTCAATTGCGGTGTTTCCTAGAACCGATGGTAGGGACGACGGTCATGCTCAAGCACAGCGTCAGCCAATGCTTCTAGGTGGGATGAGCTCACTCACGAGGGGACCGTGACGTGCAAGAGACCTCGGCGACCCGTGGCGCACTCCCCTCCGCGACTTCACGAACGAGAATGAAGAAACAGGGTCAAAGTGGAAGCGAAGAAAGCCTGTTGGCAAAGCTAATGGCGTGCCATAAGTGGTCGGCAGTGGCGGTCCGGGACTGCCGAGAGGACCAAAAAAAAATTCCTGCTCGTAGCATTAGCGCAACTGCGAGCCCGGAATAATTTTTCTTAGATGCATACAACCAATAAATACTGTATTGAGCAAAAAATTCGGTGTCGGTCGCTTTGTGGAGCAAGGTATTGTGTGAATTGTTCCAGTGTGTCTCCCCAAGCCACCTATCCAAGAGTTCGGAGGGAAATTGGACCGTCTACCGACCGCTGGACGGCCCAAATCATAAGCGATAAGGGAAAGGGGAAGTATGCGCACCCTCTGAAAAAGAATTGACTCAGAACCATAAAAACACGGAACACAGAGGGCTCGCCCAATGTTTCAAAAGTTTGGGTCTCATCAAAAACTTGAGTTTTGAAAGAATCTGCCCAATTCTTCTGGTTTCAAGGTATTATATACTGAAGAGTGATCCGAAATTTTGGACGTCAAAAGATCTGGCGAAACTTCAGCGAGTCTACCACCCTGTGGCTGCTGAGGTGCCAAAGAATATAAAAGGTGATTTCCCTATGATTCAACGCGGGTGTTTTGCAGCTTCAAACACGGGGAGAACGCGATACTACTAAAGAGAGTCACCCGGAGATATTAAATATGAGTGTAGACCGGGAAGCCGAGACAATTGACCACTGACCTGATTTGACAACAAGTTGCTCCAGTTCTGGCCACAGACATGCGTATGGAGCGAGGAAATCTCGATTTGAGGTCGTGATGAGTTGAGGAATGGTACCCGGAGGGTCCGAGGAATGCAAGAGGCCGGCAGAGCGTCGAATGAGTGAGCGCGACTTGAGAGTGATTAGTCCAAGTATGGTAATTGTCACTCGAGTAATGAGGCTGACACACACCATTTCTCTTTGGCCGACCTGAGTTCTGGGTCGCTTTTCACTCTGAAAAAGGCCGGGAAGGGCTCTATATGCGTTCGATTGGCTCCAGAAACTCTCATGTATTTGAAAAGCAGAAAATATTACAGGTATGATGACCACAAAGTTCTCCGCAGGGACGACAATACCAGCATAGTTATTTCTTGAAGACGCCATTCAAGTTCGCGCTCAAGACGTGATTCCTTCCTGCACGCGGGTGCGGATGAAGAAAATTGCCTGGCAACAAGCTACAACACGCCGGATGGTAAGACAAAGGGATTTACGAGCCGAGGCAGGACACACCAAGCTCGGTGTTCAAGCGCACGTTCTCACGGGGCACGGAGATAGGGAAAGCCGCCAGGAGGGTTGGGGAAGTTGCCCTGCATTATTGGCTTGTGACTGACTGTGACGAACTCGAGACATCAAGGAGACCAGCTCCCTCGCTTCCCTCGCTTGATCAGTCCTGCCCAGTTACATCGATGCCGCCCCAGCTCATGTCGACCAACATGACGGTCGAGGAAATGATCCCCGACACGCTCAATCCCGCCCATGACCCCGGATTCTGGTGCTTGCCGCCGGTGCGAGATGAGCCAAGCGAGCATCGGCACGGGGGGTATCGTATGTACCTCGTTAGCCAAGGGAGGGCGGTGGGCATCTGGTACAATTGGTATGCTGCATTTTGTGTACCCTCTCGGAGATGATGAGCTGAAAGCCGCGCAGGACATTGGTGAAGGCCATGGTGAGCGGCTATCCTTCCGGCGCACAACGAGGCCACGACACAATGGAAGGGTGTGTCGCCGAGTGGCAACAGCACTGCGTCCTTGGTGTCCACCCTCATCCGCCGGGGCCGAGCATGACAGACCCTGTGCCCGCCCCGATTGCACAGCCGTCCACACGGTCAGCCCAACCGGTCATATCGCCCACCATGTTGCGGGGAACGCCAAGCCCGCCCAAGTCAAGAGGGTGTGTGGCCAAGCCCGAACTTCAGGCACAACTGTAAGATAGAATTTAGTTATTAAGTACAATACGCCAACTGATCTGGCATACTTTATGCAGGTACTGTTTGCCTGACTTGTCGACCTTATCTTTGGACGACGACGAGACGTCGGTCTCAAGCGTCTCGAGCTTGAACGCCACAAGCTGGGACGACGTCCCCGAGGTTGCGCGATATTTTGCCCTCTGGGGTGGGCGCATCGTCTATACAGACCGGTAAGCGACTCAGATTCTGACGGCTTCGAATTTTGTGTTCATTTGATTCGCTTGAAACAGTGGCTACGCGAAGCTGGCATTCCTGAGGGCGGAGGCTGAGGGGAGCAAGCCTCGCATCTTGTCGACCACAAACTATGACGAGGCGCAAGCTTTCTCCGAGTCGGTATATTGGCTGTAAAATATATCATGTACATTTTGGTGCGAAAAGGAAGAGAAAAAAAACAGGTTCTTGGTATTTTTCCGCCCTGGGGAAAGAGGCAAGCGATCAAGGGACATCAGGAAATGATACAACGTATGAGGAGGGCAGGGTGGAATACTCACGTAAAAATAAAAAACTGGTCAACAAATCTCGCTACCCAATCGCTACCACCTACTCAGTCGACAACGCAAAAATGTCCCAACCACTGCCTCAGAACCCAGCATCCCAGGCGCGCATCCCAACGCCGACCCCGCGTCAAGATGCGCCGGGTTCTCCGCCCTCCGAGCAGACGGAACCCCCTCCTCCCTCCCCGACCCCAGATGCGCTGGGTTCCTCGCCTCCAGAGGGGCAGACGGAACTCCCTCCTCCTCAATCTGCTCTCGTTACCACCCTCAAGGCGAAACCTCCCCGTCATCAGAAGGGCGCGCCCAAGGGGCGCCCTGGGAAACTGTCCTGGGTCCACGGGACCAAGAAAAAATTCTTCGAGCAGCGTAAGGAAGACTGGCTCCGGGGGTCGGAGCAAAAACTCGCCAGTGCGTTCTACATGAAGATGGTGAAGTTGTTCATCAAGAAATATGGCCGCGACATCCGGGATGACCAAGACCTTGCGGAGGACGTCGCGGACCCGCCTGATGAGGCGGCGAATGAGGTCGTGCACGAAGTCCTCACCGACGAGGAGCAGACATTCCGTGCGGACCACCTGAAAACCTTGCGGAGCGTAAGGATTTTTTCTTCTCCGATAAATTAATTTGCGATTGACTGTTCTTGCAGCGGATTGGGGGGTGGTACAGGGCTGAATACGGCGCGCTGCTGAAGACCGACAAGGAGGCGTTCAAGGAGTTGTTCACGGGTGCCTTGGATAGCGCGCCGCTGAAGCCTCAGCGCGGGCGCATGAACCACTTCTACTCCCGGAAATTCTACGAGATGCACATCAAGCCGCACGTGGACGTCCGCATGGAGTGCCTGAGAAGGCGCGCCGAGTTGGCGGGGGAAGAAGAGCCCAAGCTCATCGACGTGGTGGCGAAAGTGACAGCAGAGAGGTGGGAATTGGAGACCCCTGAGTTCCAGCGGGAATGCGAGCTCGTGAAGGAGCGCGAGCACGAGCAGGCAGTGGTGGCATGGCAGACCTTGATGGCTGACAGTCCCTCGAGGACTCCAGAAGAAATCGCGTCGTAAGTCGTTGGGTTGACGCGGTCCTTTTGGATGTTGACGATTTGATGTCAGCACGCTTGAGAATGCCGCGTACTATCTGCAGCCCTTCGTCAACGCAATCCAAGCACGCTTTGGCATGTGCGCCACGGTCTTGTTAGCTGGCCCTATCGGGATTCGAGGAGGGCGCATCGGTGTGCAGAGGTAAGATGAAAGCTGTTAAGGATCTTTACAGCACAAACTCACCCACGATTTGACGTGCAGTGTGCACGCTGGAACAACGAAGGGACTTTCATCGGTAAATTGGCCAACTTTCGACTGGGTGGGCTTTAAAAGAGTCGAAAATATTATGATTACATTTGCAAGGGAGTGCTTTTGTACGTATGGTTTTCATTACAAGCTAAACAACATCTAACAGTCTAATTTCTGTAGCGGACGCGGAGTGTCAAGCCCGAGCGGTGGCATCACCCAACGAAGAGGACGCAGAATCCAGCGAGGGAGTAGCGCCGGCCGTCTCAAGATCGGGGAGTGCGGGGAATGGTAGCGACGGCTCGGTGCCGGCAGGCCCGCAAGTGCCGCTGGTCCAGGGCCAGCCGGTGGTGCCAGCAACGGGGGCTTCTGCGTCGACGCCTGCACCAGTGGATGTCCAAATGGGGAATGGGGACAACGGCGGGGAAGGGGGTGACAGCGAGGAGGGTGGTGTACGCGAGGGGGGCAGGAGGGAAAACATCGAGCCATATGACAAGCATTGGCAGCGCGACGACCGCCCCAACTGGACTCCCGAGCTGGGGTGCGCCCATCTTGCATTCGAGATAGGGAGGAAGTGGGGGCTGGAGTGGGCGGTCTGCGTCCAGAAATTCTTCGATTTTGAAGCCGGTTGGGGGTTCGTCGACGAGGGAGCGCGGCTGGGGAGGGATGGCCGCCCTCCCCAGGTGAACAGGTGGTTGTCGAGGGGGAGGAGATGGACATTGCCACCGACTCTGGGAGAGGATCTCGGGACGCGGGAGACAGCCGAATTGTGGATAGGTCTGTGGTGGAGCTGGTGGAAGAGCCTGCAGCCCAGGGAGCGCTCGATAGAGAGTAACGGGGAGCTGTCCCGTCCTGAGCTCGCGGACTGGAGCGAGATGGCGGAGCTGCACGGGAAGAATGGCCTTTTGCAAGTGATGGCGTCGTTGGCGTGGTGGGGCACGATCGCGCAGAAGAGGGACTCAGGTGCGCGAGCAGAGTGGCTCGTGGCAGTGAGCGATGTAACGTGGGTGCTGGAAAAAGTCCTGGCGTCAGGGGAGATCGCGAGGTAAGCTTCTCGACGCCATTCAAAAAAACAGATACTCACCCTGAGCAAAAAAAAAACCAATCAAGCCATGACCCCGACCCTGATACCGACGCCGACGCCGACGAAGCCCCAGGAGAAAAGAGAAAGCGTAGAGGGAGTGGGGGCGCTGGTGGAAAGTAAGTCCAAAATGAAATAAAAGTGCTCTGTCACTCACCAAAAAACAAGGAAAACTGCTGGGAAAGAGAAGGCAGGCGACCTCGACGCGCCACCAAAGAAGAGGCAGCGGAAGGCGACGGAAACGGACGCCACGGTCCCACGGCGCGCCACTAGGCTTCAGGCAGGTTCGCAGGATGCTGCGGGTAATCGACGGAGCACGAGAAAGAAATCTGAGTAAGTGGCGTGAATAAATGTCAAGGGTTAATTGTTAATGTGGAAACCTACAGCGTGAACGAAGGCGGGGCAAAAGGGGGAGGGAAGAAGGCCAAAAGGCCAAAACCGAAGCCTGCGTACAAAGGGAGGAGGTAGTGGGCGACTTCTTGCTTGTAAAAACGGGTGTGTGCGGCCCCCTTCGAAAAATATTATTGAGTTGGCCGAAAACAATCGCTGCAAGGAAGGGCATCAGTGAGGAGGGTGTACTGAGTTAAGAGGAATGTCCTACACTAGCCTGAATGCGCAGGGCCAGCCGGGATATGGACTTGGCGAGATTTACATGACTTGGCGTGGCGAAGGAGAGATGTGGCTGTGCTCTCAGCACAGCCAACGTCTAGACCGGTCCATTTCCGGCTCGCGAGCCATAATCGGGAAAAGTCGGAGCGTGGAAAGCTCTTCCGACAAGCGCCCGAGGATAAGCGCTTGGTTACTATGCCAAGTTGTGATCGGGTACGTTCAGGTGCATTCAGAGGAAGCGCTTGTGGAAGCGCCCGGTAGGTTTTGGTGACGGAAATTTTGCGAGCCCGACATTTTAAATTGGGAGAGAGAAAGCAATTGGATTAGAAATAAATACAAACCATTAAATTAGTAGGAAGAACCAAGGGCTACAACTGAAACCGGGAAATTCAGTGAAGCTGAGTAAAAGGGAAGGAGGAGGCGACAGGAAGTGATGGCGTAGAATAAAGTTAGGATCTGCGGAAAATTAGCAGAAAAGCAATACAAGAGAACCGCCCCCAAAATGGGTGCACAAACTGGAGATCGGGGAATGCCGAGAATATAAACAAAGGCCAACAAGAGAGTAGCTGTTGTCGGGAAATACCGAGGAAGTGATGAAGGCGAGAACTATAAACACGTGCCAACAAAAGAGCGGCTACGGTAGGGGAAAAGCCGGAGAGGTGATGGATCTGCAGGGAGGGAACAGCCACAAACCGCCAAAACAATATTGATGGGCGAAAGGGGATGGTGTTGTGGAACAAAATTGATATCATCTAAAAATAAACCGATCCTACCGAAAAGGGAACGATTGAATGACCATCAATCACATCAAAAAAAAATAATAAGAAGCTTAATTGGGATACACCAAAAGGGGTGAAATCCGGGGATTTTGCCGGCGAGAATATCAATTTTCGCCCAAATAGGCAGCAACAAGGCATCTACGACAGCATTGCATTCTCCCTATAACTGGCCTTATGGCCATGGCCCATGAATATTGCAATATTGCATAGGACCACGGCCTGCTATATTGCATTAAAGGTACAGTCTCTACATGCATACTAGAACATGCTGAACTCAAACTGGGGCCCATTATTAGGTGGTAAAAGGAGATCAGTATTTGGAGAAAGTGGCTCTGTCACTAATTGCGCCGGAATTATCCTGGCAGAATGCACTATAAATTGGGGTAATCCGACCAGAAATGAGCAAGATAAAAGGGAATCGGTCGCGGATTCAAAAATCTGTCCGAATCCGGAAATTTTCGTTCGCGCCTTTGGTTCCGACATTAGCTGTAACGGCATCTTATTTTTGAAATTTCCTATCCAGTTTCAAGCACTTGTAAACGAGATTTGTTTCAATTTATTTAAGTGTCCTCTAAATGGGATTCGAAACCTAAATTATTGACAAAGATATCTACAGACTTGATATCCCAAGTTTCAGACAGCATTTCAACTCCGTTTATTCCTTATTTTTCATATTGCATTTCATTGCTTACGAAAGGCACAGCGAAACTTCAAGTTCTGCAGAGTTTTATTTGGGCTTTGATAGATTAGATTGAAGATTGGATTTCACCAAGTATTAAATCAGATATATCAAATTCAGTTTCGACCCGAATGATTGGGTTTATGAAACTTTAGGAAGTCCCACTAATTTAATATCCTCTTAAATTGAGGAACCAGCGCTGTGATTGTTCACTGGGTCAATTGTTCATTCCTTGGCAATCACGATAAAATTACCATAAAAGGCAATTCGGCTGTTGCCGGACTGAAAATTTTCGCGTTTTTAGGCCTATTTGGGTCCAAAATTGTGCCATCACCTGTCACCGAGGCCAAAATTGTTCATTCACAGGCCCGTGTCACCCGTCACCTGAACCTTTGGTCGAAACGCTACAGTAGTCTGTAGTTTACCGCGCCACTGATGTGTGGTCGCCTGCTTATTACCAATCATGAAATGTTCCCACGGCCTTTGCTTCCACGCCACCAATGCTCTTGGCTTTCCCTCAGCTCCCTGGCCCTCCACAAGCGCTACTGGCGGCTGAATATCATCGGTGGAACTCCAAAGGTGCGGGGAATGCTACCAAAACTGTCCAGAAGGAAACCTCCAGCTACTGTACTATTTCGATCAATTCGGCAGTCACGCATCACGCACCCCCTGTGCCGCGACGAATTTTGGTCTCGGTCACTGGTCACAGCGCCCAGTGCCGAATGTAAAATCCATGACATCCGGGCCAAATCTTCCTTAGAGGTGCAAAAAAGGCGGAATTTGCAGTTCTTTTTGTCTGAAGTGCCAAATTTTTGAGGATGTCACGCCAAAATTGGCTCGTTGCCGAAGTGCCGAATCGGTGTTTTCGGTCACGGGTCACAACCCATGCCGAATTGATTGAAATAGTACAGTAATGCTCAGAAATCATTGCGCGTGCTCGACGAAAAATGCCTCTTGAGTGGATCCCTCTACGCTGTTCGTATTGCAAGAAGAAACTTTGCAAATACACCTCAAATCTTTTCACGGGACAAGCCTTTCGTTCCTCGTCGCCAAGGTTTCGAAGCCTCTCAAAATTCTTGACTCTCTCCTCTTCTCTTGACATTGTCTTTCTTGACTGGAAGCTTCGGATATTCTACACTGCAAATGCCTCATTCGATTCTCAATGCTTGTCAAGGCGGGCCGCATTTTAATGGGTGCACTGACCATTTGAACGGTACGTCATCGACACTCCGGTCTCAGCTCAGCTAGGTCGAAGTCGCCGCTACTTCAATGTCCGTGTTGGTTTCCAAGGCTTTCTGCTGGGTTCCAAGACATACTGCTCCTCACGGCGACCCGCACCCGACAACACAGTGTAAGATCGGCATGCTTCGTGCCTGGGAGAAAGCATTCCATCGGCGCCGAGGGCCTTCTCATATACACGGCCCCCATGCTACGGAGGACCCACGCATGCTTCGCTCCCGCGGGACCGGTTGCGTGCGGCGGGAGCTCTCTTGCGCAATAGGACATTGCTGGACTACACGAGAGAAGGTGTGCTGTCCCACCGCCAAGGACTCTGCGAGACCAGAGTGCCGAGCGCGATTGCTGATCTCGAAAAACAGCGATTCTGCTACCTCCAACCGGCATCGGGATTTGGTGCGAGAGGGTTTGAAGAGGCTTGAGTGCCTGTGAGTACTGTGTTTCGCATTCAGAGTCGTTTAGATGCTGAAGAGAGCCCGGTTCAGAAATGTCTGTCCATGCAATTCGCTCATGAGGTGAGCCTTCCTCATGATGGGGTGAGGATAGCATCTGGGGTGCTTTCAATGGCTGGTGAGAGCTTGCTGATACTGTTCATCACGTCGCTGCCCACCGTGCGGCATGTCTAGTTTCCGCTGGTGTTTGTATTTATTCAATAAAGTAATTTGTAATCCTTGTTTAACTTCTTGAGAGCTATTTTTCATGCCGCTTATCGCCCTTTCTCGGCTCATAACTCGACCAACCTAGATTTCAGAACCGCTGCTTTTCATAAAAAAGGCCGAAAACGCATCAACAAGTCCACCTCCTGTAGTACTAATGAGATTTTTGTCCACCCTGTTATTCTGATGTATCACTGGGGTAGTTTTACACGTCAAGTGGCCGGGGTAGGGCTGTGGAAGCGAGAAAACGCGTCGTGGTTTGGTGTGACCAGGTGTGACCAAGGGGAACTCGGGATTCGAAAATCGAAAAGTTTTTTTCGGCCCTGAGCTGACCCCCCCTCCTTCCCTATAGGGAAGGAGTTTCCCACCCCTAGGGTCGGGCCGGCTCCTCCGCGCCCAGCCGCCGCTCTCCAGCTTACTTCATACCCTTCCTTGGGCTTAATGGTGCTTGTCTACACCATCTAATGAATGCAGGTGATACATTTAACAGTCTGCATTCTAGCAGCTCAATAATTTTTGACCTGAGAACCAATCACAGTTGACCTCAATTTGGCTCAAATCACAGAAAATGTAGGTTCAGACCAAGTTCAGACTGATAAATATTGTTCTATTAGTTCCCAAACACTTATATGTGTTAATTACAACTGGTCAATACCCCTCCCTTGGTCTATGAGGCATTTTGAAGCTTTAAACTTTAGGTACAGAAAAGTTTTTTTCAGCCCTCCCGGGACCCCCCCTCCCCACGTACAATATTTTAATCCCGATTTCCCCTTGGGTGTGACAGGACGCGATGATTGGTAATAATTTGGCGACCAATCGCCCGATCGAGCTAATCAACAGACTACAAACAAGCGAGGTACGAGCTAAAAACTGTTTGTAGCGTCTGTCTACGAGAGACTATGTCTGGGCTACCAACAGCCACCTTTGGGAATGTGCCTGTGTCGTATCCTCTTCCCTCTGTGCTATCGAAAGCCAGAACCATGTGCATTCATGTCGCAAATGATTTGGTTATCAAGGACGCTGTTTTCAATCCCCCGCTTTGAAGACACTCCTGGGCTATCGAAAACTCATTTGCCTGTATCGCATTCGTTGCGCTTTTCGAAAGCTTATTCCCTTACCTTATTGAAAGCCAGAATTTGGCGCGCTCATGTCGCAATCCGCTTTGGTCATCGGGATTCCCACATCTGCCATCGAACGCCGGGCTTCGCATTTCTTGTACCCATTCCCTTGCAGGGTGTCGAGAACCCTCGCCATGCGATCGGTTTATGCTTCTTCTATGCCTTGTTCTGCACAGCGAATTTTCCCGAGACTCACAAGGATGGATCGTAATGCGAATGCTGACACAAGAGCTAAGTCTTTGTCTACTTTTATTCCCTCATTTCTACACCTTCCTTCCGATGTTCAAATCAGTACTCAACCCACCCCCCCCCCCCAATGTGAACCCATTCCCCTCGAGATTTGCCCGGTGCCATCCCGTTTACAGCCAGACCCTCTGGTTTTTAGATCATGCAAGGTAGGATTCTGGCCATATTGTAGTACGAAAATAGTATGTACTTACATTTGTTGCCGTCAGTACTGCTAGATCAATATAAGTGACATGTTGATACGGTGACGGTGACCTTACCCGATGTCAAAAGTCAAATTCAACCTCGGCCTTTAGGCTACCCTAGGGAGAGAGGGAGGGAAGAGGGAAGGACTCCGGAGATGATCAAGGCATCGCATCCACCCCCCATCAGGGAAACACCACATGTCTATGTGGTACTATGGAGAGGCCCATAGAGCGGTAGGCACGTAGGCATGTACCCTCTATCAAAGATGGCCATAGCGTCCATAGATGGTAGAGCCATAGAGCCATAGAGCCATGTAGATCAATGTAGAGCACGTGGTTCTATGATAGAGGTCCCATAGAAACCGCGTTTCTTTCCGTTTCCCATGCGTCGCGTGCACCATCAAGCGGGATATTGCGGAATATCAGGCAGAACAGAGGGCGAGGTATGAAAAATATGGATTTCAAGCAAAACATGAACTAAAACTACAAACAAAAAGCAAAAAGAGGCACCGGTGCAGTGCAGGCTAAGATAGACCGGGAATGCAGTGCTTGACGACTTGAAGGATTTTCCGAGAACTTTGCAGGTGCCGACTAGGAACAAGAAATGAAGCACACTTGAGGAACTTTGAAGAGACTTGAGGCGACTTTGAGGACAGTTGAGGACAGTTGAGGACACTTGAGGGGGCTTGATGAGACTTGAAGGAAAGCTTGATGCCACCGACTTGAAGGGAAAGCGGAAAAGATGGTGGTGGTGGGGGAAGAGCGAAGTGGGAAGCAAGCGATTGTGCGGACTTGGGAGGATTTTAAAAGAAGTCGGCCTTCGGTTGTCGTGGCGTCTGACAACGCATATGAAATCTGCCCTACGACGTATCACGACGTAGCGAACATGATCCGCGGTGGAGAGCATGGGCAACCGTAGTGCAGGTGCCTCTATGGCGCGCTACAGAGACAGGTCGGGTCTATCCACCGGAACATTGCGATCCGTGGTCTATGTCGGAGCCGGGGCCTCTACCTGACCAAAAGCTGTTTCCTGATGCCCGAGGTGAGCGTGATGTGCCAGGAGATGGGCACAGACTCACGAAGTTACGGCCCGATCCTGAGTCACCTGGTTGAAATCCTACCGTAATCTGTCTGCACCGTTTATAGACAATTACATTCGGGCGCAGTCCCGTTAAGAAATATTAATCGAAGGAAGACTCAAGAGCAATTGAAAGACGCCTATCTTGACACCATCGAGCTTAAGAGCGCTTGACGCAAGTATTTTGGGTCGACTTTATCCCGAACTAATCAAATTCAAGGAGAGACTCCCAGCCCGGCCCGCCTCTTGTCGAGCTTCGGTGCATGGAAGGCTCGCGCAATTTCCATCCGGGCCGCCCTCAGCTGACCACATGGCCGTGATACGTCGAGAGCGTTCATATTAAACTGGATGCCGGGCGTGACTTTCCTTCTCTTCAATGTCTCGCCCCTACCTCACAGCCTTCCTGGCATTTCTATGCGCGACGCCGGGAATATCGAAGTTCACGGGCCAGCACCACCCGTCGCTACCTAGAAAGCATTGCACCGTTCAGCACAACCACAACGGCGCCGATGACTCTGCACACATTCTGAAGGCCTTCAAAGACTGCGCAACCGATTCCGTTATCACGTTCCTACCCGCAAACTACTCTGCGTACACGCCCATTACACTCGCCGGACTGAGTCAATTTCCGTCTCTTTGCGAATGTGGCGGGATTTAAAAGCAAATAGACAACGTCGTCATCCATTTGAACGGAAACCTGTTGCTTCCCAACAATATAACAAAGGTTCAACAGGAAATGAGCGTTACGACGAACCAGCCGAACGTATGTTTTTTCGCTTTCGTTATTGCAACGGTAGCCATGTTCAAACAGACAATTGCGACTCCTTGGTTTTACTTCCACGGTAATACTATTTTATCCTGCGGTAAATTATGTTGACCTCTTTCAAAGGCAGCAACGTCCAGCTCATCGGGTCCACCGACTTTGAATGGGGTAGATTCTATGGATTCGGTAACCATTGGTGGGACTTGGGAAACCAGGTCGGTATTTCCCGCCATCCCGCTCTCCCAGGCCTGACCAAATATCATTTTGGACACTCCGGCCATACCTAGCCACGTTCAACGTGACGAACGGTTTTTTTTTCCTTGACAAGCCCTGCTCTTCAACAACTTATATCATTCGATGAAGGTTTGATGCGCAATCTCAAGGTCAGCTGGAGGCTGCTACTTATCGTGTGCTTGGCATTCCGTTAACCATTCAGTCACAAGGTTATCAAACCTGTCGCCTGGGGTTGGAATCTGCCTGGAACGAATCTTCGAGTCGAGAATCATTTCACGGATGCTGCACCGGATAATGGGACGCGCTGGAACACGGTTGTACGTGGTCCGTTTTTTTTCTGGTTTTCGGAAAAAACTGATGAGCGCTGGGGCTATTAATTATAGAGCTTCCCGTTTAACACGTAAGTTGCTCTCTTCAAACAAGAGACATGGGTTGAATCGGAAACGACGCACCTTCCAGCGACGGTAGAAAAATAATGACCCCAGTTCATTACCATTCTTAACTTTGTGTAGGGATCAATATCTCCGGACAAAACATCACCGTGGACGGGTACGGGTCTCCTTCAACTAGAGTATAACATACTTACTTTCCTCCAGATACTACGGCCGCAATGGCGACGACTGTATTTCTGTGATCAATGGAGCACGAAACGTCTTCGCGACCAACGGCTTCTGCGGATTCTCTTCTCATGGTCTGAGCATCGGGTCTTTGGGAAAAGGCGGCTCCTTCCAGACTGTGCAAGGAGTAGTATTTAAAAACTGGACTATGGATGGAGCAGTTTACGGCGCGAGGGCAAATCTCTCTCAAAATTCTAACACTCCATCCTATCTTACCTTGTTTCAGTTCAAAAGCTGGACGAGCGGCGCCGGTTTCGCAGATAATGTTACCTGGGAAGATATCACGCTCGTGAACGTTTCAACTCCTATCTTCCTAACTCAAAAGTTCGTCATCGTCATTCTACTCATTAGTATGCGCCTAACCTAGGTGATACCGAAGCTACTTTGATCAGGTACGGATTTAACTCCGTTTGCGAGTAGTCTTCTTTAAAAATAAATATTTGTAGAGTCTGGGGCCTCCTCCGAACGTCACAAGCAACAGCAGCACACACATATCCAATTTCAAGTACAATAACTTCAAGGGTGGTCTGAACGCGAATTGGAGTAAGTTGAAGATTTACCAACCTTGATCAATTGGCATTTCTGAGCTTTGTTATCCATAGCGGACGGATGTGCGCAGCCTCCAATAAGAATCCAAGCATTTCGAATTGATACGATTTTTTTATTCAGCATGCATCACTCCGGTGTGTTGGAATTTCGTCCAGGGTGGAGACGCGACGCAGAGCATCATCTTCGATCTCTATCCAGGGACAGGTTCGTTGAAGTTTATTCCGTCTGGGATGAACTCAACATCATTACTGCCGTTAGCGGTCAATATCTCGGTGGGGAAGATCGATGTTCATCCATTCGAGAAGCCCGCAAATGAGACGACTGTCATCTGTGACCCGGCGACGTTGGCTCCCGGCGAACAATCGACTTTGGGATTCAATTGTACTCGGGGACCTTATGTTGCGACTCCGATTGTTTAACTTAACTCGGAGCAATGCAAAGAACAAAATATTTTAACGTTATTTTGCCAAAAGACCTGGGGCTCGTTGCGGCTTGCGCTACATGGGGATTTTTGATTGGAAACCTGTTCTGAAACTTTGGGAAACCTAAGGTCATTTTTGATTCTGCACCAGTGCACCTGCCCCAGATAACATCGAGAGTGTCTTCTTGTATTAAATCACCAGTGGTAGTCACATCGGAAAATGAATAATTTCACCTATAGTGAATTTGTAACTGAATCTTATGGTTTCACTGCTGCAGTGAAATTGTAACTTAATTTCAAAGACTAGTACAATTTGAATCTGTAGGCGAAGTTTATGGATTCAGCTCCGATTTCAGTGCGTTTGAGTTTTTAAGTTTCAGAGACAAACTCACCAGACTCGAAAGTGTGGATGAAGTTCAAAGTTTCACGAACAGATTCAACCACTGCGAAGCTAAAAGATTCAGCTTGCCCGAATTTGTGTGTGAAAACAATAGATTCAATGACGGATTCAGCGACGGTGAAACTATAAAATTCGATTATGGATTCGCCACGCACTGGAATTGTAAGTGAAACTTTAAAATTCACTGCATGTGAAATTGTTCTGCAGGCGGTCTGCAGTACCTCTGCAGACGTTCTGCAGTCGGTCTGCAGTCGGGCGGCGGTCGGTCTGCGGCTCATTCGAAATTCAACATATCACATAGCGAATACATATGTATACGATACAAGATATGCGACAGCAAAATACAGACAGGTAGGTAGATTGCTACATTTCAAGATATTGATAATCAGGTTGGGCACAAGACTTGGAGGACCTGTGCGGCGCAGCGTCCAACAGTTTCGATATATGTAGGAACTTTGCTATCGAATTTCATGTTATTCTTCCACTCTCCCTGGGTGGGCAGAGTCGCATCTCCGCGAGCGATCTGTTTCGGACGCTTTTGATAGAAATCCTCACACGCTGGACTCCACCACCCAACGTTCAGTCCGGATTTTTCGAAGTATATTGGGCGCGGCCACCAAGAGATAGTGGATGTTTGTCTGTTGCCGGGTGCGTTGAGATCGCGTTGCCCTGATTCAGGTCAGTGAAGTGTATTGTCAACGAACGAAAGAAAGCCACCTGTAGCAACGTGGTAGATACCACAGATCAAGTCCAATTCCTCGGTCCTCAGCTCGTCATCCCAATACAGTTCTTTGGACCGCAGGTTTCGAAAGCATATACCGTGTTCCGTAACATCGTCGCTCGGCTCCAGCAACGCATCCTCCGAAAGCAGTACAGCTCGGGTGATCCGCCCGGAAACACCGCCATGCACACTCAGCGGCGATGATTCCGATTCAGATGACGATGAACTTGTGGATGCTGGTCTGTTCCGAGCTTCTTGTGTCTTTACTTCTGCTCACCTATCTGCATAATCCCGGAATGTGGCGCTACATTCCGGGATTATACAGATAGAATTTTGGCGGAAGAATGTCGACGGAGGAGTGCTCAACGCGTCGGACGTCAGGCGGTGATTCGTGTTTCTTTATGTAAATGGAACACTGGTAAATATTTACGCGCGAGAGGTCCGTTTCAAACTGGGACTTTTTGCCTCAGTGACGCCAAATCACCGGCTTAGAGTTGATGAAGTTCGTTTGCTCTGTTGAATCGCGGGTCAGTTCTTGTAGCCTGCGCATCGAGGGAAGTGGACAATTATTGCGTACCTAGGCGGCAATCGTCTGGGATCATGGTCAAGTTCGTGCCGTTGAGTTGCATGACGGCCTGCGCTCGGAGATGAGCAAAGTCGGCCAAAATACGGCACAAGAGCGAACCTTATTCTTGGATGTGAACTGGGTCCATTCGGGCCCTGTGTAAATCGACAAGTCATCAGTGATAGAGTCAGGTAAGACGCTGGGGACGCACGAGGAACAACGCCATGGCCGTCGTTCGGCGTCAAGCTCGTAGCGAACGATACCCAGTAGTCGATTATAACATCGCTGAGGAAGATCGAGGCCAGAGACTGGTCAGCGGGGTCACCGTATACGTAGGGAACGTCCGATCCATGAGCCACTGATACGCCATGATGAGCGTTGAACTTGCGAAAGGGTGAAAGACGAACCTCCGTCGTAAGGTGGAGTGACCGACTCCGGTTCTGTGTAGTGGTATCCAAAGGTGGCGACGCCGGCATTGGTGGCGGTTTCCATCCAGAAACGGCGGAGAGCCAGGAAGTAGAGGTCAGTAACTGTGTTGATTGCATTCAACTTGTGTTGAAAATGGATCGTGCACTTGAATCGAGCTCACAGGCAGCAGCCGCGCGCTTGAACACGGGGCTGAGACCGAATGTCTGATTTCCCGTGCCGAAAGGTGAGCCTACGATTATGATTTTAAAAAATGTTAGCAGATTGTGAACACGCAAGGGTGTCTATTCACCGAGCGCCGGGTCATCGGGATACAACACGAGCAGCTCGGCGATCGAAGCATTCAAGTCCGCCTCCGAAACGGCAGGGGTGAACATTGTTGTGAGGCGCTCGACGAGTTCTTCAGTCGAGTTGATTGTCGTCGGCGTGAATATCGTCCCTGCGTCGTCAATCTTGTCACACAACACGAGCATCCATCGGGTTTCACTACGTACCTTCATCCTTGTTTGTCCCTGAAATGAACGGCAGTTTCGCGAACTGGCCTCGTGCAAACAACACCGAGGGCAGATCAGGAATGAGACCTCCCAGGCCATCGAGAACGGGCCCCCACGTGAACTGGACCGTCGTCTCCGCCGCTGCCGCAGACAGTCCCGCAAATATCTCCTCTGTGCCGGCATTCTGCAGACAGGGGATGGCCATGTTCGTGTTTGCCTCGTCTGCGCAGGACGCTACGCCCTTGACAAAGTTGTGCCAATCTCTTTCCCCGCGTTCAGGAGGGAACAACGGCAGGCTGGCTTGCGAGCCCGATTCGAAGATCTGGGCAAAATGCTGAGCCAATTATCTTGAAGTGGCGAAACAGACAGCATACCGCGGCCCGAGCGAGGCTAGGAAGGTCTGCGTTTAAAAACAGGATAGCGGACATGATAGCCCCCGCACTTTCTCCAAAAATCGTGACCTAGTCATTTTGTTTCGGGTGCGGAAGCATATTTTGGGGAGGACGCACCTTCGTGGGGTCCCCTCCGAAGAGACCGATATTTTTCTGCACCCATTGCAGTGCAGCAATTTGGTCCCTGAGACCCAGATTCACTGCGCCTCTGTTATCTGCCTCTTGACCTTGAGCAAAGCCCAAAGGTCCCAGACGATAGTTGAAATTGACGTAGACGATAGGTGTGCCCTGGACTGCGGTCAGGGAAAGAGAATGCAATATGCACAAAGGACACACTCGGACAACACTTTGAGCAACTAAGGCGCTTGCATTAACTATGTCTGCTTGACCTGCTATGAAGCCACCGCCATATCTACGACAGATTCAAGCTTGGAGAAAGAACCGGGTGAGGGATCACCTACGTCCAAAACATCTGTAGCGGCCTTCAGGCTCGAAAACTGTTCCGATTGTGTGAAAGCTCACCACTGGTAGCTTCTCACTGGACGGAGTTCCGCTGGGCCGAAGCACGTTGATCGTCAAGCAATCTTCCGAGATCTCAGAGGCAGGGAGACCCTTTCCAAAGTTAAAGGGAGAGCGAAATGATTGAATAGCCGCTGTACCAATTGCAGACAGGCCAGCCCGAACTGGGTAGCATTGAACGTGTTGTCATCGAGAGAAGTTGTGAGCACGGGAGGTCTCAGGCGCAGGTTCCCGAGCGGTGGCCGGGCGTATGGGATTCCTGGGATTTGCAAAAAAGATAAGCTGGTATCTGGGGGCAGATGGCAGCACGCACCTCCGAAGAACTCCTGCCCCAAAAAAGCGATATCGCGTCCCACGAGTGTAGTTTTACCGAGCTGGATCGTCGGCCCCGCGGGCACGCTCTTCCCCCATGCTAGTTCCGCGAGCGACGCGAAGAGGACGAAGAGCGACAGCATGAGAAGGGACAGGAACAGATGGGGCTCCCATTGCACGCGTCTCAAATGTCGGTGACCTCGCTAGTTTGATGAGTCAACTCGAGAAGGGATCATTTACCCACGATATGTCGCAACCGGCTGATGTGACAGATTGTGTCACAACATGCCTACCTAAAATTATATAAATAATTCGTAGGTTAAGAAAAGAAAGAGGATATACATCGGGTAGGCCCGAAGGCCGAGGTTGAATTGTTTGGCATTGACATGTCGCTTATGATAATTTAGCAGTACTGATGATAACAAATGAGGAGTAACCAAAGAAACGTATGACATTACAGTGTCCCAAAAAGGAAACTGTCCCAGTGAAGGCTCACTCGCACCACTCGCATCCACCCTGAGCCTTTTTGATGAAGGTGCGACTTGGCGTGCAGTTGCGCGAGTGGTAGCAGGAACTGATGCAGCCCACCCGATACTGGGCTGTCGAGCGTCGATATGCCAGCGATATGCACTGTGTAATTTAGGGCGCTGTTTTTTATTGATGTTTGTATACATGTTTATAAACACCGGTTTATGAACCGGTTTTTAAATGGGTCGGCCGAAAGTACCGGTTTTTAATTATAACCGGACCCCGGCCCGGGCATACCCGGGAATTGCCGAGCCAAAAATCGCAATTGAGGACGGCGAGCCGGGACCACAACAACAACACCACCTTCTCAGTCGACTGAGAGCACCACAATTAGCTCACCACACAATGATATTGTTATGACCTTGCCATTTTTTCGTGATTTGCTCTCAGATGCGCCCATATCCGGTGCGGATGAGGTTGGGAATTTTGGTAACTGGTCAAAGCGGGCAGTAGGGGGCTCCAAAAGCAAAACAAAGGTAGCTGGGGTGGTCACGGGGGAAAGGGAAGTAGATACACCGGTTTTATAACTCCTTTCGCGCCAGATGTTTATAAACACAAAATTATAAACCGTTTATAATGTGCCGCGGAATTATAAACAGCGCCCTAGTGTAATTTCCTTTTGGGACACACCATGATCTCATACATTTCTTTGTCGCACTACTGTCTCATTGAGAACAGTTATGGCTTAGCTCTATGGAGATCCTTAATTTACACACCTATAAGGTTCTATTTGAGCAATAAAAAAATTTGAGCTCAGATAAAAGTGGCGGAGATTTGGCGACTCAAAAGAAAGTGGCGGAGATTTGGTAACCCAACAAAAGTGGCGGGAAATTTTGGACCCGAAAAAATAAGGGGCGGCGAATCAAAATTGCTTAATGAAAGTGGCGGAAAAGGGGATGAATCCCACCACTTTCTTTCGTGCTGAAAAGCGTGAAAATAGGTGGCGGAAGTTTGAGATTTTGATATAAAAGTGGCGGAACACAAATGAATGTGTGGGAATAATAAAAGTGCATTTAGAACGCCATAGGAAGGGAGAAGTGCGGCTGTTCAGTATTCTCATTGTAGACATGCCAGACGAGCCGAGCAAGACCAAGGGGAAAAAGGTATTTGTCAATATTTGAAACACATCATTCGGTTGGGATCACCGCTACACAGGGCACCAAGAAATCAAAGAAAGATACAGAAGATATGGAGGAAGTGACACACCCGGCTCTGAAAGAGCATGAACTTTTCAAGAAGATTGAGAAAGATCACTACTGCCAGGCTTGCAAAACAGCCTGCGTCGTACTAGACAGCGGCGAACATCATATCACATCTTGACTCACACTGAACTAGCGACCTGGGCAATGCTGGCTGTAGGTCAAATCTCTGTCTAGTCTTATATTATTAATCATACTTCAACAGAGTCGTCACCAGGCAACCTTGGATGGAGTTCCGAGCCAGCTTGGGCTTGATGTCAATCACGCGCGGCAACAGCGGGCAAAGAATCATCGCAATAAACTAACCGCCTCCTCCGACTCTCCTATGGAATGGATCCAAGCCCTCACTCCTGTCTTGGGAGCCTTTTTCAACAATCAGGGCCCACCGATGCCAGATTGGCAACAATCTCAGCAAAACATCGGGTATGCGCTGGGAAGTGATCCACGGAATCAGCCCCAACCGTCTTCCCTCGGAAAGCATGCAGCTGAGGATGCCCCTGCTCAAATTTGCCCTGACATTATGACCTGGCTCCCGGAGCTCGACTCTGATCCCATTCGAGGTCGAATGAGGATAAATTATTCTCAGTATACCAATCTTCTTGTAGACAATGGGTTTTTCGAGTTGAGCGACCTGGCCGATGTGTCGGCTGAGCAGCTCTTGGCAGTGTCAAATGGTGGGATCAATTTTGGAGTTGCGAACCGTCTTATTACTTACGCCAAAGAGGATTTTGCACCGTTTGCTACTACAAAGCGAGCCCGAATTGATTGAAGTGACATTTTACATATAATCATACATTTCTTTGCAGTATACTTTACAAATATCCACAGTGATGAAAATATCCCTCAGCGTCTTCACTAGTAACTGAAAATGCAGCCTCAATCAGATGAATATAAACATATGTGTCGTCGATAGATTGATCAATGTCCTCCCGGCCTAATTCTCCGACGCGGCGGACATAGGCTTTGATTGAAGAAAAAGCGAGCTCAATTGGGTTGAAATCTGGGGAATAGGGTGGCAGAAACATTAGGCGCATGCCGCTTCAAAAGGAGTTCAGCTACGGACCGGACAAATTGATGTTGAATAACTCACCGGGCTTTGATCAACTCTTCAATCGTGGGGTCCTTGTGAATACGTGCAGTGTCCATGACAATGACAGATTTCGGCAGAGGGAATGGCTGCATATGGTCCAACAGACCTTCTATGAACTCAGTGAAGAGCTCTGTAGTGAAGGATCCTTCCACAATCTTTACATGAACTACGCCATCAATCGCCAAGGCCGGAAGCATGGAATATCTGTCAAGGGGTCAGAAGGCAGAAAAAGAAAAGCTGAATCACTGTTACCGTCGGCCGCGTGCAAAGAAACACTTCGTAGTGCTCGTTCTCCAGACAGTGCCCACGCCTTCCCCCGAATGGAGGTACGCCTGTCGAATGAACTCTCATCGACAAACACAGTCTGCTCTGCAGTGTATTTGGTCCCATACTCATAACGGAAGGCAGTGCGCTTGGCCTCGCTTCGTTCCAGTGCCACCCGCGTCAACTTAAAAAGAACCGATCTAAGTTGAAGAACGTTCAACGGGAACAGAGGTGACGTACCTTCTTCATGGTGAATCCACATCTTTTGAGTGACCACCATACGGTAGATTCATTGATTTCTACTCCAAGTCGGTCCTCTAGAATTTCCTGTAGTTCAGCAAGATAGATATCCGGGCTGTGGCGCACGAGCCCGCAGAGAAACTTGAGGGAGAAATGAGTCGATGTTTTCACAATAAAACAAAAGTTTTACATTGGTGTCCCGCACAGTCAAACTGTGCTTGCGTCCGCGAAGTTCTTGGTACATGTGTTCACGCATAACTGTACCCTTGTTGCGGTAATCTTGAAAGATCTGTTCAATGGTCCGACGTTTGACGCGGGTGAGTTCCACCATGGTTGAGACATCGCGTGACATTCCCATGTTGAGGATAACTCCACGGAGGTTGTCAGATAGTGCCTTGCCACGAGGCATGGTGTAGTAGAGCTATGGATGCAAGAAAATGTGCTGGTTGAAGTTCAACTTGTTGATGGGATAAACAAACAATCAGTTTGATGTTGAACGCGCTCAAACTTGCTTCGAATGCTCATTGTACAATTCATGAGTCGTATATTTTAATTTGCTTGTATTCTGGCACCGTATGTATGGTGTGAACGAAACCCTGGTCTAACAGTTGTCAAGTCTCGAGGCTCTAACTCGAGCCGGCTTGCGGATATTCAAACTGCCTGATTTGACTTAAAAATGGTGGGGCGCCCTAGCCCTCGACAAGTCCTTCATTTTTCGCTTTTACACTATGAGGATCCGAGCCCTCGTTCGCGAGTTATGGCTCTCACAAGTTGCGTGTCCAAACGTGGCGTTTTTTGATCAAAAGGCGTGACCGCCAACTATTTTGCAAGTAGCAATAAATAAGCTCGGCTTGAATTTCAGGACTCAGTCAGGTTGGCTGCCAGAATCAATACTTGATGGAACGACTCGCGAGAGGGAGCAAATAAAACTTTTCGCACGTGCCTGGTTCGTGCGCGCGCCGCGTGATCAACTTGGAGCGTCTCGATCAAAGTTTTGACTCTTCAAGTTGCGACCGAGAAGTTCGGTAGCGGGTATTCCTCAAGAGGCGGCATTCTAGTGCCCACTCCGGGGAAACTCTTGAGGCAAGCAACTTGAAGCAAACTCGCTCAGTCTAATTTTACGCTTTCTGCTGGCTCTTGTAAGTTGAGGCTTAGTAGTCTCGATGTCTTCGTCCAGACTGGCGCGACAAGTCCAGCGGCGGGCGTATCATCGGCAAAACCCACCTTTCTTTCATGCGCTTCCAACTCGCGGCGCTCGGGCGCGCGAACCCGGAGCTAACGGACGTGGCGCTCACTCAAGTCGATGGTCTCGCGTGCCAGGAGGTCCTGGGGTGCAACGCGACGGCACTGACGGAGGGGTACGGCACCACTGGTGCCGCGGGACTAGGTCTACGGCTTCAAGTACGCGATGGACGTCGACGGGGAGACGTTCTCGGGCCGCTTTCTTGGCCTGTTGCGTTCTAGCTCGCTCGTGTTCAAGTTTATTCGTTCCTTCCATTTAGGTTTCTCTCCAGCATCCTTCTCTTTTTCATCGCGACTGACGAGACGACAGGCGTCGCTCTTTGAAGATTATTTCAATGGTTGGCTGCGCCCATACGAGCACCTTATCCCCGTGCGCGTGGACCTCAGCGACCTCGTGCAGCAACTTGAGTGGGCAAAGACGCCCCTCATACAGCAACGAGGACTTGAGGCTGCCCGGCGCCTGGTCGCGGACGAGCAGAGGGACTGTTACCTTCTCCTTTCGCTTCTCGAGTGGGCGCGATTGCATTATACGAAGAAGCTGCCTGTGCGAAAAAGGAGCGCTCGAGCCGCGGTGCGTATCCTGAAATCATGTTGTACAACAAATCAAATTGTGTCGGTCGAATTCTTTTGCCTAATGAACCGCGGCGGATCGGTTTTTGCAGGGAGAACCGGATACTGAGTCTGACGATCAACTGCCCAATCTCCCACGCTCACGGGTCTTGTGGCATGATTCAGAGAGGTTGAAGGTTGCTAATCAATTCATCATCTCCGGCGTTCTTTGAACCTACATGGCGTGGTTCAGAACCAGAACGACCTTGCCCCGCAGTCTTGGTGGAATCATCTTAAAACTTTCAGTTCTCTCCAATGGTCTTGTCTTGGGTGGGATTATAATATTTCCGGGACTGTCCAACGATGAGTCCAGGTCAATTTGAGCACAGACCTGTGGCACACCTCGGATCCCTGGTCAACGTCAAACAGACCTTGTGCCCCAGTTTTGGCGGTGTCACAATACCAGTCCTAGCTCCGTCCAACGGCGTTGTTTCGAGCACAGTGCACTATTTTTTCCGCGGGTTGCGACTGGCCACATTTCAGTGTTCCTTTTGTCCTTTAGAGGGATCGCCTTGATGATCGTCTACTTTTGTTGTTGTTGTGTTGTTATTCTTCCGCAATAGGACAGAGAGTCAGTGGTATAAGATGATTTCGAGGCTCTTACTTATGTAGGACCAGGTATGTTCCAAAGATCCAAGGTGTCATAGACGGACTTGTAGTTTCTTCTGGTCTTCGGAGCGGTATCAGATGAAGTCGCGCAAACCTTGAGAGTGCATGACTGCACGAAAATTCCGGAGAGTCCAAAAGACTCAGAGAGATCAGGAATCGGAGCAATATCAAAGAGGACCCAGGTTAGGACTCCGCCAATCCGAGGTGCGAGTGAAGGAGGTGCGAGTGAAGGAGGTGCGAGTGAAGGAGGAAGCTGATGTGAAGTCACATCAAACCGAATCTAACTGTCCGAACGCTCGCTCGACTTTGAGGGAATGCACGTTCGCGACTCCGTTGAGCTGGATGCATTGAAAGTAGAAGGATCGTTTTGCTTTTCCCCTCTGTAAGCAGCACACCTTCGCGGAAGTTTGTGGCTTGTACTTGGCTTGAGCGTCCGAAACCCCCTTAGCGTGGATATCTGGCAGAGAAAGAAATGACGCAAACAATCAGGCGAAATTTGCCACATGGTGGACGCAGATTGCGCCGTCTGGAAGTAAAGTCGCACAGCGCTAATCTGGCAAGATGCGTCACAGTTGACTGATCCACACGTCAATGCTGGTTCTGTGCATATTTGATTTTTATCACTCTATCGTGACTTCGTTTCTGGATTTTGATCATGTCAAAGCTGGACCAAAGATTTGTGGGGCAAATTCTGCGGAGGGGAGGAGGGAGGGAGGGAGGGAGGGGGGAACGAGGTTTCGGAACTCATGTTTGAATGAATACCGTCTCACTCTTGGTTGTTTAGCTTCAGCTTGGCCTTACCCTTGGCGGAGTCAGCATTGTCGCGCCGGTCATGTTATCCTGATTCCGATGGTCAATTATACCGTTTCCCCGCGCGATGCAGTGCGCGATGTGGAGCGTGGTACCATGTTCAAAACGACCGCAATTCACAGGCTCGCCGTCAAGGCCGGAACCATTAGCAAATATGAGATTCCAGTCGCATGCTGGCTGCCGGCCCGCCCTTCAGCTTTGAAATAGGTCAAAACGGTTGCATTGTCGGTCCCAGAACAAACAAACAAAAAACCCACTCGCATACAAACATTTGCGGTCACTCGGAGAACATGAAATGAGGTACTTACTGCCACCGGCAACCCGAGAAAAATGAATTGGAGCGTGTCGGCGACGGCGTCGTCCCATTACACAGCTTTGGGCCTCAGCCTCACTTCGACCAAATGCACCTGCCCGCCTATCAATTGTCGGCCACCATATATAGAGCAGCGCCCACCGTCGCAGATATTCGTCAAGGTAGCCTGAAACACGGCAGTGGGCGAGCGTTGACAGTTCTGTGATCATCTTGCGCAAAGGTTCCGCATTCCTTGGAATTTGACCGTTGATCTATGAAGATATCCAAGCCGTGGTTCATACGGAGTTGGACGTCGTTTGCGGTCGACATGATTAGAGGATTTGACCTTGATCGCTCAGCTGAGTATGATAGAGGAGTAGGAGCATGACTGTCCATATACTTCAGATTTTAATCTTTTGTGGAGAAGAAGACACAGCCCCAGACCGTCGCAATGTAGGAGCTTCGACATTGGAGTAAGAGTAAGGCACCGAGACATGGAATAAGAATACACCAGATCAATAACTAGAAGAAGCAATGATCTTAGAAGCGTGCATTTCGCAAAGATGCAGGCTAAGAACAGATCCTGATTTCCATGCAGCAAATCCCAGCCGTGAGAACACGAACGAGCTGATGGGCCGGAGCCCAGGAACACACGAGAATTCGCAGGTACACCTTTCAGTCGACATTTTACGGACTAGGACCAGCGCTGTCAATCCATCGCGTGGTTTAACGTCACGTCGGGGCCCCCACTGCTCCTTAAAAAATGAGTCAGGATCTGGTCGGAGAAAAATTGGGTCTAATGAGCACGGTTTTACGAAGCAGTAATGCCTGTATGGCTCAGAGGGAGACTCCACGTTGCCCGAACCCCGTTATTGTCCGACCTGAAACATGGACAGAGCCGGCTGATTTGTGAGACCCCGTTATTTCCCGAAAACAGCTAGGTGGAGGAGTGATAAGAATCAAACGGTGGGAAGGAACCGGATTGGGATGCTGCGCCGCCCGCTCTGCAGCTCTCATCTCCATCAAGCCATGCGGCGATCCCGTCGCCGTCAGTTCATCAGTCCAACAGTCCTCTGTCGTGATTTTTGAACTTGAAAGGAAAGACCGAAAGGGGCAGCGATTAGATGAGTGGCAGGCAGATGGGCCGCGGAGGTAGGGTAAATATGAGATTACTGTACTATTTCGACCAAGTGTTCGCCCGTTGTGACCTGTGACCACAACTGTTCATTTGCCAACAGTTCAAATTGCCTTTTAGGGAAGTTCTCCGGCGAAGCCGGCGCGAAAAAATTACCTATTTGGGACACAAAAGCTCAAAAACATCGATCCCAAACCCCGGTGACCTGTGACCCCTTTCACCAAGTGTTCGGTTCGATGGTCTTTGTGACCAGTGACCGAACACTTGGTCGAAATAGTACAGTATCGCACCTTTCGTAGAATCGCGAAGTTGGTTTAGGGCGGAATTCGAACTTAGGTGCAGAGTTCTCCGCCGCCAAGACATCCTTGCCCCAGCGTCCTGTGCAAATCTCTTGCACGTGTTGAGAAGCGATGCCATCAAGCACATCGATCACGAGAATCCACGTTTCAAGCGGCGTTCGAAATGACGCCGTCCTCGACACGAGAAGGAACGTCTAGCTCAACCGAACAAGGTCAGAGCTCTTGAACGTACGTGATGCGTTCCATGAGGTGCAGTTTCAAGAATCAGGAGCGCAGCCGCCGCCGGGAGTGAGAATGATGAGGTGTTGCTATCCAAAACGCAGGGAGTGTATCCGCGGGGGTTTTGAGCGGCAATATCTGGGGTAGGTCGGCTGCATCTTCTAGCCGATGCCCCGCGATGAGTCAGACCAATTTTCGGGGACAAGAGGAGTAGAATGGAAGGCTTTAGTGTTGAAGCAAGTCCTGAGGGCACGGAAACGGAGTCGCTGGTTCATTGTGAGCAACGTTATAGAAGTCGTAAAGCTGTCAAGAAAATGAGTGCGGTTTACCTAGTGGCAACCAGTCAACTTGCCAGGTCGTATTGCGGTGCAGAGTGGTTTTCCCGCAAAGCTCAATTTCATGCTGGAATCCAAGGCTGGATTCGCGGTGATGACGAGGCAGATGTCTGGTTGTGTTAGGGGATGAAATATTCTCACGCGCGGAGGTGTTCAACACACCGGATGTCCAAATTTACAGGGTCATCGCCCCCAAACCCCAAATTGAATAAGGTATAATGAATGATTATGCCACGTAAGTGCGAACCGCCGCGGCAAAGATTGTGACTCGAGTTAGTTCATGATCAGTCGAGACGCATAGTAGTTGACCAGGAGACGATCCACCGTCCACGCGCCGGACGCCCGTCGAACAATCAAGCACATTCCCGACCATCAGTTCATTGAGGTCTCTCTTTTGAGAAGATTTTTTAAGTTTTCCAAACCAAGTAATATATGTTCTGAGATTTTTGAAGAATGATGCGCCATTGCGCCGTCGTTACGACAACCGGGTCTTCGGTTCGGGATCAATATATTTTTGAATGCGTATAAAATGCCCCTGGTCTTGCATTTGTTTTCAGAGGGTTGTGCAGAGAATAGGGGGGGGATATTCAGGCATGTCGCCGAGATTCAAGAGCGTCTCAAATTTCATTTGGACCTCAATCGCCCTCCCTCAGAAAAGTTCAACCGTATTGTAGGTTGTTGTGCCTTGATCGGCTTTAAATCAGTCAAAATGAACCAATTCGGCAAATCGTTGACGATCCTCCGGAGTCCTCCGAATCTGCATTTTTCCTCATCTGCCGTTCGTGACCTTGAAGCCAAATGTCTTCGAGGTGGATTCAGGAAATTATCCCCAAACCTCAGCATATCTATGCCCAACCAATCCCCGTCTTCACAATTCCGTATCAGAATCCGTAGTCCCCGGCCTTGGCGCAGACAACCCAGTCGGCGCCCATCTCAGACTCGATTAAAACCCGAGCTCCATCACGTCGCGGAAGCACCAGCTTGACAAGATACAGCTGTCTGGCGCACTAACGCGTTGCGTTACGTGAGTAGGCGATTTGCGGAACCACAATGGCACAGCCCTGTCAGGTTAGCTTTAACGGCACATGGCGAGTCATAGCACCATATTGGAACCGCAGATCCTATATATACCAGAGCCCGCAGGCGCATTCAAGGAGAACTCAGCATCGCATCACGTCCGCCATCCATGAATCCGAATCAACAGAGTCTGCTCTTCAGCTCTCAGCGGCGAACTTCCCTCGATATGCATACGGGCCGCTCTGCCTCCTCTTCGGGTAGTAGTGCGACTACGGCTTACCCCGAGGGATGGTGGAACCTCGGTGCGCCGAATCGATCGCGGCATACTTATACTCCACTAAGCAATACGTCTCTAGATAATTCCTCTTTCGTTAGGTCGCAGTTGCCGACTGGCGAAGTCAGCCCCAGATCTTCTTACAGCGACTCACCCATTGGTTCCCCGTACACCCAATCTCCTCAACTGGAAGACAATTTCGGAGGTCTCCCACTGTCATATTCGCAGTCGTTCTCCTCGATCGCGATCGAACCCGACTTGCGCTTGCGCCGCGCGTTCGGGTTTCCGGCGCAAAATATGGAGAGGAAGCCGTGGGTTGGTGGTTGTGGTGTCGAGCCGCAGATTTACGAAACGCCGTCGTTGCCGACGTCGCCCGCATGGCCGCTGCTGTCTATGCCCATCGAGCCCTTCGACACGAACTCGTGGAACGAGATGATCCTCTCCGCACTCGACACGGACGCAGCACCGTCTCCCGCGCCCTCGTCCTCGCAGTACACCACCTCTCCACTGTCGCAGTCCCTCCGATACCTCCTCCCGTGCCCTTCGCCCACGCCTTCGCTATCCTCATCTGGGTCCGGGCGCCTCTCCCCCGTATCCGCATCCGCAGACACCAGCTCCCGTCGCGCCAGCGTCGACGCTAAAGTTAAGACAGGCAAGACGTGCTCGCACTGCGGCGCGACCTCCACCCCCCTCTGGCGGCGCGACCCCGCAACGCACTCCCCCCTCTGCAACGCCTGTGGGCTGTACCTCCAGCAGCGCAATAAGATGCGTCCCGCCGCGCTAATCGCTGTCGACCAGCGCGATGGCTGCGACGACGAGCTCGATTCCGATGCAGACGTCCCTCCCGGCACACCGGAGTGCTCCCACTGCCACACGCACAAGACGAGCGTGTGGCGGCGGAGCAAAACGGGCGCCAAGCTCTGCAACGCGTGCGGGGTGTACGCACGTTTGCGAGGGAGGGATCGACCGTTGTCGTTGAGGAAGAATAAAATTCGCCCACGGTGCAAGCATCCGAAGAAACAGACGGCAGAGCTGAGGTGATTGAGCTCGCGGCGCTCGTGGCTTTTGTTCATTGCTTTTTTTCTTGTTTGATTTTTATGTTATTTTATTGTTCGTCCGGGTGCGCGGTGCGACGCGTCAACAACTCTTCGTCCTGTAAATTAAAGTGTAGGACTTGTTCCTTATATATGTACATACCATTATCATACCGCATCATGTAAAACGCGTTGTCTCAGCCGCAGAATCTTCACAGAAATTGTGCATTGCCCGGCCTAGACTTAGACTCGACTGGACTTTCTGACGCGATGAGCCACAATAAGGCGCAGTACCTCCAGATGCAGAATAAATTCGAGTAGGGTCATAAGCCAACTTGGTGGCCAGTGCTGCGGCAGGACATTCGAACCCATGCAAGTGCACAAATGCTGTCGCGAGCCGCCACGCGGACCTAGAATAAGACCTAGAACAATATCATCGCGAACACTACGCCGCAGCCAGGCACGCGAACTTTTCGAGGAATTATTGCCAGTGGAGTAGACCGCGGCGAAGGCTGCCGTTACACTGCGTAATTACGTTCCGTTCCTCGTGAATCGGAAAATTCACAGCGGCCCGTGGGAGCCCCAGTTTCATTTTCTCAGCAAGATAGACGCCCGGCCCGCACAAGCCAGTGAATGGGTGTGATTCGGATCCAAGAATATGACGACGGGGACTCACCAGAAATAGCTGGTGCCTAGACGGTCGGAGATTGCACGTGTAGAGCAGTTTCCGATAGCTGCGGAGGCGAGGGAGAGTTCGAGTGACTCAACTGCGGATACTCGCGGAGCGTCGGGATCCAAACTGCGCCGATGCAAGTGTGTCGGTTCACGAGAGCAGGCCCAGAGAGGAACGACAGATTTGGGGACCACCCTATGAGTCAGAGCTATTGGGGAAGGGTTCAGGAGTGCTGTGCACGCCATCCAGAAAGAGAACGGGGAAAGTCCGGGCCGCCCTGGAACCGCAGCATTCTGATGAATATGGACTCTAGTCACTGACAGAAATAACTAGTGGCGCGCACGGTCGAATGGGACCGAGGAGAGATTCCAAAGTAAATTCTTGAAGATTAGCCACTGGGCTCAAGATCCAGTATTGGGAATTCCCCTCAGAAGAAGTGAGTAGGAGAGCGCTCTGAGCCACGTAGCAGCGCGCAGCCATGGCGGCGCAGCATCCGTCGTAATCATTTTGAGGTGCTCAGCGGATATCAGGCAGATGTGATCTTTTGGAAGTGAGCTCTTTGGACGCACAAGAAGGGTCGGTGGCATGTATCGCCTCAAGTGCTGTTGAGGTGCAGTGCAAGAGGTTTGTTTAGCTGATCAATAATCAGATTGGATCAAGCCGCAATATTGATGGCAAATTGATGGGCTTTCTAGCTCCGGGTGAGATCCTCATTTATCATTGCTCAGCGCATGTGTAGTAGATATCCCAATTAATTAATTCATTCAATCCTCACGAGGGAACCGTGGGCACTAGATGACCTCCGAACAAGTTTTTTATCGAATTGATCTCCGCCATTACCCGGACCGGGCTGCTGCACTTCTCTCATCTCCGAATTTGCGAACGACTGCACATTTTTTGTGAGCTCATAAAGAAAGAAAAAAAGCTAGTGCGCACCATCGTGTTTGAGTGCAATCAGACCTCCGTAGCCACTGATTAAATTCATTGCTGTCGGGAGCTCTATTCAATTCACACCGTAATTTCCCAAATTTCGGGTCAACGGAGATTTGTTCCGGAACTCTAAATTCCGAGTTGAGCCTCACGTCCACCGAAATTCCATCTTATTTACTGAATTTCAGTTGCCCCAAGTTGAAAACTTAAATTTGTTGAATAAAATCCGCTTTCAGTTGAGCCGAAACTTATCCGAAACGTAAAATTTCAGTATCCAAATCGGCTTGACTGGAATTTGAAACCGAAACCCAAGGTTTTGGTATCAAAAAAAATGCACCCCATACTCAAAATTCCAGTTTCACTGAAACTAGAACCCGAAATTTCAAGTTTCCATTCCTATTCCGGCTCACCCGTAACTTGAAGTTGCGGTTTTGATTTCGGCTCGGGTCGAAATGTAACCCAAAACTACTAGTTTCGGGTGGACTGAAATTTGGTCGTCCGACTGTTGTCAGATTGTCGTCGGATTTTGGCAGGACAAGCGTCGGATTGTTGTAGGGTCAGCGTCGGATTGTCGTAGGGTCGGCGTCGGATTGTCGTAGGGTCGGCGTCGGATTGTCGTAGGGTCGGCGTCAGATTGTTGCAGGACAGTCGCAGTAAAGGCGTAGGATGGTCTGCCACGGGTGATGAGCTTTCCCCAAGGACGTCACAGTGCCTTGCTTATCGTGGAAGACCCAAGAGTATATTGCATTGGCCCAACCTCTGTGAAAACCCACCGCACAGACAAATACAAGCACCCACCATGTACTTTAACGAAGCAATTCCCGCCAGCTTGGGTGCAAGAAAACAACATGCATTCTCGAGGCCCAAATACAAAGCAAAAACATACAAGTATTGAAATGGAGAGACCCTACACTCATCGTACGAAAATCGGACGCTCGTCCTACAACAACCCTACACTCATCATACGAAAATCGGACACTCGTCCTACGACAATCTGACGCTCATCCTACGACAAGCCGACACTCGTCCTACGACAAGCCGACACTTGTCCTACGATAGTCCGATGACCTTTCTACGACAGTCCGACGACCAAATTTTGGCCCAACCGAAACTGCTAGTTTCGGTTCACATTTCGGTTTGACCTGAGATCAAAACCGCAACTTCAAGTTACGGGTGAGCCAAAAAGAGAACCGAAACTTTAAATTTTACGTTCTCATTTCAGTGCAACTGGAATTTTGATTATCGGGCGCACCTTTTTTAGTACCGAAACCTCAAGTTTCAGTTCCAAATTCTAGTCAAGCCGATTTGGAAACTGAATTTTTACGTTTCAGATAAGTTCCGGCCCGACTGAAAGCGGATTTTATTCAACAGATTTCAGTTCTCAACTCGGGGCAACTGAAACTTTGTAAATAAGATGGAATTTCAGTGGACTTGAAGCTCAACTCGGAACTTAGAGTTCCGGAACAAATCTCCGTTGACCCGAAATTTGGGAAATTGCGGTGTGATTGCAATGGAAAAAAAGAGTTCTGGTCGGTATCAGTTGTTGTCGAATTGAACCTAAAATTGAAGTGTTCGGACTCGTTCATTGAACGTTATATCCTGAACGATGAGAAGTGTTGGTCGGTGGGTATAAGCGTAACTTTAAAACTGTACTTGCGAGAGCTTTCCAATTTCGATCGAAAACAGCGTAAAATAGCTTGTAACGAACCGGGCGACGCGTTGAGCGGATTTTAAAACCATGAAGGTGGAGCAGCGCAAGAGCGTTGAGTGTATTATTAATAATTCAAGTTACAATATGTAATATACAATGCTCCATTCGAATCCGCTTATGGTGGATTTACTTCTTCTCTCCCATTCCCACGGCATTCTTCGCCTTGTCGAGAAGAGACTGGTCGTTGTTGTTTGAGTTAGACGAGAACGTATCGCCAACCTTCTGAGTGTTGCTTTTCTCAGATTGCGGTTGGAACGTTGAGGCGATGCTGTCGCCCGTTCCTTTGACGTGATCACCGAGTTGCTCGGTGGTAGATTTCTGGCTGTCGGGCTAGAGCGGAAATCGCCATAAGCGAGCGCAAGGATGGATTTTGTATTGACTGACCTTCAAGGCAGCACCCGCCTTATCAGTCATAGATTGGCGACCAGTGTCGGACATATTTCTGGCAATGTGGATTAGCCAGGAGAATGAGACTGCTACAATTCAAGAAGACTCACAAATGTGGGGATTCGTTTGTTGAGTGGTGGTGAGGTAAAGTACTGAAATAAAACAGAAGCCTCTCCTCCGTTTTATAGCTTCCAAGGGATCGTTGTTGCTCATAATTGACGTAGTAAGACTGTGGGACTTTGGAGCAATGGAGAATATGATCGCCTTGCGCCGGTGACGTGAGGTGACGTCAAGCCCCTATTCACCCTAAAGCATGATCGACATGCCTCCCGTCCATAACCAATATCAAGCTGACGCCGCAGTCGTCTTGCTTTGTACAATCCGGGAAAGAATGTTCAAGTCACTGGGTCAACGGAATGGTTTCATGGACACCCGGCTATACATTCTTCGTCCTCGATTGCGCGAAAATGCTGTTCTAACTTGGACGGCCGTAACGGGTACAACGAACGGGACCCGTCCGTCGGCCTCTCCTGGCCTCTCCTCCGACGTGAGCCCCGTTAGCTGAACATAACGGCCGTTTTTCGACCCGTCCCATCGACGGGCCGGGCGGCTCGGAGCCCTCAACCTCGATATGAGAACAGTTTTCAGTTTAACCCAAGGTCCTTGGCAATAATGGACCAAAGCCTTGAAATATAACGGGCAAAAACTGCCATTCTAAACGATTGTTATATGTCGACGTAGAACTACTACGTAGCCTTGGCCGGACGAGTAGCGGGAAACTGCGCTGAATGTGTCTTGTCAAGAAACGCCTACGCGCAGAGTTGAGTAGCCAATAAGAGGCAGTGTCGGACGGCACTGGAAATCAAGGACAGAAGGAGGTAAAGGAAGAGCAAGAGTAGAGGGCAAAAGAAAGGAGATGGATACATGGGAATAGCACAGCCAAGGAGCCATTTGTTTAAAGAACGGTAAAGCATAGTGTATAATCTTCCAAACACGCACAGACGCACTGGGCGAGGTTGAGATGTATCCTAGGTTACCTTTCATAGTCATTGCACTCATACAAGATGGTCGTCTGAGAAAAAAAGAAGTTTGTGTTCTGCTGTGCTTACATGGGGTTGGCAGCGCACGGCGTGCTCGGGCTGATATTTGTGGCTGTGAACGATGCAAAGACGTACTATTACACCGGATTTCCTTCTTTCGTAGGGCTTTAATTTTTGGTTATGACTGTAAGTGACCGTCTATGAAATTCCTCTCGTTTTCTCGTCCGCGTTTTTATGATTTGAATGGGGTTTGGACTACACTCCCAGCGTCCAAGATCCCTGCTCTTCGCTATACCAGTTCGATGTCTGTAAAAGAAAAAGAACATAAGCCATTCAATATCTGATTTCAATACCCTACATACCAAAATTGGTATCAAGCACCGGCGAGCCCTCGACGGCAGTGCCCGCGGTTAACGTGCTCTGTGGTAGTCGCCCGGACATGTATGTGAGCGCGGGGTCGCGCATATTGAGCATGAGCCGGCTTATCATGATCGACGAGATGCTAACCAAAACAATGAATCTTGAATAAAACCATTCAACACCAAGTGAGAAAGAGATCTGACGCACAGATTTGTAAAAGTTGTAGCACTATCCCGGCTGTAAGGCTACGTCACAGTCAATGAACTGGCGTTGATGAATTTTGGAATGAGATACGTACGTTGTCGATCTAAGGAACGTTAGCGGAAATGGTAAACCCAAATAAGTATATGTTGCACTCACAACCAGCGTCAGAATGTTAGCTAAATTCGACACCACCATAACTCTGTATCGCACACTGTCAGGCAACCCAAGGAACGACAGGGGAAATTACGTGCCCAAAATAAAGAGAACCTAGGGCTGGGGCGTCAGAAGCGCAAACAGAGGAACGAATGGAGGGGGTGAAGAAAAGAATCCGCACCATCGCGTAGTATTACAGTGGAGAGATCCAGTCCATTGCTACGGTGCCGACGAAATACTTTATACAACGTGAGGAGAAAAATTGTGGAGTCCAATACGGTGAGGCCAGCCCAGGCCACGGCGAGGCTGTTTGCTCTGTTGTTCTCAAGTCAGAGAGCGGCGTTAAACCAAAGATAGAAGGTGTACGCACTCAGAGCGAGACGTTTTGAAGTTACATCCGGTATACAAATCGTCGATGGAGTCATCGGATGTGCTCATGATGACTGACCACTGGATATTATATTTGTTAGTAGTGTGAGCATCCGATGGGTTGAAGGCAACGTACAATCCCAACACCCGCAGTTCCAGCTGCTACAGCGAGCATCAACACCAGGACATATTTGCTCCGGTCGTATAGCGCATAGGTTCGCAGAATGAGCATAACTAGGCAGAGATGAGTTCGAGAATACGCTATCCAGCATTCATACATACCTCCGATCAAGACCTGAGTCACCACCATGAGATATTGGTGGTACGACTGCAAATTCTGGCATCTGCACGAAACACGCCATCAGATTACTCAGATTTGCGGAAAATAGAGTACGCAGCACGTCTAACTGAGGTTTAGTATGCACGGTGAATTAGAGCAAAGCTTAATTTACCGTTAGTTTCCCTGCCAAGGTCTCGCGGCTCCAGGCGTACGGAACGATGAAAGGAATATTCCCAAACAGCGTGCCATATCGATTTGCAAAAAACAGGACGTTGGGGGCGGTCAGGGTGAATGCTGAGCCCCAATACCGGGAGACTTCCCAATCGAGTGTCAGGAGGTAGTCGTAAACAAGGAGCGCTGGCAAATGACAGATGGTAATGAGTGTCAATTGACGCGGATTTACTGTAGAGGATGCGTACTGAAGGGCCAGATGCCAAAAGAGCGGGTAGTTCTGATCGAACGTGAAAGTTAGCAATCGATAAGCGGCTCTTCAGCCACGTACAGTTGCGCTTGAATATCAGCGGCACTCATTGGATGACCCGCGTCATGGAGCTCTAAGACCGACCAACGGTGAGGGGAAGAAGTGATCTTTTAAGAGTGTTAGGTACTACATGCTGACAGGATGGAACTGCGGCGCTTAAATTCGCTTAAGATCGCCACGCCGCAAATTCCCACAAGCAGGCTTCCCATCATAACTCACATGCCCTTTGATATTTTGTGAAAATATGGCATGTAAGGGCAATTAAATGCAATATATTTGTAGTATGGTCCAAGCAATCCAGTACTTGATCTGGTAAAGTTATTTTGCTCCAGCTACTCTAAATAACGTGGAAGAGACTTGTGAAGAGTAATAACATACCAAATCAAGTACAGTGCGGCTCGGCTTGGCTTGGTTAGCCGATTAAGCCAAGCCAGCCGTTGCTAAGGCGGCTCCGAGTCACTCGGCTTCGGCTTGAGCCCGGCTCAGCCGTGTTGAGCCGCTATTTTCTCTTACGCCAACTGTGCAGTGCTGCGCTGCCTCCCTTCCCTCTCGTCGTCGCCCAACACGTTCCTTACACTCCCTTGGGTTTCCTTTTTGCTTAAATCACCGTATCGCCGAAGGCGGTGAGCTAAGCGAGTCGCTTAAAGCGACTGACAGATGCTAATCAGAAATCGCATGCGCCTCCATGATCCTCCCAGCATCGAGACGAACGAGGACACCTTCAGCCAGCCGCCCAAGTGTATTGTGGTATAGAAAGGCACAGTCTGTGCTGCGTACAGCACCTGCATTGATTGCTTTTCAGCCATATTTTAATCTTGCACGGCTCGGGCAGCGCCAAAAGGCGGTGAACGATACGTTGCTGCCCCATGCGAGCTCCGCGGCGTTTCTTGCTATTCGGAGACCATTGTCTTCAAAATACTCAAGGTTCCATGTGGAATTGGTTTCTGTCTCTCGCAAGTGGGTGTCTCGCATCTTCTTTCCTTTTACCCTACTCTCAATAATTGTATCTAATTCCAACATTCTCAATCAGTGCATTTCAGGGGGCTGACCCTGTTAAAGCCAGGGGACCACTGAATTCTCCTGAGATACCAAACAAGCAAGACAACTGATGTTTGTCTAGTCTCCTACCCACCCACACGTTACGGGGGTTGGAGAAGATCTAGTGGTATGCAATTTAAGGGGAAATCGGGATTCAAATTTTGGATATAGAGTTGAAAAGTTTTTTTCGACCCCAAGCTGACCGCCCCTCCCCCCCCCTCCTGCCTTATAGGGGAATTTTTTCCTACCCCTAGGACTGGGCCGATCTCTCCGCGTCCAGCCGCCACTCTTCAACTTACTTCCCACCACCTCCTTGAACTTAAACATGCTTGTTTTTACCATCTAATGAGTGTCAAAGACTCTGCACTCCAACAGCGTAATAATTTCTGACCTAAGAACTGACTACAGTCGGCTTCAACTTGGCTTCAATCACGGAAAATGTGGGTTCAGACTGATACATCTTATTCTGTACACTCCCTGGACAGTTAGATGTGTTTCTTACAACCACACAACACCTCCCTCATGGCCTAGCCATTTGGAAGCTCTAAACTTTATGTACTAAAAAGCTTTTTTCAGCCCAACCTTAGTGTTGCCGATGTCCGGTTCGGTCCGGTCAGGTCCGGTCTGTTTTTGGGGTTCAAAACAGGTTCGAACCCGAAAGATTTCCCACGCACCAGACATGTATATTTCAGATCGGAAAACCTTCCCACAGGGTGCAAGGTATGTTTTGTTTAATAGAACACTGTTGCTTGAATTTTTTGGGGAGGTATAAATGTCAGCACAGTAAATATCAGATTTTTGATAACTTTGATGGTGTTTGGATCACTCAACGATTCTCGCCATGTATTCGGGCCTCTCAAGATAACAAAAGTCTTCCATGACATGAGGGCAGCACTTATCCCTCATTGCAAGGTCAAATGTTGAAAATTTAAAAAAATTTCCTGGTCAAAATTGACTAAGGGTTCTGTTAGAGATCAGGATATTCTGACGCGGAGAGAATATTTGAATTGAGAACTTTGGTGTAACTCGTTGTTACACAAATAAAATTTACTGAAGTCGTTGGCTTGATCTCTGTAAGAGTTCAGTTTTAATCCCTTCAAAATGCCTTAGTTCAGACTGCTTACAGTCGAATATTCAAGTACGCAGGACGCGAATACTTGAGTTTCAACTGTTGGAAAGGTCGCAGGACGCAAAACCTTTTAGACTCAGTTCACACAAAAATAGAAGATGGGAGTTGTATTGCAAGAGAGGTGTCGACTATCTCGCGCACCTCGATATATATACCTAATTCTAACTATGAGTCAACTTGTGTCAGTGACAGTTTGGAGTCATACCTCCTGGTCCAGGGAATGACTCACAAACTCCGCGGCAAACACATGTGATCATAAATGAGCGTGTTCAAGGAAAGTACACAATTTGTAAGTAGAGGCTAAAGTAAGCATATCCATGACATAGCCCCCCCAGTCTCGACATACAAATTAGTTGGTAGTTGGCAGAAATTTCCCTGGCAATCAAGTAATAGAAGCATATTACGCATCACGATTCTCCACCTCCATTTCCATGTTCATGATACCACGCGACATAATCGCGTCCATGGGGCTGGCCAGTGCGTACTCGATAGGGTAGATAGCCATTCCTACCGAAGTTGAGCTCTCGATAATGCCAACGTGCGTGAACCATGGACGAAGAAGGTGAGCGACTTCAAAATCCAGCGCGGAAGTGTAGCTGAACCCGTCCGTGGTGCTCAACGTTGAGAACAAGACATCAATCTCGTCCACTCCGGCCTCCATCCTAGCATCAGTGATGCGGTCAAGAAAGTTGACTTTCCTCATCCCAAGCACTTCAGCAAAACCCCAGGAGGAATTAATCCCTCGGGCGATACTGCGGCGGAGGCACTCCACTGCCCACCCCAGATTCTTCTCGTACCATGACTGAACGTGGAGACATGACCGATGAGACGCTTCCTGCGATGGAAAACGGTGGCGAAGGAGCGGGTTCTTGGGGTAAGAATGGGCCAGAGTGATATTGGGCATGGGCAGTCCAACCTCCTCCAGACGGGCAAGCGGAATAAGGAAGGGAATTACACAGGCATCGGGCCCGGAAAGGTCGATTCCGTGCGCGGCGGCGAGTAGAAGCTGACTGAGGGTGCGTACGCCATCCCAGAGAGCTCTGGCCTTGTTGTCGGCGATGATCCAGAACTCCATGCCGTCCTCGTGGACGAACTGGAAGTCGGCGGGGCTGAACTCGTACGACAGGGTCAGACAGTTGATCCTGTTGAAGAACATGGCGAAGAGGGTATCGTTCATGAGAACCTGTAGACAATAATATCAACAACAAGAACGACTGCTGCTGAAGAATTGACCTGGTACAGGGCTCTCATGGCCTTGGACGGTATAAGGTCCTCTCTCGGCATGGTTGACATGGAAGCGCGCGAGGAGCTCGGTGACATCGGCGGACAGGGTAGGTTGGAAAGTTGTCGAGACGGGGAGGGGGTTTAGAGACGAAATCGTGAATAGAGAGGAAGGTTGAGGTCGTAAAAATGGAGCGAACCTGCTAGGGTGCTGAGCCACCTTTGCGTCAAGCTGCGCTATTTACGTGTACGGAAGTAAGCTTGCCAAATGGAGTTGTCTTGGTCCAAGCACACTTTGTGATAACCCATTAACGGTGGATTCATCTGAATGGGGTTGTTGGTTCAAGTTCGAATCCATTCCAGGTCGGATGAATCAACAGTATGATTGAAAACGAGGCTTGGAAGGTTTCACGAGTCTAGTCTTTTCACGAGTCTAGTCTGGTGTCAAGAATTTCCGAGTATAGAATTAATACTTCACGGTGCAAAATTAAATGGCCACGATGCACGATGCGGCTTTAGTTCGGTATTATTTCTCCAAAGTTGCTTCCCATTCTTGAAGAATCTCGTGGGCATTCCGAAGCGATTTCCGGGATTTCCATTCATCATGGTCTGCTGGGTATCCTTTCCAATGAACCTTGTATTCCTTTACACGTTGGTTACGCACCTTGCGCCACCTTTCTGCCACAATGCATTCTACCTCAGCCTCTGGAATATCTTCGAAGTCGGCTCGGTTCAGATGCTTCGTGGGACGATCTCCGAATTCGATAGGTGATCGTAGGTATTTTTCCAGATGCGCGATGTTGATTATCGGATGAATGCCATACGAAGCAGGCAGTCGAAGTTGATAAGTGATGGGACTTAGCTTCCTAGATATCTCGAAAGGACCATCATATTTCATCAATAATTTCCTCCCACGTCCTTTCTCGTTGCGAAGCAGATTCAAGGTATGGGGATTCAATACCACTAGGTCTCCCTCCTCAAACTCGATATCAAGTCTGCCATTGTTGTAAGCCCGACGCTGGAACACCTGTGCCAACAGTAATGCTTCCTTTGCTCGCAAACGATCAGCTTCGAACTCCTCGTGCATGGATTGTGCTTGCTCATTGATGATAAACCGTTTTGGTGTTCCATCGTGGGTAGGAACTGGGTTTTCAATTGAATCTTGGGCATCAGCTATATCATTACTACCCCCCCGAAATTCTAGCGCAAAATCCCGGTTCACTGCATGTGGGTTAGTCATCAGATGACTACCAGTTATCGGGCTATATCCGTACAATAGATATGCGGGCGGGAACCCGGTACTTGTATGCGGTGTGGTATTGTATGACAAGGCTAAACCATCTAGATGTTCATTCCAATCATCTCTGGATGGTCCAATGTACGCTCGTAGAGCAATTTCGAGACCTTGGTTGAGAACTTCTGTTTGACCATCAGCTTGGGGATGATATGCGGTGGTAAGGCTTCGTTTCATCCCCATCAAGCGGCAAACCTCTTTCCAGAAATCATTTCGCCACCGGGTGTCTCTATCACTGATGATTTGTTGTGGTAAACCATATTTGGAGAATACGTGCTTGAACAGCAGATGCGCAGTCTCTACCTCCTTGATTTCGGATTTGCACTCCATGAAAATACCAAATTTGGTTAGCTTGTCAACCACCACAAGGACATTGTCAAAACCGTTTGATTTCGGAAGTTCAGGAATAAAGTCGATCGTAATTACTTCAAATGGTCGTGTCGGAATTGGAATCGGTCGGAGCATGCCAATGGGTGCGTGACGTCGTGGCTTCGACTTCTGGCATATATCACAAGTGCTGATGTACTTCTTAATGTCACGCGACATCTTTGGCCAATAATACGCCGCGGCAATTCGGTTGTAGCATTTATGATATCCACTGTGAGCACTTTCTGTCAGCGTGTTATGCACTTCATCAAGAACTTGAACTCTGAACTTCTGTGGTACGCACAGTCGACTGTTCCCCTGCCAGTCTTCCAGGTAAATCAATCCTTGGTCTGAGTAATGATACTGGGGATACTTCGGATTCACCCAATTCGCTTCTGCCTTCATTCCTGCCAATACTTGACTGAAGTGCTGATCTTCGGTGTATGCAGCCTTCCACTCCACGATCTCGGCCTCGGATATGCCTACGAGCACGGAATATGACGAAGAAGTTGTGAATTGAACCATAACCTCGTGATCTGGTCGGTCTGGATCAGTTCGGACCGGAATCTCACCAACATTGATTGCCGATTCGCCGAGTTCCACTTCTACGGTCATGCTCTCGACGTATTGCACGGCAACTTCCAACAGTTGTTCATTTCCTTCAACAGATCTTCCCCAGGAGCTATTTCCACAGCATGTGTCTCGTCCTTCTTGATATGGGACGCGCCTCCGCAAGCGGGAAATTGGGTCCACATTGGAATGTACTCTTCCGGCGCGGTGCACAACTTTCAGCTTTGGATAAGCTGCAAAAACTGTTCCCCAGGTAAGGAGGCGTCGATTCACATTCTGAAATGTCTTACTCCATAAGGGCGGCGTGGTCAGTGATCGCGAGAATTTCTTCACCTTCCAGAAACGGTTGGAATTTGATCAGGGCCTCTTTCAGTGCCAGGGCCTCTCGCTCTGTGGGAGAGTAGTTTCGTTCCGGTGACTTCAGCACTCTCGACCAATAGCAAACCACCCGTTCAACATGTACGACTGTGTCTTCGAATTCACGACCCCATGCACCGGGTTCAGGCACATCATTCACACCTTTGATTAATGTAACCAGGGTGGGAACAGGTTCACCTGAGTCATATGCCTGCTTCAAGCGCTCGTAGACTCTCGTGCCCTTCAAATCTTTGATCTTGATTGGCTGGACTTGTTGCAGAATTCCTGCCAGGCCGTAATCACATGCGTCCGTGTAAACCCGGTACGGAAGTCCTCGCATTGCATATCCTCGGACTGGCGCATTTGTCAACACTTGCTTGCAAAGTTCGAAAGCTTCCTGATGCATGTCGGTCCATTCCCATTTTATTCCTTTCTTAAGTAACTGGAAAAAAGGGTGTGCGATCCATGAATAAAATGGAATGTACGCTGAAAAATATACCATCATACCGAGAAAGGTTTGTAGCTCTGGGATGTTTCTGGGAACATCGAGGCTCAATATGGCATCGACTTTCTGCTTGTGGGTTGATAATCCAAGTCTTGAGACCTTCTGACCTAGTAGCAACAGGGATTGATAACCAATGTGACATTTCCCGGGCGACAAGGTGATGTTTGCACTTGCAATCGCTCCGAAAACTTTGTCCAAGTGCTCCAGATGCTCCTCAAAGGTATTTGAGAAGATAACTATATCGTCTATGTACACTAATGCAAATATCCATAGAAACGGTGCCAATAGATTCTGCATAATTCTTTGAAAAATACTCGGCCCATTCTTGTAGCCAAACGGCATTCGTCGGAACTGCCATAACCCTCTATGGGTCCTGAAGGCAAGTTTTTCTGCCGCGGCATCGGTCATGGTTAGCTGTGTGAAACCGGACAAAGCATCCAATGTAGTGAGCCATTGAGCACCATTTAAAGCCTGCAAAATATCGTCTTGACGAGGTATGGGAAATTCATCAGCAACTGCCATCTCATTCATTTTCCTGAGATCAATTACCATGCGCGGTTTCCCATTTCGATAAACAATGAATACTGGAGCCGCCCATGGGCTCTTTGACGGTTCAATGACTCCTAAATTGATCCAAGCATCCATCTGCTTATCAATCACCTCGCGATTTGCAGGAGAAGCGTGGAACGGCGGCAACGAGACTAGTTTAGCATCTGGTTTCATTGGAATATCAACATGGGCTTCATAATTTCCGAGCCTGCCATCTACTCCGAATGCATGTTCATGTTTGCGTACCACCTCTTCTAGTTCCCTGCGTTGTTCCTGTGTCAGATCCGGTGAGAAATCAACTGACTCCAGTAACTTGTCTTTAGGGACATCTTCAGGAGGTGCTTCCGCCGCCTTTGGCCCCCCTTCAACTGGCTCCTCTGCAAGAGGGTCGTCTGGTTGGTTCGCATTTCGTTCCGCCTTTGAAGAAATCTCGGTTTCACTACGAATTGTGGACGAGGTAGGTACTGGCTTTCCCGATTCCTTTTCGAATTCATCCCTGCGAAATTGCTCTTCAACCAATGTTCGAATCAACATGGCATGTGCGTTAATCCGAGTTTGCTCTTCTTGAGAAAATTTACTCATCTTGTCTAACCAGGTAGTCGGATTATGAGCAATTCCCAAAACTTGCCCCACACCGATTGTGATTGGAGCTTTGGTGAAGTTTGCAACATGTACTCTGGGACTGTCCCGCGTGATTAGTGAGTCCGCGGTTCCGTAGATATCATCTATGTTTCCACTTTGATGGAACTTCCGCTCCACAAACAAAGTGTCAACTCCGTCAGGGAAGTAAATTTCAACAGGAACTGGAACACTCATTTCAGGCTGAATCACAATGCGGGTCTTTGAACGGACCTCATTGTTACCAATTCGCTTTTTGGCGCGTTTCTTGAGTTTCTGGTGCTTCCGATGAATGCTAGCCCTTGTTGCAACTTTCGCAGACATTACTTTAAATGCATGGCCGCTCTCATCAATCAGAGCCGAAGAAGTTGAACTTGCAACACTTCTCTCGCGCCCGGTATCCCCGAAGACAACATAGGTTTCTCCCTCCCGTCGCATAATTGAAAAGCCATATTGATCTTGAAAGTCATTACCTAGAATAAAAGAAGCAGACATACCCTTTACGACATATGCGTCTACGTTGATCTTCACCGGTCCGTCTGGAGTATAAAAATAGAGGTCAAGATTGACGTATGTGTTAATAGAACTCTTCCCCGTCACCTGTAATAGATCGATTGCATGTCCTGTCTTGAGTTTCAGTGGGCACATCAATTCATCTAAGAATTTCGAAGATATTAACGTGATATCCGAACCTGTATCAATTATGACAGATATTGCCTCGCCATCTAAACCATTTACGGTCACCCAAGTTGCCACGGCCTTTGCTCCCAGGAAGGTGCAACCAGGAGGTCGAGCCATGAGCTTTTTCAACTCAACCAGCGGGAACTCTGTTTTAGTTTCTTGTGATGCTACTACCGAGTAATTGACGGCCTCGATTTCGCGGGCCAGGCGTCGCCGTGATCGCCGATTCAAAGGTGGTTTTGGTTCCACCAATGGTTCTGATGGAACACCTTCAGTTGATGCGCTTGCGTTGCTGGACTGAACCCCGGACAATGGAGTTCTCGGATCCTCCTCCGCAATATATCTCTCAAGAATAGGTGAATTTCGGATTTCTTCTTCGTCATAATCACTTTCTTCCTCCCAGTCCACGCTGTCCAACTCCTTGGTGATTTTGATGAGGCTCGGCTCTTCTGAATCTTGGCGGGAAGAGCCCCGTTGCATGTGTTCCGTGCCTGTCGTGTTTCCTACCGTGCTCTGGGATTCTAATGAATCGCATTTCCCCTTCAGGTTCAATTTGTCATTCAGTGAACTCTCATCTGAGCAGACGAGCTGAGTTTGACAATTGATAAGCTGAAGGGGCCTACGAAAATCCTGCGGTGAGTTCTCTTCCGAATCACTATCCAGTCCATAATACAGAGTATCGTAGTCATCTAGGGCTCTCAAGTCTTCGTCCGACTGTTGGACCAAATTCACGCGGGCGGCACGCATGCTTTTAAAAGCATGTTTGCATTCAGGACCCCAGTGATTTCCGCTTCCGCAATGACGGCATGGCCGCGCTCCTTTCTGCGCAGGGCTTGCTCGTTTGGAGACATTTGCATCGTCCTTCGGGAATTTAGGTGGATCCATTTTACCAGACCAACCAACAAGATTGACCTTTGCGTATCGCAGATTATCCCGATCACGTGGGCGTTCACGTTCATTTTCAAACCGACGCGAGCTGTCCAATCGCATAAGCGTGTCTTCGTGGAATCTAATTGCCTGCTGAAATTCTACACGGTCACGGTACAATTGGGTGGTAAGTACTGTATTCCATATAGCTGGTGCGCCTTCCATGACTTCCATCATGAGTTCAGAATCATCCATTGTATAGACCATGGTTATGAGTTCGGTCTTCCGAATGAAATATTCGCCGGGTGTTTCACGACTGTGATTGGCTTCACGGTAGTATGCCCGATTAGCCTTGGATTTCTGTTTATCGAGCCATTTCCTGTTGATGTAGAAAGTAACAATGGCTTCTCGCATAGTGTCCCAATTCTTCTCGATTCCTGCGCGGTATTCCAATGGTAAAGACCAGTACCAGATTTCGGCGGAGCCTTCCAGTCGCTTAGGTACGACTCTTCCTAGCTGTTCAAAAACGGTCAGTGATTCCATTGCAATATTGTTTACCTTTGCCAACCATTTCATTATAGTATCTGTATCTCCATCCCAAGTCGGAACAGCATCATGCTTGAGTTTCCAGTCAAATTGTGGCTCCGGCGGCAGACGAAATGGATTATTCAAGCCAAAATTTGATTGTCCTGGTCCATTTCCTCCTGGATTACCACCGCCTCCTCCTGGATTACCACCACCTCCTCCTGGATTACCACCGCCTCCTCCTGGATTATTAGTTCCAGGTCCTCCAGGATTTCCTCCGCCACCCCCTCCTGGGTTTCTACCGGGTCCGTGCCCTGGAAATCCTGATCCTCCCGGAAATCCTCCACCGCCTCCGCCTGGTGGTCCGTTTCCACCATTAGCGCCAGGGCCGGGGTAATTTCCTCGCGGCCTATTGATGTATGGGTTTCCGGATGCCGATGTGTTACTGCTGCCTCTGGGAGATCCACCGTTTCCATCGATTCCTGTTGGCGCAGCTGGATTCGGCTGGGGAGGTAAATTTGGAGAAGAGGGCCCCTGAGGCCAACGGTCAGTTCGGAAGGGATTCATCGGAGAGCTCTGTCGATGGATTGGATTAAATCCCTGCTGTGAAACCGATGCAATTCGGATTTCTGGGTCCAGCTGTTCTGGAATTGCGTCGAACCCTGCCGCATTTCGGAGTTGATTTTCCTCGGAAAACGCAGCCGCATGCCCGTAACCTACGCTAACATTTGGACCACGTTGTTGTCGCCACTTGTTGGCTATTGGCGTCAGCAATTCACTTAGCCTGCGATTGCCCCTCGGAAGGTCGACACGATGTGCAAACGGTATGGATGCAGATTGTCCTTGACCTAAATTCAACATGGCTGCTGCATGGTTCCTCCGAATATCTGGTACCCCACCCCATGAAACTCGGTTGATACTTGACTGCGTTGGGACAGTAATTCGTGCCGGGGTTGACTCCAACGGCTGTCCAATCGGGGTGCTGAAAATGCCTGATTGTTGTTTTTGTACCGGTGATACGGGTGGCATGAGTGTCGATGTCTGTTCAGGAAGATAACTGTGATGAGCTGTCTGTGATACGGGGGCGTTCTGAGCCGTGCGTGAATGTACACGCACTGTTCGTTGGCCCGCGTGAGAATGTTCCTCACCGAGTTGAGCGGCATATGATCGCTCCTCGGCAAGTCGAGCAGCGTGAGATTGTTCTTCAGCGAGTACGTCTGCGACGGCTCGCGGGAGTGCTTTCTCATAGTCATACACTTGGTCCAATTGCCACAGGAAGTTTTCAACTTCTAACCTAAAGCAAACACACAAAATTTCAAAATCATTCTCACTATGAAATTCACCCACATTGCCTCGTGTCCCATAGATGGGAAGTGGTGGCGGAAGGCTTCCTGTTATTGTGAATGCTTCCAATGCGGTTGTCCTTGCGCGGAAAAGAATCGTTTGGAGAAACTGATAACCCTCTGCTTTAAGCCGATAAATGGCAGAGACCGCTCCAGTGTTGAAATTGGAGACCTCATTAACTTCAACTTCGATGAGTAAACAGTCCAGCAGATTCAGTTCTGTTGCAAAAATATCCCGTTGAAGTCTGCGGGTCGAGCTCTTCATGAACAAAAGGTCATTTCTTTGGAAGATATTGGACCCCTTGAGGATACACTCGGTCCGACGTCGCATAACCGTGTGATTGCGATAAATCTTGCGTCGGGTCACCACTGTTGGTAACTCGAGTAGCTGGAGTCGAATTGGCCTCTCCGATGGTTCGAGCGGTCCACGATAATTCTAGAGTGTTGGAAACTCAAATGCGATCTCGGCTCCGAGAATCGAAGGCTCTTCCTCATCAAGATCTTCAAAACCTTCCATCTGATGACCTGAGACCGAGTCATGTGTTCGGTCAAGATCCGAATGCCTTGAGTCATTTCCCTGAGCGAAGGGTCCGAGCTTCTCGTGACTGGATTAAAAGCTCTTTCCCCGGGGGCTTCCCGCCCAGCCTGTGATCCAAATTGGAACGTCGCATCGGTTGCCGATGATTGCTGAATGTTTGCTCCAAATTCTACCGGTCCTAGGTGCGGCGGAGAGGTGGAATTTGAATTATTAGGAGGTCTAGGACCATCCATTTCGTGAAGGTGAGTGTGATCCAGTTGAACTGAGGACAGTTTGTATTAATGGGATTTCCCAATGTGTCCACCAATGTTAGAGATCAGGATATTCTGACGCGGAGAGCGCGGGAGAATATTTGAATTGAGAACTTTGGTGTAACTCGTTGTTACACAAATAAAATTTACTGAAGTCGTTGGCTTGATCTCTGTAAGAGTTCAGTTTTAATCCCTTCAAAATGCCTTAGTTCAGACTGCTTACAGTCGAATATTCAAGTACGCAGGACGCGAATACTTGAGTTTCAACTGTTGGAAAGGTCGCAGGACGCAAAACCTTTTAGACTCAGTTCACACAAAAATAGAAGATGGGAGTTGTATTGCAAGAGAGGTGTCGACTATCTCGCGCACCTCGATATATATACCTAATTCTAACTATGAGTCAACTTGTGTCAGTGACAGTTTGGAGTCATACCTCCTGGTCCAGGGAATGACTCACAAACTCCGCGGCAAACACATGTGATCATAAATGAGCGTGTTCAAGGAAAGTACACAATTTGTAAGTAGAGGCTAAAGTAAGCATATCCATGACAGGTTCGCACATGTTCGAACAAGTTCGGGAAAATCGAGAAACACCCGAACCCCGAACCGGACATGGGGTTCGGGTTCAGGTTCGGAATCGGCTCTGAACCCGACCCCGGTAATACTACCCAACCTGGGACCCCCCCCCTCCCTCCCTATATCCGATTTTTTTAATCCTGATTTCCCCTTGACGGAATTCATAAATTGAGCATAATCTTAATATAAGATGACCAAATTCTGATAGCCGGTATTAATACTTTTGAAGATCAAAGCCCACCGTGAATATCACTACTAAGTCTTCCCCAACCCCGTAACGCCGTGCGGGTGGGTAGGACACTGACATTTGTCGCCTCAGAGTACAAGAGGATGTCAAATGCATGAACAAAAATTCCTGCATCCTGTGAAACTACATAACAACGCCCCGGCCCAATCAACTCCGATCCCGCCCATCTCCACTCGTGCGCCTCGCCGTGCGCACCCAAAACCAACCCAAAACCACAATCGCTAACAGACCCATGGCCATAGATCATCAAGGTCGGCCAAGCTCTCCCACGCTCAGCAGGGTCTGCCCTGGAAAATGGCTGCTAACAATCAAATTGTAAAAGCTTTGAATCACTGTTGACTCTCGAGCAGGGGGCATCAGGCATGCGTCGGGTGACCCGCCCTGCAGTATGTTCGTGTTTGGCACGAACTTTGATATGATTCCGTGTAGGACGACACGAAGCGTGCCTGATGCGAGTTAAATTTGTCTCTCGGATACGTAATAAATTCATTTGATGTGCTGCGTGCGGCTCCACGAAATCTGACCGGGAAGTCTACCGCGGGAAGTGGATGGACGGAAGACTTCCGGGAGGCGCGGCACCTCCGACGGCGTTCGCTCAATGTGTCCGGTTGTCGAACCGTGCAGATATAAAAGCCACGCACTTCTCTCATCTTTGGCTCAATACTAGTCCATTTTTAAGCGCGGGGGTCCGATCAGGGTAGAAGCTTGTTACATAATCTACACAGCCATGTCCTCCTTAAACCGCGACGATGGCAGCATTATAGATGGAATTCACGCGTTTTAGCATCTAATATTCTTTATCCAACCCCTCTCAAGTTCCTCAAATTTATTTGAGTTTTTTCCGTGCCATTTGAGCTTGGTGGCTGAAAGTCATGTGAGAATCAATGAGATAATTGGGGATTTTATCCAGTGGATTCTGGTGTGTTAACGGAAATTTTGAGTCAGCAATATGGTGCAAACAGGTGTCTAGAGTCTATCTGAACTTGAAAATCACCCAAAACATGCAGTACATGGCGGAGAAATGAGATCTAACATATGTGGCTGTGCAGATTATATAACAAGATCCTACCCTGATCGGACCCCCGCGCTTAATAACAGACTTCAACAAATCGAGGTACGAGATCAATTGTTGAAGCGTCTGTCTGCGAGAGACTAGCTCAATACCACATGCGCTACTTTTGGACAGTTTTCTCCCTCGCGGCCTACTTGGCTCCACAAACGATCGCTGAATTCGAAACCACTTACCATTCCTCTTCACTCGCGATTCAGCCATTCACCATCCTTGAACGCTCCCCAGACTACGACTTTGACAACATCACCCTGTTTCTCACATGCCCCGTGGGGACTGACGTCGCCCAGCCGGGTCCCACTATTTATGACTCTCATGGCGAACTCGTCTGGGCCGACCCCACGCTCGGAGCATGCACAGACCTCAATCTCCAGACATACGATGGTAGCGACTACCTGACCATGTGGATCGGTACCGGGGCCGCAGGGACGGGACTGCAAACTGGCTCCGGGATGGGCATCATGCTGAATTCCAGATATGAAATCGTCCACAACGTCTCGGCGGTCAACCCGGAGGGGACCGATCTCCACGAGTTCCACATCGCACGACCCGAAAACAAGACGGCGCTGGTCACTGCGTATAACCCCATCCCCGTGAGTCTATTGCTGTCTGGTTTAAGCAGGACTTTGACGGCGCACGGTGCAGCTGGACCTGACCTCCGTGGGCGGCCTTGAGGACGGATGGTATCTGAATGCAATTATTCAGGAGATCGACATCGCCACTGGTGCTGTTCTCTTCAACTGGACTTCTGTGGATCATATCGCTCTGTCCGAATCGTACAATAACCTCACCCAAACCGGAGAGGGGAGCGCCTCGGCGCCCTGGGATGCGGTGCACATCAATTCCATTGATAAAGTAAGTATCAGATGTGCGTTGAAAACATACCACAACTAAGACCACGCGCAGGATACTGCCGGTAATTACCTGATATCGGCGCGCCATTCACAAGCCGTTTACAAGATCGACAAGAACGGCACGATTATCTGGCGCCTGGGCGGGAAGATGCCTAACTTCACGGACGTCGGGAACAACACTGAATTCCATTGGCAGCACCACGCGCGCTGGCGCGCCGACGAGACGCAAGTTTCGCTTTTCGACGATGGCGCAGCAAACATCGACACGACGATCATCATCAACGAACCTGTCGCAAGCGGAAAGTTCCTGGCGCTCGACGAGCAGGCCATGACCGTGTCCCTCGCGGCGCGATTCCTTCCCTCACCACGTACGCTTCATGCACTTGACCACGAACAACAAAAAACTAATTTCTGCCATAGTCAGCTCCTTTAGTCTGGCGGAGGGGAGCACCGAACCCTACGGCTCCACCGTAGTTACTGGCTACGGTATCAACCCCTGGGTGGTCGTGCAAGACTACGCAACTGGCGCTGTCCTCCTCTCCGCCATCATTGGACCCAACACCACGCTCCCAGCTGGCGCGATCACCAACTACCGTGCCTTCCAGATGTCCACGCTACAGTTCACTGGGAACCCGACCCAGCCGCCCGGTGTAGCACTCGTGGGCGGGGACGTTTATGTGTCTTGGAACGGCGCGACGCACGTGGCGGCGTGGGCGCTGATCACAGGTGCCTCGGCAGACGCGGTTACCGAAACAGTGACCACGGTTCGCAAGGCGGGATTCGAGACGCAAATCAGCGCGGCTGGGGTAGATAATTTCATCGCGGTGGTTGCACTCGCAGCGAACGGCACGACTCTCGGGAGGAGCGCGGTATACGGCACGAGCAACGGAACAATGGTTCGGCGAGGAAGCTCTCAATAAATATGAAAGACTCATTTCGTTCCATCATACTGTTATAATTCCAAAATTTTATGAACGCTAAATGAATCGGCGCGCTTTGCGACAGAAAGGATAAGGAAGATGAAGAAATTCAAATCTTCTCTGGCGTCGAAGTTAATGTTCGTGCTCAATTTGAGAGGAAAATAGTGATCGCTCGACGAAAAGACCCGGTCCCTGGTCAACGATAGGAGCAAGTCTCGACTGCATTCATCAAAAGTGTGGGCATGATCCAAATAGTATGTATGTGGGCGTACAAGGAATGTTGTGTTGTAAACGAGAGAGTTATGCGGGAGGCACATGTTCTAACTTCTCTGGATCCGACAATACACAGGTCTCGGAGATTCTTTTGTGAAGTGAAACATAATCCACAGATTTGATGAGCTGGCATTGAGAGGTAAGACCACTGACGTCTCACCAATTCCGTGAACGGGCAGGCGCCCCATTGCGAACGGGGTTTGCGTCCGCCATCTAATTTGTCCTCACCACTTTCGACTTTCCCATAATCGCAATCATGACTTGTTCGGCGCATTCGGCCGAGAAAAGCCCGACAGATGGTGGCTTCCTTTACGTTGAAAATCGAAGGGCGAATGGCAGGTATCCCGAGAGAGAAGTTCATTGGTATTAAATATACCATTTTCCTTTCGGCCCACACACCACACTGTTTGTTAGAATCGTGGGGCATAACAGGATTTTTTAGTCTCTCGCAGACAGACGCTTCAACAATTGATCTCGTACCTCGATTTGTTGAAGTCTGTTATTAAGCGCGGGGGTCCGATCAGGGTAGGATCTTGTTATATAATCTGCACAGCCACATATGTTAGATCTCATTTCTCCGCCATGTACTGCATGTTTTGGGTGATTTTCAAGTTCAGATAGACTCTAGACACCTGTTTGCACCATATTGCTGACTCAAAATTTCCGTTAACACACCAGAATCCACTGGATAAAATCCCCAATTATCTCATTGATTCTCACATGACTTTCAGCCACCAAGCTCAAATGGCACGGAAAAAACTCAAATAAATTTGAGGAACTTGAGAGGGGTTGGATAAAGAATATTAGATGCTAAAACGCGTGAATTCCATCTATAATGCTGCCATCGTCGCGGTTTAAGGAGGACATGGCTGTGTAGATTATGTAACAAGCTTCTACCCTGATCGGACCCCCGCGCTTAAAAATGGACTAAGGATTTTTCCACTTGGATTAAAACCTATCCGTCCATTTAAATGCTCCTGATGGCTATGTGTGCTCAGCTGCTCGTATTTGCTCGGTCATCGGAAGACCGAGATGCCCGAGGTTGGTTTGACGATGAGCGATTTCCATGGACAGGCAGGGTTTTGTTACATCATTCCATCGATCGATGGGTGGTACTGTTGGACGACGGAGGGCATTGTGAGAAATAGGAGCTTTTCTGCGGGGTTCGAGTTCCTTTTTGTTGCCCTGTTTTCATTCAACTGTCACATAAACCATATTGTGGCAGGCGCCCAGCAGCGGTGACTTGATGATGGCGGCCAAGAAGAATTGCAACACTCGGGAAAGAAATAGAACGCAGCGAGACTTGATCTAACTACAACTTGGCTGAACGGAATTTCGATATGACGCGATGTTAATTTATTTTTGGCGAATCCTGGAATGGAACAGTTGAAGCGGAGTGAGAACCAAACTTATCAAAAAAGTCCACGTCGTGCACTATATGCATCGCACCAAGCGGTGCAGACACGGTGGATAGATTTTAGAGGGCTGGCAATACGCTCCGGCTGCGGGCGTAGCTACCTACCTACCTGCGCAGATAAAATACACATGCACGTGGCGCCAACAGGCACCTCTTTCCCACAACACACCGTACCACCGGCATCAGTGTCGGAGCAGAATGCCGAGCTCTCTTGGCCTTCGCGAAAGAAGCTCAATGATGCCAACGCCTGCGCTGCTGTAAGAGATCGGTCTTGGGCTCGCTCCGGTCGATCTTCTGACGATCTCCGCGAGGGAATGTTTTGGTCCAAATGGCACGGATTTAAACCTTTCGATGCAATGGAAACGAGATTCAAGGAACGTCTGATACAGGTGACAGGATTTGGCCGAACTACTCTATGGATGGTCGAGTTATCTCTGGATACTAACCCAATAGCAGGCAGGAGCATACCTGAGATAACTCGATGCAAGGGAGGAAACGCTCGCTGCCTTCAGCGTCGCGTCGTGCGCCGTCCCAGCCGTGGACGGGACGAATCTTGGAAACTACGGGAGCCAGAACAGACTCAGCGAACGTGGACAGGGACGTTGAAGGTGAGCCCCAGTGAGAAGTCAGTGGGATTGAATGAGATCTAGAGTGAAAAAGTGGGGCGTAGACAAAAGTTCTCATATAAGCTCGTGTGATCACGAAAATGGCACTAATTTTGGATATCTGGCGAGATGCATTGAGATCAGTCGAGCCATGCTCGTCTCTTCTCAATTAATCACTCCTGCATGCCATTTGTCTGTCGTGCGCACGAGGAATGGGTTGGGATGATATGGGATGTATTGAACAGCTCCCTCAATCCATCTCAGTTCATAACATGGGGCCGTGATCTCGGAATCAGAAAGGATGCATTCAAATGACTACTACACTGCAATACAAAATCATCCCCTGGCCCTCGCGCACTAGCCAGTTCAACTCAGCAGGTACAGCAGCTCCCGACGAATAAGGCGCTGGGGATAACGGGGTAGGATGGAGAGCGAGGGAGGATGTGACGGCAGGACAATAAGAGCTAGTGCTGGAGATACATGAGTCGGGCTCCACTTGGGCTGAATGACTCACAAGTTGTCTTCATACTCGTCAATAGTTACAGGCATGCACATTGGTGATCCAAGTATGCAAGAGTCGAGACCCGGTCTCTTTCGGGTTGGGCGCACTGGTCTGGGTGCCGTTCATGAGCCAACCTTAAGGCAATTTCCTAGGCATATATGAGCCAAAAAGAGATATTGCATGGTGAGTACCACGTACTACAAGTCCTCCTTATGCGCCTCCTACGACAGTGCGCTGGCAGCGCCTCCACCAATACCTGGATGCCACCATGGGTAGTCTTGAAAGAGATGGAGGTCAGGATCACGAAGTACCAAACGAGGGAGGACATACTGACACATTCCCGAATCGCAGCTCGAGCTCGAGATGTCATGGAAGCCCTTTCTGAGGGGGCACTCGGCGAGCGAGGAGAAGGACAGAGAAGCGCGGTGCCAAGTACATAGATCCACCCAAGGTAGCAGCGGAGGCGTTGTGCGGCCGAAGGGCAGAGGGGGGCACAAAGAGATGGTGGTGGGAGAAGAAAGTGCGGCGAGGGACCGTTGTCCGTGCCAGTGCATTGATATTTGATTGACAGCACGTCCAGTGACTCGAGTCACTTGTTGAAGCCAGAGACGTGCAGGAGTGATAAAAAGAGATTGATTGAGTGATGTTTACACATGCTCACAATTTATCTCGTGTCATCACCTGAAATCCCACGACACGATATTCAATCTCAACATCTCCCATTACATTCCACCGACTTCTCACTGGGGGTGAGCTGTGGTGTGGTGTAAGTAATATATAATGCGATGGTGAAGTGAACAGAAAACTTGTAAAAAATGCGCATCGCGTGAGGAGAGGCTGGTAGGGCGGATGGAATGCAGGTAAAGACTTATTATCGCCTCACATATCGGCGAAAGGGGCCCGCCGTTGAAATCAGCCAAGAGTGTCGAGACCACGCCTGGGGTGACGGCAATACATACGTACCGTTCAAGTACCGCTCGCTCGCAAGCCTATTTCTGCTATTTGGCACAGATTCTGGTGAAACAAAGAGTATCCCGGCGTTGTATGTAAAGCGGCGAGCAAAGAGGATGGGGTGGGACTCGCAGGAAAGGAATTAAGATCTCCGAGACGGCACGTTCAGACAAGATGCGGTTACGGCCAAAACGTTCTTTAATATCCTTATGATATTGTGCGTTCAATCCCCAAGATTCTGGGCTCCGTACTCTGGATCTGGGTTAAACCCGCTTTACGTCCAATTTACGTCCCCTCAGCAGTCAGTCATTCGTGCCAGGACCAGGGTAAGGAGATATCCACCGACTCATTCGAAGTCACAATTAACATTGCCCATCCTTGTCGGCTAAGACTGGACCAACCAGCTCGTCTGAACCACGAAACACCGATCCACTTGGCGTCGAAGTTCCGTGCAGGTGTACTGTACCATTTCGACCAAGTGTTCATTAATTTTGGATTTTTTATACACCGAGATGGCCGAAAAATTTTCTTTTGAATTGTGGTGATTTTTTAAGGTCTCAGAAAAACCCGGTGTTATGCGTTACTTGAACACTTGGTCGAAATGGTACAGTAGTTTCAATTTGGAAGCCGGTGTTATGGATCAAAAGCCAAGCCAAGCCGGTCGTGATATGGGATAAGGATCAAAAAGCCAAGCCAAGCCGGCCGTGGTTGGCCGTAGCGACACTTGAACGCTAAGCAGACTAGAATTCACCGTATAGAAAACCAATGGTTTAATTCGCTAACGATCCCGCGCAAAGAGCAAGAGGTTCAAGGCAACCAAAGGCAGTCTCGTCGGAACAGTCCCGCGACTTAGAGCTGATGCCGTCATCAACTCAATTGCGATCCACGTTCCCGGACAGGGGAGACCACAATGCGTTTCATCCGCATGCACAACGTCACCTCAGGCTGGTATAAGAACATCTAAGAGCGGCTTCAGATTCACATTTCATCCGCAACTTCGACGATCACCTTCAAATCATGTTCCCCACGTCCAAACTTGCGTCTTTCGTGATGGCTGTCTGTCTCGCATCCCGTGCGTTGGGCGACTGCACTCCCACTTTCACCGAAGGCACACCCTACAGCGTTAGCATGACCGAGCTTCCGGGCTTTGTCTGGGTCGACAATAGCACGCTAGGCTTTCTGGGTGTCAACCTTGTGCGTTGAACAACTTAGTGTTGAATTTTACTCACAAGAAGAGTGTAGAAGTCGACTGTTCCTGCAACAGAGTGGTACCTCTCAAAGACGCCATTCGGAGGCTACGTCTTCTCGTAAGCCTTCTGAACCGCATTCTCACTGCGAATTTGAACTAAGCTCCTTCACTGCTAGCATCGACACTGCGATGACCAGCTGTCTCTACGCCAGCAGGAACGCCAAGGTCCCCGGAAGCGGCAAGATCTACCACAGCCTTGGATGCTTTGACTCCACTGGAGAGCTCGGTCTCGACGAAGACTTTACCTTTACCTGCGTTGACTGCGACTCCAATGGTGGCACAAACTGCTACATCAAGAGTTCGGTTACGACAGAGTGTGCCAACACTCCCGACAACGACCTGCACTATCCGTCTGGGGAAGACGAGGAAGACGAGATTAGGACGGCGGCGTGCGCTGAGACATGGTATCAGAAGTGGGATCTTACGGCTGTGGCTTAGGATGGTTGGTATTCCTAAACAGAGAATCTATACGGACGTTCGTACTTTGTCTGCCACAGCCGCACATACATGTACGCATTTGTCTTATATATCTACCGCCCCGATGTTTCTCTACTAAATTTTAGTAGTACAAGCAAATACAGCACATTACTTCGCCTTTGAAGACCGAAAGCAGAGAACGACACGTGTGGTTATGCGGCAACATCAACCACAACTTGAATAGTGACTACGCTTGCGTGTGCAATTAAAATGCAAATGTATCAAGTCAGGATCGATGCTTCAAATGAATACTCCAAAGTAAAAAAACCATGATGGTGCGTCCCAGGGCCAAGTTCAATCAATTCAGCCTGGAAGAATCTCATATAATCGGAATGAGTCGGGGTAAAGCAGAGTGGGCAAGGAGCAAGGGGAGGAATTGTGCCACTTTCTTTCGCGTCTAGCAGAATCTCATCTAATCGGAATGAGTCGGGGTAAAGCAGAGTGGGAAAGGAGCAAGGGGAGGAATTGAATGTAATTGAAATATGAAGTGAAGGAATACGAAACTGATCAAGCCAAACCTGATTCAAATCAATGCACAGTGCGCATTCCTAATCCTCCACCCGGCCGCCCTCGCTAATTGTCACCAAGACCTTTAATGACAAATTATTGTCTTGCCCCCCAATGGTGCCCACTTGAATTTGAATTTTGGGAATCGTATTTCACTTCAGCGACTGTCTTCTTCAAAGAGTCCGACTTGAAGTGCCCTTTGAGAAAGAGGATGTGAAACTGAATTTGATTCTGCGCGGGGAACTGTCAAGAGATGGGCAAGAAAACCAGCGAGACCTCAATGAGTCATTGTCTCAACATTGCCTTGCTGCGGTTGTGGAGCCACTCCACTTGATGGTCCGAAGGGATATTCCCAAGATATTCCGCCAGTGGCCTGCGGCCTTCTCAGGCAGCTCTCGCAATCGAATATTGCTGAGACAGGGCTACAGAATTAAACTGCGGGTACGAATTCTGGGGACGAGCCGTGCATCTGTCGGGAGTTATCCGTGAATGCGCTTGTGTAGGACATAAGGGTATCCAGATACTAGGCGGACATGAGTGGGAAACGGATTTGCGGCCCGGTGATGCGAACTAGCCGCACATCGCTTCTCCTCCCACGACGATCGTGCTCTGGCGCTGGCCCCCTCTCTGCGCCCGTCTCATCTCCTGCTGGGCCTACTTACAGCCACGCTCGCCGCGACTTGACGCTGGCAACAAACTTGAGCTGGTGGTTCACCCGTCTTGTGATTGGATTTAGCTTGAGTTTAGCTGCGATTTGAGCCTGGTAGCGACGATCAGCGGGTCCCTCCCGCGCGCAGCGAGTACCGCTGCTGCTCTAAGTATGGATGCTCCTTCGAGGAAGAACCTGGAAACGATGTGGTTGCGGAGATACGACAGACCAATCTACTTGTTACAGAGCGGCTCGTCGCTATAGTATCAGGCCGAATCGGGACGGCGAACTAGAGGGCGGCATGCACAAGTGACGTCGATTGCGTCGAACTGGGAGATATCTTCGTCTTGATAATTCTGCGGGCGGTGAGCATTTCTCCCTCAATGCTTATCTTCCGCCTCATCCTTTTTCCTTCTATCTTGCCCATATTTCTTTGCTTCCCCCTCGGCCTTCCCGTCTGTTCCTTCCCAGCCCTACCTCCTATTTCCTCTGCCTTTCTCCCTTCTGTCTTCGATTCTTATCAATCGAGGAGATGCGGAAGGGAGGCCCTCTTGATTCCAATTTACAAATTCCTGCTCTTTCCTTGCGTGCGTAAATCGTTTTTCCTGCGGCTGTTTGGAATTTTGCACGCAAGAGGGCTTTTCGACGTGGATCTCGCTTGCTGTTTCCTCCCGCTGCCCCCCATTTTCAATGCGCTTCCATCTCCCTTTCTTTTCCCTTGGCCTGCGCTCTCATGACGTGCTGCCACTTCATCATTTTTGGAGCTTTAGAGTTGCCACCGAGACATTCGTGTCATTGGCGCAGATTCCGGTTTGGATGTCGGGACCGGGAGAAAGCGCGCAAAGTGGACTGGCCGGGAGGGGTCTAGATGGACGCGGGGAGTGGTTCACTGGAGAAGTGGGCGCTAGCAGTTGTCCTCGGTTTGGATTCGTGTGCAAGGGTGAAGTGGACTGGACGGGGAGGGGCCTAGGTGGACTTGGGGGGTGGCTGGCTGGAGGAGTGGGCGCTAGCAAGTTTCCTCGGTTTTGAGATTTTCAATTTCTCGGCATTTGCGCGCAGAATTCTGCCGTCCGCTCGTTCTTGAGATTGGATTGGGTACAATGGGTGCCCGGCGCTGTGGCGATGTGCACAGCTAGTGGCTTCCGTGTTCGCCCCACGACCGATTCACTGTCGAGAAAGTTTCGAATTTCTTGTCACTTTGGCGCACGCGCTGAAGTTTTTGGGACTTGGACGGACGCTCGCACGCAGTTCTCGAACGTAAGTGGCTGGGATAGGGATTTGGGCCCAGTACGTCGTCGCTGCAATTGGGGCCATCGCAAATGCGACCTTGGCTGGCGTAGCACCCTGTTCCCAAATTGCGACAGGCTGGCCCAACTTACGGGCTCCACGGAGCTTGTTCGATCATTCCTTCAAGTTCGGATATATGTAGATTGTCGTACAGATTATCGCACAGCCCAGCACAGCCCACTTCGAGGAAGCGGATTCTCCGGGACAAAAAACTACAGTGCACCTCAAAGACATACAACAAAGGCCCATTTCGGTAGTCCGGGAGTAATCCACGCCTAGTAGGTTTCTTTTCCGGCATGTGGAAAGAGCACGTTTCCAAGTTCGTCCGAAGAAGGCTTTTGCTCCAAGTTGCAAATGAGTCATTGCAACTCCCGCAGGACGGCGGCTGCAGATGCGTAAAGAGTTCAGTCTCGTCCGAAAGTTCGGTAACATATTTATGTCCCTCAGATGCTTGTCAATCCAGTCCATAAGGAGAGCCAACCAGCGAGTTGCCGCAAGTTTGGTAAATTTGATGAGGTCAAGATACTTATACACATCTTCGAAAGCTCCCGGAGACGCCACTTTGGAGCGGACCAGAGTTGAGGGGAATTCCGAGGTGGGGAGTGTGTTCTGAGGCTGTGGAGTGACTCCGCAAATGCACGGACGTTGGTGCGGATCAAACCGGCTTCATCCGAGCGAAACTGGACAAGATTCAATATCATGTAAGTTCTCGGACTGGGTGGCGAGAAGATGAAATGAGGATAACCTGACACTGATATGATCTCGAGCCGTGCATATCTGCCGGCCATATTTGCATTACCCTAGTCAAACCTCAGTATTATCCGGCGCGCGAACAGGCTCAAATCCCCTCAGCCAATGTTCTACACTGTCAAGTCTGCCGCCTCCCTTCTGCTCGTCAAGCGGCCGAATCGCATTTTGTCCCAAAATCTGAAATACAGCGCATACCTCGGGAAGATTATCAAGTGGATGCTGTTTTCGACAACACAGCACTTGGAGTGGCGCAGGAGTATCAACTCCAGCTGTGGGTTTCCTCATCCCGTGGTGCTCGCACCCTCCGGTGGAGGCGCACATTTTGTTGCAAACCAGCTATTTGGCCAGGTTTCGAACCACACTTCAAGTTTCGTCACCGACAATCTTTTTGTCCCGTACTCCACTCCGTTTCCAACAACCATCTCCCGCAGGGCTGACATAACGACAATGATACCAGAGGCGCGGCTCCATCCCTCCGACTCGCACGTTCGCACCGATTTGGATTTGTTGGAGCCATCCCCTTGTATAAAAGGCGTCTGGAATCGAATGCACCGTTTCAACACAACCCAACCAACACTCCATCTCACTATGAAGAGTTTTATCTGCCTTACTACCCTCGGTATGATCTCCCTGGTGTCCGCTCGCACCTTCACGGTGAAGAACAGCTGCTCTTACACGATTTGGTGAGCATATTTCCACCCCAACAACGAATTACCGTCCAACACGCGTTGCAGGCCTGGGGTAATATACAAACTCATTCACCGGTCCATAACTCATGGAAACTCCTGTCCAGATGTTCACTCAACCGAGCGGCAGCGCTCTCCCTGACTATCCCACCGGGTACGTCGTGTATCCTATGAGGGTTCCTGTCACTCATGCAGCGCAGTTGGGAAGCCGCTGCCGGCAACTCCGTCTCATTCAGCGTGCCAGACGACTGGACGGCTGGTCGTATCTGGGTAAGAATTGCGTTTATCCCTCTGATGCATCTCAACGCACGACAGGGCCGCACCGAATGTGATTTCTCAAGTAACCCTGGGCCTACGTCCTGTGCTACAGGTGGCTGCAATGGCGGACTGTATGGCTATTCTCGCTTCGCCTTTAATTCTGGACTCACTTCTCTGTAGCGTATGCGATCATATGACAGGAACAGTGAGTGGTCCTCGATTTCTCGTGCTCTCTCACATTCGTTTCAGGGAGTTCCACCCGCAACTGTTGCGGAGTTCACCCTCTCCGGCGGGGGAACCACCGACAACTATGACGGTGCGTGGGTTTAGTGGGACGATTACAATGGGCTCACGAGACATAGTGTCCGTCGTTGATGGGTTCAACATTCCAATGCAGATCACCAACAACGTCGGCTGTGGTGTCCCCTCGTGTCCGGCGAATCTCAACCCAGGCTGCAGGTGTCTCCTATGCTTGTCCAGCCAATGTTAACACCAAACTCTTAGGCCCCTCGCCGCTCGTGATAAAAGACTCGAACGGCACCGTTGTGGGTTGTGATAGCGCATGCAAGGCCAACGTCGATGGAAACCCAAGTACGCATCGCATCGTTCATGAAGCCCACTATCCGCCTCACACTCACTTGTCTAATGCAGACGATTCGCCTAATTGCTGCACCGGCTCACACAACACCAGCGCGACATGCCCAAGCTCCGGTGTGGCATACTACAACTACTTCAAGCAGCCCTGCCCGAACTCGTATGTGTTCGCCTTCGACGAGCCTAGCGGGACTGCGCTTTGGTACTGCGCATCCAACCTCAACGCGGACTACACGATTGAGTTCTGTCCGTGAACGGTTCAGGATCAGCAAAGAAACTACTTATTTATCATAACACACGACTAGTAGTTACTTGAATGAGAACAGTGTAGACCGCCTGTACGGACTAAAAATGAAACTATATGCGCAAGAAATCTGTCCATAGCGATCTTGAACCCTCCCTCCCTTCTCCGTGGGCGACCTTTTTCATCTGGCAAAAATAAAAGAAACGCTTTCCCATCTATGAATTCGGTTGAAATACAATTAATAGGACAGGGCTGACTGACTGAGGCCCTATATTACGCTCGACATGGCCGTGGCAAGGTACAAGCCAGTATAGTGCCTGTGGGCATGATACGTCGTACCGAAAATAGACATAGACTGGGTTGGATATAAATGAACTTCAACATGAACAAGATGCATGATCGCCGACGCATGACGATCAGTCGGCGTGGTGGATCGAAGAAAGAAGGAGAGTTTACAAGTCCAGCATACTCGGGTCAACTAAAAGGGGGGTCAGTACTGGGTAATTATCCGTCCTTCCTGGCAGTCCAATCAAGAGTCAGGAACGCGGACACTACCTAAAAGGGATCACAATATACCGGTATCTGAACTACACCGGCATAGTCTCGGCATTTTAGTAGTACAAGCAAATACAGCACATTACCTCGCCTTTGAAGACCGAAAAGAGAGAACTACACGTGTGGTTATGCGGCAACATCAACTACAACTTGAATAGTGACTACAGTTTTGCGAGCGCCTGCATGTGCAATTAAAATGCAAATGTATCGAGTCAGGATCGATGCTTCAAATGAATACTCGAAAGTGAATAAACCATGATGGTGCGTCCCAGGGTCAAGTTCAATCAATTCAACCTAGAAGAATCTCATATAATCGGAATGAGTCGGGGTAAAGCAGAGTGGGAAACGAGCAAGGAAGACCTGCGGTTTCATTCTGGAGCTGAATATCCAGAATTCAACATTGGAGCAAAATTCATCCATTTTGTGATCGAGTTCCTGGGTGGATCTATTAACAAGAAACAGAGAGTGTGCCGGCCTGCAGGAACTTCATTGAGAATGTAATTGAAATATGAAGTGAAGGAATACGAAACTGATCAAGCCAAACTTGATTCAAATCAATGCACGGTGCGCATTCTTAATCTTCCACCCGACCGCCCTCGCTAATTGTCGCCAAGACCTTTAATGACAAATTACTGTCTTGCCCCCAATGGTACCTGCCCACTTGAGTTTAAATTTTGGGAATCATATTTCACTTCAGCGACTGTCTTGCCGCTTCCTGACTCTAACTTCACTGCTGCATCCCTGAATCTTTGCAGCAACCTTCACACCAAAAATAGAAATGTTTCTGGTAGGATAAAAACTGACCAAGAAATTAGCAATATCCTTTTTGGTTTCAATTCTAGATGAAATTACTAGTAACAACCTAATGTAAACTGAAATTGAAACACACTGTTTTAGAATACCTTTCAATGTCCACAGATAAAGGTAGGTTCTTTGTCTCATGAAAGGATCCGAGAAACTCTTTGTTTCATGGCGCCTTTCAGGTTCACTGAAAGAAGGAGTTTCAGGAATCAAGAAACCTTGCGGCATTTTTGCCATTGGCTCGGCATTTCCCGGACCAATGGCAAAAATGCCTCCGCCTTTCTTTATTACTGAAACTGCTTTTTTCAACCGTCTTGAAAAGCACAATGAAACTGGGACTTCCAAAGACTCTTTCATCGTGCAAAGAAAGCAGCACTCTCTTTGGGCATGTCTTTCAATTTCAGTTCATACCATGTTGTCACTAGCAATTTCTCTTGGAATTGAAACTGAAAATGATACTACAAATATCTCGGTCAGTTTTTATCCAACCAGAAACATTTCTATTTTCGGTGTGCTTGTGGGGTTTGGCAGCAGCGAGGCGACGATAAGGAATGGGACATCAGATGACAAGGTTTAACCCCAGCACTGATTTTAGGCTTGTGCATTGAAAACTGCAGATATGTATTTGAAGATGTGCGAAGATGCAGAAAAGAAGTTTGCAGAGGTTGGAGGTACTTGGCCCAGTGCCTGGCCCAGTATTGCCACATATCTGCAGCTTTTAATGCGCAAGCCTGCTTGCCTGGCTCATTGTTGTGATCTTGAGCAAAGGAGGTCCAGACAGCATGGTGTCCAGTTGCTCATCATCCTGCCTGCCATGTTTTAAGGCTTTTTTGTAGAATGTTTTGTATATTCTGTGGTTTTTCAGAGTATCCACCAGAAATCTTCAATCTGGCAATTATCTGGTCAGTGTCTTCCAAGCTAGTTCAGAAGACGGCCTTGAACTGACTTGACACAGCCATCGGACTTATCCGTGGTCATTTCCAGACCATACTTCCTAATCTGCTGATTCACCACTGACCCAATTTGCCATAGGTCCTGTGTTGGGCCTCACTATAATGAAACAATGAGATGTTCAACCTGTAACTCGAGTCCAAACTGCAGCCCTTCAAACCATCATGGTTCTAACCGATTCCAACCATGGTTCGAACTGCATTGGTTTAAACCACAGTTCAAATCACACAGCCAGAGGCAAGTTCTGTAGGAGAAACACTTATGGTTTGGACCAGGGTGGTTCGAGCCAGTTTAAACCCAGGGGCATCGTTGGACACGATGCGGTTTAAATCGGAACCCTGCTATTGCTGCGCGTTTCACCACAAGTACTGGGCAGTCAGCCAAGAAAAATTCTACATAGAATCTACATACCCCCTAGAACACTCTTGAATTTTTCTAAGGTAGCTGCACATCATTGGTTAAAATACTAACTGTTGAGGTTTGATTCCTGTTGTGGTCGTTTAGGCATTGTGATGGCCGGTGGTCGTTTCAAACCGCTTTTGGTTATAAGAGTCCCGCAGCCTTATTATCGGAGAAAGATGGATGTTTGGATGTCATTGGGTGGCTGTGCATCGCCTCAGTTCCGCTTCGCATTGGACGACTGACGGCAGACAGCAAGCGATGCAGTGTGACACCACGCATCACGAAACATCATGAGGCGCGTGCCTTGATCCGCCGTCAGGCGCAACACAGTTGATGAGCGCTGATCTCATCATAGGGGCGTGCGGCGTGCGGCGTCTAGCAGCCTCCAACAGTGATAGAGTTTGGATCCGGGCTCACAGGGCTTCTCTCACCAATTCTAACCGAGAAGGGAAAGCGGGACGCCGTCATCGTCAGCAGTTAGACTGCTTCCGGCGTTCTAGTGGGAAGTCGAACTAAGGCTCCAACCGTTTTCGTTTGAAAACGGTTTCAAACGGTTATAACCGTTTTTATTTCCATTCAGTTTGCTAGGGAGCCCAAACGGTTTACAAACAGTTTGAAAATGGTTTTAAATGGTTGGAAAAATCAATTACTTGCCGGGAGACATACCAGTGAGAATACTGGAGCTTTTTGAAGTTCACGGCATTACTGAAGGGCGTGGAAGTCCTCTCAATCAACTGGTATACTCGTACTAACCCGTGGTGCTCAAACTGAGGTATTGTCTTCCAGATATGGTGATGTCCCATGTGACTAATTGTTCAAAGTTGGAATTAATCTGTCGCGTTTTCCCCTTGAATGCACTGTGTCGTCATCGGCACACTCCAAGACTCTTTTATGCCCCCCTCTTCCTCCTATGTACTGGTTTCAATTCCAGTGTGCCCTTGTAGTTTGACTAGACACACTCAGCCTCCAGTTCTCCACAAACAAACTGCCATTTGAGCAAACTCCAGTGACCATTACCACCACACTCCGCCCCGAGTCCACCATTTTGGTGTGCAATAATGACATGAAGTGGTCCTCAATCCAGTACTGCCTCCCTGCATGTCCATTTCTGCGAGTTCAAGGGATCCTTGGTTTTGGGGGAAATGTCTCCCAAAAATACTGTTTGAAACGGTTTTCAAACAGTTTCAAACGGTTTTATTACCGTTTCCATTTGATTTGACCTGATCTTCAAACGGAAACTAAATGGTTGGAGCCTTAAGTCGAACCATTCCCGCCGTTTGCTATGGGTATGGAAATGGCTGCAATTCGCAAGCCGCACATTCAATGCGTAAAAGATTTTGCCCTGTCACTTCCCACGCTCGAAGTCCGTGTGAACACCGAAAAGAACATTGCAAATTCGCAAAATTCGCGCAATTTCTACGCCGGTGGAAGAACGTCCTCAGGTCGGGTAGTGAGTTACCGAAGTCTTTCCAAGTCAAAAGCTCAGAGACTCGCTGACTTTGACTTGCAATTATAACTGGCCCGTGCGTAGCATTCCCATGATGGGAAATAATTTCCTTTCGCGGATGGCAATGAGTAATGATGTATATAAAGTCCTCAGCTGATATCCGCCCCACGTCTTTTCCTCCTCTCTCGCACCATGTCTGCTGAAGGCAAGCTCGACGCCGAGAAGAATGCCGCGGAGCACAGTATCAGCGAGCACTCAGAGATCGACCTGTATTCCTTCCACGAACAGGCCGCGGGACGTCTGGTCATCGATCCAGAGTGCGTGGTCAATTTACTGCCTCAGCATCTAGCGACCAATAATGTCTTCTACCAGGGAGGCCAAAGTGGAGTTTGGCGAGAGTGTCGCGTCGCGCCTCAAGCTCTCCGCTGACGGGACGAAGGTCCTTTGGCCCCAGGTTCGTGCAGCATACTCGCTACTTTCTTTGTGGGCGTACTCAACTCCTTCTTCAGCCCACAGACTCGCCCGATGACCCTCAAAATTGGAGTGATAGGCGAAAATCTATCTTGTTGATCATCATCACTTTGGTGCGCCCACTCAACGTGCTACATGACACGTCGCGTTTACGCGTACGCAGGCGGCAATCGTTCCTGATTTTGACTCCGGCATTGGTGTGTTGGAATGCTGACTCGCATTTATTGCATCTCACTGCGCCTAGGTATCGCTGCGATATTCAAACTTGCGGCACAATATAATACGACACCCAACGAAATCAATAATCTGACCTCCAAGTGCGTCGATTCTCTGTTCTGAGTCGGGGGAGGACTCAACTCTTTCCAATACGTAGCTGGAGTATTTTCTTGCTGGGTGCGTGCGCACATCCCTTTCGATAGCTTGGCTCTTCATTCTGCCGCTCTTTCACAGGCTGGGGAGGATTAAGTGCCGTGTGCGTATTGTGAACGTGCCAGCCGTCGTGTTGTTCCTGAACCAATCTTCCGCAGCATGGCTATGCGCCGTCTTGGCAGGCTGCCGGTCCTATTTTGGTCTCAGGTGTGTTCCTCAAGAATGTCTCTAACGGCGACTACTACTACCCCGACATGCAGTTGTTATGTCTGGGATTCCTCGTGGGCGCAACATTCGCCCCCAATCTCAATACGTTCACCGGTATGAAACCGTGCCTTTCGATCGAGACTGCAGCTAAGAATTCTCACAGCCATGCGCTGTCTCACGGCTTTCTTTGCGTACGCCCCATACTATTTCTCTTCCTCCGATCTTTCTCACGCGATAATTCCAGGACTGCCCCACAAGTTACCGTAAGCTTCGACGCCATGTGCCAGCCGCCTTTTCAAAACCGTTTCTTCCCAGGGTCTCTATGTGGTTGTGGACCTATATCCCTTCCACCTCCAAGCTCGCATGGTTTGTGCAAGTTCTCCTCGGAAATCGACTAGCTTACGATGAATTCCAGCTCAACTTTTGGACCATGGGTTTCATCATTTCTCCGTTCCTCTCCCCTTTCGCCTTTGGCTTCCTGGTGGCGCGCACGACATGGCGATGGGCATACGGAATCGGTTGCATGTACGGCGCGATCGTCGTGATCCTAATTGCGCTATTCATGGAAGAAACGTACGCCCTCGACGCCTGGTATGAGGCGGAGGTTCTAATGGTAATGACCCCAGGATGTACGATCGGACTTGCCGGCCCATCCCTGAACGACCAAGCACTGGCCTTCGCTACCGCATCGAGTCGCTTGTCGGCATCACAGGTTTGAGAATGCAAAAGTACCGTATCTCGTGGACAGAGGCGATCCTTTCGCCATTGAACGGTACGCTCTTGCTCAGCTGTCAGGTCCGCCACCTGACCAAAAATCAGTTGTCTGGCGCCCTCACCTTCTGGGTATCTTGGTCTTTGAAGTAAGTCTCGGGAAATTGAATTCCTTGTGTCTCTAACATTCGACTTTAGGCCATGGTTTTCGGATTCAGTATTGGTATCAATGTGAGATCCACGACTTTTGCGACTCGAGAAATTCACGCATATTTGCCACTAGGTAACTAACGCTGTTTTCCTTGGAAGCCCTCCTCCAGTCGGGTTCGAATTCCATTCCCACATCCTTCGGGTTCTGTTCCTGACAAGTTTTTAGCTTTGCGTGGTCGGAATTCGCCATCGCGGGAGGATACGGAACTCCGATTGCAAGTTTAGAGGACGTATTTTTGTCTGCACTGCTCATTATGTGCATACAGGTTTCAGTCATCCTGGGCGAATTGATAGGCCGATACCTGAACGATTACATTATGAATGCTAGTATCAAGCGGAATAACGGTGTCTTCGAAGCGGAGAGTCGGTGCGTTCTCTTTATTCTCTTCCTCATTTCCTTAAAATGGCTCCGCCCTAACCCAACCGCCAACCAGTCTATGGTGAGCATCTTCCCGCCAGCTTCGGAATCGCATTTTCAACGCTTGAGTCACCAGGGCATGCTATGTCGCCCTCCCCATATACATCTGCGGGTTCGTGACCCTCGGTGCCTCATTCCAGAAGCACCTCAGCCCTGGCGCAATTGTAATGGGCTGGGGATTAGCCGAGTTGGCCGTCATGATCAACACCGTGGCTGTCTGTAAGTGTGCATCCCGAGTCACCTGGTCCTCCTCTCAACGCACGGGCCCAATTTAGATGCTTATTGTAACGATGCATTCCCGAAGCACCAAGTGAGGAAACCAATTCGTTCTTTCGACTTGAAATCATGATTGAGGTTTGTTTTCTCAGGGGGAAATCAGCGCGTTGATCAACTTGGCCCGAACGCTTGGAGGTGGATCATTCCTCTTGGAGAATTCACAATTATATATACTAAGGGTTTCTGCAGGATTCGCCGTCGCATACTTCCAAGTTCCATGGGCTACGAAGCACGGAGCCCTGCAAGTGTTTGGTGTTGAGGCGGCGTGAGTCAACTTTAAAATACTCCCAGAACGATTTTTCACCAAAACCTCCGTCAGAATCGTCACTGGACTCTTCTTCCTGGTGATCCCCGCGCTCCAGCTGAAGGGTCGCACACTCCGGGTATGCGAAATGTCCAACGCACCGTTCGTGTGATTCTGATTCAAGTTCCGACAGAAAAACTTCTCCCTGCATTGATTTTTACGACTGACTTCACGGGACGATCGATATGTTGTGTTTTTGAACCAGAAGTTACGGAACATGTTTTTTTTACGTCTGACGAGGAATTTGTAACGCGGGAATTTCATTATGCGAGGATCTCACTGACGCGAATGAACCAAACTCGGCCTGGGAAGCTTAAAAGTGCCGCGGCGAACCACAGCTTACTTGTTGGCAGCTGGTCCCTCGATGTCATCGAGTTGCCTCAGCATTGCTTACAAACTACATCGTCGTGCTCCGCCTTATTCTCTGCAGCTCTCTATCTTCGGTTCAATTATGTTTTTTCCTGGCGAGCTAATTTCGTAAGTAACAAAAGTTGGGAACTGAATCCCTACGAGCTTGCGGATGGCTTTCCTGATTAACGACAGGCACGATATTTTGACATCGTGGCAGCTGACTGCCAGACTTGACGGGTGCCCGTCAGTTGTGCCTGCGTTCTTGACACGTTAATGTGGTCCAGGTGCAATAAATGCTAAACGGTTCGCACGCGAACCCTTGGAGTCCCACCATGTCCACTCTCCACATACTCGCCGTCGCTCTCATCTGCCTTTCTGCCCTCTTCCCACATGCGGCGCTGGGGATCCCAGCAAAAAACCATCCGACGCCGGTGAACCTGCGCATCGAAGGTGCCAACAGGACCATCTTTGAAGGCACCATTGTCACCATGGGCCACAACGTTACCACGGTCTCCGGCGGCACGCACCATTGCGACGGAACAAACAATAATACCAATCCATTCCCGGGACCGACCTGCACGTCGGCGTTGGACGATGCGTCGAGGGCGAGAAGATTCCAGTGGGATGGGTATGTGCATAGGCACCTCTTTCGTAACGCAGCTGACGTTCTTGCTGATTGGTTTCTACCGCAACGTAGCACTTTTTCGACCGAATTTGACGACTTTTTGATAACCTCTATCGGGAAATCCACAGAGACGGCTACCCAGTTCTGGGGTCTTCTTCTCAATTTCCGGTTCACGCCCGTCGGTGGGTGCCAGCAGGAAGTCAACGTCGAAGATCACATCCTATGGGCGTTCGACGCTTTCAACGCACAGCATTTCCTGAAGCTCAGCGGCCCTAGCCAAGCCAAGCACGGTGTTGCCACTGAGTTCATTGTAACCGACGGGATGACCGGGAAGCCTGTTGAAGGTGCGACTGTCGACGGCGAGACCAGTGATATAAGGGGTGTTGTGAGAATTAGGTTCGAGAACAAAGGGGTGGAGAGCTTGAAGGCGACGAAGAATGGGTCAATTCGATCGAATCGGGTTGAGGTGGAAATCGATTAAAAATGTAGCACCTAAGGATGCTAGTCCGCATGAAAGTAAATCGAAACTGTTCTCCTGCCAGTTCACTAAATCCCGTGAGTGTGCCGCTTAGGAGAAGATTGAAGCTCCTGTTGTTTTGCTGCGAAATCACCGAAATATTACTATCGAAAATGCTCTTCACGTCCAGCAAATCTAGGGGTGTTCAAGTTATCACTCGTCAGCGTGCCCCGAATTCCGAAGATTTTGGATAGCTTCAGCTCATCGTAAATTTGGATGATTCCACCCTGGTATTCTGATTCATCCCTTTCCGAGTCAGCACGTTTCAGTGCGCCCCAATTGAAAACCCCGACTCAAGGTTCACACGAAATTGCCCCAGATGCAGAAAGAAACACAGGAAACATAGTGGCGGAGCTTTTGAGTCAGCAAACCTGACAAAAGTGTACATGGAACCGATGGCGACATGAAGGTGGAAGGAAAAGTGCATATCTGTGGTTCATTCCTGGGGAACTGCATCTGAACTTACCGGATGCTGTCTTCAAGAATTTGGTTATCTTGCAACTCAAACGTATCGATATCGTAGCTCATCTCCTGATTATCAACAACGTATGTCGAATTATCTATAATGCAACCGTCTGCTAACTTGCCTAGGACCTGATGTCTCGGCCGCGACCAGTACGATTTCATCACCATGCGCACGGATAGTACCTCTGCACCGTCATTTGGCTCAGCGCTCGATCCCCAACTTTCAATGTATAATTTCCATCGCGCAAACTGGCCTAGGGCCCAGGACTGCTGGAACTTCGAGAGCGTGCGGTACTCGGGGAGCAAAGGGCAGGAGATCCAGGCGACGCGCCAGGTTCCATTGCTTTCTAAACTCAAAATGGAAGCGATTGTTCTTGATTTGGTCTGGCACTCTGACATCTGTATGCCGCACCGATAACTCAACTCTTGGGTTGCGCTGTTATTTACGGTACATTTACTGTGTGCTTATGCGGGACCAATCCGTGTAAAATGTGATATTTCGATTCTCACGACTGGGCTGCTAAGCGTTCCCTCAGCCTCACGCGTCTCTCAATGATCACATGGTCGCGCCTCTCCACGTGCGGATCGTTACAAATATCACAGTGTCAGTCACACACAGCCTTCACAGTGCCAGCCAAGCCACTTCTTTTTTCGTCTTTGCTTCGAGCCTCTCCCTTGACCTGCCTTGATTTTGCCTGATGCTCTAAAGATGAATTCCCAACTTGAATCCGACGGTCCGACCCAAGTAGCGCACCCGACGTCGTTGTCTCATCTACAACGTCATCAGTTTCTGCGCAGGTTAATAGATTATGAATCTGACCGAGCGAATGCTGGGAACACACTTCCCAAGCTTAACATTGCCTCTTGATTAGCACCATAGCAACTACTGAAAGCCAACGGCGCGGGCATCTCGCTCCCGACATCGTTCCTGGCACAAAATAGAGCAGTCTTGGCCCTTGAGGGTTATTCATCAGTTACTTTGGCTCATACGAGCTATCAAGGGGGTTATGTGCTACCATGGTAATCATCTATCGTTTTCGGCATTTCAAGCGGCTCGCTGTCGTATTCGCGATCACCGATGTGCTGGATCCAATTTATACCCCACGTCGCTGACGAGGTTACCGTCTTGCCACCATGACGAAACAAGTGCATTTCTCCAGCACGAACATCATGTATTCACCACTTCCTTGGTCGCCTTCCTCAGGCGCCTCTACTTCCTCTTTGCCGCCTTCTCCCTCCGTTGCCACACATACCCAGCTGCCCGAGTCTCCGGTTGACGGAGGAACGGTCTCATTGCGGATCCGAGCAACGGTACCTGCACGCATCCAAGACGAGCAGCCAGACCAGCATCCCCCACCTCCGGTCCCCATTGTCTACAGCCCATGGCCATCCGCAGCGTCGCTTTGCCTATTGCCGTGGAAGGAATATATCCCCTGTCCCGCACACGTCAATTCACTGCTCTCCTACACACCCTTCGCTCGTCCGAATGTTGACTACAACGTCTCGCAACCTCTGCACACCATAAACTCGCAAATTACACCGCATTTCCTCAATTCGGCCACCTACCCTCCGCTACCTACTCTCACTCTTCTTTGTCGCCACATAGCATGGCCCATCCCGGTAGTCCCCTCGCAGCCCGCGGGATTCGTGTCAGTCCTTGACGTTTTCACGTCGGTCTACACCAGTCTCCGGCTGGCGGTGCTGCCCATCGAATACGATGCATTGCCCGAGGGCGATGTGCGGCAAAGCGTCGACAATTCGTATTTCATGCGGTGCACTAGGTTGGTGGACGAGGAAGAGCGGAGGATAGAGGCGTCGAAGGGCGTGAAAAGAGTAGATTTCTTGGCGGGAAAAACCTGTTTCCTCGGACTCTCCGGCCCGGTGCAGGCTGACCACGTTTGGGAGCTCAATGTTGGGTAATTCCCCAGGGACCCGAGAAGGGAAAGCACAGGCGGTGCTGCGCTTCACATCTAGAGGAATCGACATTCCATTCGCCTTAATAACGACTCGGATTGCGGAACCGCTTATACATTATCACGCTAACTGCTTCTAGTTTACGGTGTGTCTCCCGAATTGTGTACCAACATGTACTGAGACCTAGAAACCTGTATTAATTTTTAATTTCAAGTCTGGCATAATTTCTCTGGATCGTCGCGTACCCACAAACATGGCCCTTGCACCCTTCGTCATTTTCTGGTCCCCGGTCCAACAACATGCTACTGCTCGGAATTCCGCCCCATGCATTGACCTGTTCTCGAATTGTCGTCGGCCCGGGTTGTTATTTTTGCGTCTGCCCAAGGCAAGGTGAACGACTTAACGGTTGACCCATCATCACGACTGCGCAGAGGCGGCAGTTGTTCTGTGGTGTTAGCATGTAGTGGTAATATCACTCGGGTCATAAAAGCCAAATGGGGATTTGATTCTAGATTTCCCAGCATCCCCTGTACGTGGGTTACACCTCGATGGGGATTTGCAGCCTATGCCTTCCTTGGATATTCCAGTGGTATTGTTTGTTATCCAAAATTCCATGTGGAGGGCGCAAATCTCAAGAGGCGTCAATCTCATAATTGGACGGTTAACCCATCATTGTAGCAATAGGAGCCTTGTGCGCTTATTTGTGGCCTAAACTTCAAGGTGCAGCAGTGCACTGGTACGTCTTCAACCGGCATTCTGCCCTAGCACCGAATAGCTATTCCATTCATTCTCACCCTTTCTACATCACTGACAAGGAACAGACGCTCCCTCAATGCACGTGCTTCATTGACACCCACGTTGGCTGGGCTTAATCGTCTCGGCCATTTATTTTTGATTGGAGAACAATGTGATAATGCTAACTGTTTTCAGTCCGCAGTGTGTCTTTGCTCCCAAATTGTGTACCACCTGGCGTATTAAGCCTTCATTTCAGGTATGACTATATATATTTCTCCGGTGACCGTCTGATAAATGAGGAATCCCAAGGTACTTTATTCCGTCTGACCTCTCGTCCGGCAAGCACAGCTGTTCAGAATTCACTCGCATACATATTTACTCTGCCTGATGGCCATCCCGCGAATCCCACCATTGTTGTTATTTCGGTACGAGCGAAAAACTTGGACGCTGAATCATTGCCAGAAATAAGGCGGTATCTGTGGCGCTGGCCATGGCTCGTCCCGCGAATCCCGCCATTGTTGTTATTTCGGTACGAGCGAAAAATTTGGACGTTGAATCATTGGCAGAAATAAGGCGGAATCTGTGGCGCTGGCATGCAGTAGACATGAAGTCAAACGAGGATCCGGCTCCATCGCCTCAGCCGTTATCAACGGTTCCATGAGGAGGCGGAATTAAATGTAGGTGGTTGGAGGATCCTTCTTGAGCCCTGACAGAAGGCTTTAAAATGCCACTTGGAATTAATTATTCCAGCGAAGACACAATTTCAGCCGGGGCGCTCATCGTTTTGTCCATCATGTTCGCTATGGGAACTTTGCGCGCATGATTGTCGATATTTGTGGCTTAAACGCCGTGGTGAGGGCGCGGCGGTGCGGTGGTACGTGTGCAACCGGCATTCTGCCCCTATTCTCAACAACTCTACGCCACCAGGCTCGAAGAGGGAACCCATCACAAAATGGAGACGGGAAAAATTTGGAAGCTGTAAAGGCGATCCCAGCTGCGATCCAATACCCTGCTTGTCGCCGTCCTACCACCAATAATGGGTTGATGAAATCTTGCTTGGAAGCACTGCGGACCCGCTCCGCACCCAAATTCTGCGACTCAAAATTGACCCCTCTCCGAGTCAGGTCCGAACAGGGCCAAGGGTTTGTCCTAGGATTCAAATATTATAAGATGCACACAATCCTGGCCTTGCCTATTCCCTCGCCTTCAGCCTGATTAAGAGCCCAACAAACGTTGAGAGCGCGCTGGAAAGATGCCAGGCCGTGTCCGCTTTTCTTCGACCAACATATTCCACTCGCCCCCGCCGCCCCTGACTCGTCCTATGACATCCTCGTCTATGGATTCATCACAGGGACTCTACGCCCGTATCCCAGGACCAACACCTTTCGCGAAGTATTCGTACCACTCTGTGATGCCGGCGCGCGCACACAACCTCATCGCATTCTCGAGCTGCCCGCTCCTGACCTACGATATCTCCCTACCCCCTTCATCTATTTCGACCCATTACATCGGCCTCTCCTCCGCGGGGTTCGTCGAATCCGCCGCATACCCTCCCCAATCATGCATCACCCTCGTCACCCCCCACCTACCGTGGTCCATCGTGGTCCCTGCTTCCAACGGCAGTTACGTCACCGTCAGCGACGTCCTAAGCACCTTACACAGTGGCCTCCGCGTAAACGTCACGCCGACCGAATTCGCCGCGCTGGGAACGCTCAAGTTGCAGCGTCGGGTGTCAACGGCCTACCAGCGACGCTACGAGCAGCGTCGAGGACTTCGCGGATACGCAGAGGAGAAAGCTCAAGGGGTGAAGCGCGTGGATTTCTTGATGGGATTCACAAAGTTCCAAGGAATCTCCCCCACCTCCGGTGGGTCCGATGTCTGGCAATTGAACATTTCATGACCTAACCGGTTTTGTTTCCTGTGTATCGATTATTTATCGCCCTGTATCCGTAGCTTCGCTTGGTTTCGTAGCCGTTTCCCACTATGATTATGCACACCCATGTTGCAACTTGCACCCATGCCTAATTTTTTCACTCTACTTCTCTGACGGATTTGAATCGATGTATCGATGATATAGTATCCATATGGCTCTACACCATTGTGACTACTTATTCAGATCCATATATATATATTGGTATCATTTCTCTTGTGAATTCCAATTGTCACAGCGCGCGATTGCATTATTTGCCCATGTTTCTAATCTTTCAGTCAGCGCGTCGCGCACGTGATCTCATAAGCGCGCAGCGGCAGAATATTCAATGCCGCATTCAAAGTAGGGTAAAGAAGTCAGGCAAAGAAGGCAATCAAAAAGTCATTGAATCCAAGTGTTAAGGATAGGAGTCGATTGAGACAGAGCGGCATCGGCATCGATCGGGAAATGACCGGCAGATCGGCAAGAACAGATGGGAAAGTGAAGCATGACAAGCGGAGCTTAAATAGCTTCAGACAGACAGCGTAATGTTATAATAAGAGTCAAGTAACTTACGATTTTATGGTTGAATCGAGTCAGTTGAAAACCTTCCAAGTCATAGAAAGCGCAGCGGTGAAAGAGCTTGGCATGGCGGGCTAAGGAGTTTGGGTATAAATTTACTTGGATAGCACTGTTGCGCCTCGCGGAGTAGCTCATGATAGTTAAATTCCAAACAGTGATGCAGTTCATGAAAAATTCCCAGAATTCATAGAGACGGGCCCGGGTAATAGAACGTCTGGCATACTTCTAGATCCCAAACAAGACGAGAGAGGCCGGAGCACTGGCACAACAGCGAAGGAAGAAAAGGCACGATGTAAACGGGATAAGCCAAAAAGGGTCTGAACATCCTCCCCTCCATCCATGGACAAGTTCAACAACATGCGAAGCGATCACTGCAATTTGAAGTCCGTTAGTCCGAATCCCACAGCCAAGGTTTTGCTCACCTGGTGGAAAACGTCACTTGAATGGCACTTCTCATTCGGATATGGGTCAAAGCAGAATTGCTGGCACTCCCGTTAAAATAACCCAATTGCTCACGAATTTGTGGTCCCAGCAACATCCCTTGCCGCAAGTCTTCTCTCCGCATTTACCCGTACATTTATCTTGTTTCTATCCATGGTCAAATCGACGAAATAGCAAAAGGACGCGGAAAGATAACAGACCAAAACTTCGAGAGCGGGTGATTTGCCGGTAGCATGATTCACCGTGGCAGCGACGGTAGAAGTCATGATCAAGACGGCTACGAGGGCGGTGAATTTCATCTTGAAACTTGGAGCAAGGTGTAAGTAAGATGTGGAGAATGAGCGTCCTCTCCCGACGTCCTCTTATCCGTTGCTTAAGCCCGCGAAGCACGACCAGAAGTATCTATAGCACTGTCTTATCTCCACGGTGAGGGTAAGCAGCGTTGTCTCGCCGTTGTTTTGTCCATACCCAGGCCCATGGCGAAGCACGGAAACTTGAAGAAGTATCATAATCGGCTCTTCGACGCATTCGCCCGTCGAAAAACCTATTAAGGCGTGATATCCGAGTCCATTTAGTCAACTGATTCACAGGTTTATACCACGGAGTTACAGTTAGCTGTCGACCCCGCGGGGCAGCAAGGTTACTTACCTAGCCTTGAGAGAAGCGGCGTCTCGATATCCGGTTATCCACCAAGTCTGCCGCTTCCCCAAGTCGTCGTCTTCTTCGATTGTGTTCAAATGAATGCAGGGGATAGACAAAATTCGGCGTAAGGAAGGGAACAGTTAGGCGCGAAGGCGGCGCACCACTCGGGGTCATCAGCGTAAGTGAAGTATTCGAGGTCGTTGAGGCCGAAAAGGTCACAGAAAGAGCACTGACCGCGGAGTCATGGAGCGTCAAATATTGGATAGTGTAGGGGTAATACGCTGGTGGCAACTAATCGCGGAAGTGTCAGCGAAGTGGCTAACGGCGATATCGACTGGCAAGGAGATAGACTGTGCGGTGGAATAATGCTGGAGCGAATAGTGAGGATGACCCAGAAGCTCCCGTTCCGTAAAAGATTGACCACAAAGACACGACCAGGGTCGGAGAGGAGTAGCGCCGACGGGACGACGTGGGCACGGGGAACGTCGGAAGAGCAGCGCCGCCGGAGATGTGTGAGGCTGCACGGTCCAAACGTTTAACGGAGGGCAAACGAAATTTGCGCGCCTGCCAACCACCGACATCGCCACAAACCTCTCCGTCGGCGAAGGAACAGTTTTCTGAAAGACGCAATGAAGTGCGTGCCAAGGGAAACCTAGGTGAGTTTCGGCGTACATGTACATGCGACGCTTCGATGAAGACGAAGCACCGCGACAGGAACAAAGTCAGCACGTTGTCCTCGGGAGGGGGTGGCGGGCATAAGGGAGCACGACTCTGACGTGGTCTGCCATGAGGGAGACTCGCGCAATGGGACCGAGACTCGCGGGCACCAAGAAAGATCTGACTTCGGCGAATGAAGTAAGAGCGTGATCGGCCTCAATCCGCAGCAAGGCAGAGCAGGTTTATGGAAAACGAAAGAAGGCAGACGAGGACGTCAGATACGATTTTAGACGGGGAAATTGTGAAAATTCTGCACGATTTCCTTTCCATCCAGCGCGGAATTCCCATGCGCCAAATTTTGAAACACTGGGCTTACGGTGCGCAGGAGGTGTGAAGGACGACAAATGGGCAGAGGAGTATGAAGGCGAAGGGAGAAAGAGGATCAGTGGTTATACGGGATGATCCCCATCTTTGATGAAATCAAACAGCCACGTGTTCTTCCTTGTTACCACACCACACCACGAGCATCAGACACAAGTGCGCCCCGAGTTATCCCGAAGACTACCTAAACATGTCGATTGAATCCTATCACGACGATCCCGTACTCCCTTGAGAGCTGGAACAAAAAATCGCTGCATTGGCCCGTCCGACCCGGATCCCTACTCTCATGCTGGTAGCGAGCGCCGAGCCGTATTAAATGCTGGTGCGTCGAGTATTTTTTCATCCCACTGCGAATTTCAGAGGCCCACTAGTTCAGGGCCGAACCTCTCCTTTATCGCGTGCTTTTTCTTAGGACCCCGGGAATGCGTCAAGCGAATAGCGACCTTGGCCTTCCCATTTTCACTGTTGCCACCCTGCAACATACGTCTTATCAATGCTTGCAGCATGTCCGATGGATTTTTGTGGACGGGAAACCCTCGCGAGCTGGCTCCCGGCGTGCACGGGTGTCACGAATTTATTCGCTCATCCTGATTGCACGCCGCGCATTATAGGTTTACTCAGCGGCTTTACCAACCTCCAATACCTCATACTTTACTGTTCCGTATTCGCTGGCACTACCATTCCGCTCTCCTTGTCCCTCGACGTCACAGACCTCGAACTCCTGGAATCTGATTCGGAGGACGATAACGCATGCGGAAATATTGCCCGGATCCCATGGGGTAATGCGCAACTCCGATGCATCGTGTTTTTATCGGTGACGGACCCAGCTGCCTTTGAAGGTAGTCCTCTTCTGCATCATAGCCGTTTTGTGTGCATCGATGACAATGTGCCTTATTATATGGATTGGCTCAAGGGCGCTGTCACCGGTAATGATTACTGGGCGCTTGCGGACGCTTTCATCGCTGCCAGGCGGGGAGAGAGAACTTATTGTATGTTCCGAAAGCTCATGCAACTAAGCTTGAGTGAGGAACGATCAAATGTGAGTTGCCATGGATAGTAAAAATCTCTCAAGTACAAGTCGCGCCACGCATAGTGCGGTGGCCTCATCCAACAAGTGAACTATTTCATGGATTCCATTCCACTCCACCGTGAGTCCCAAGTGGCCTCCTCCAGTTACACTGAACGCTAGGTCTCGATCCTTCTCTCAATACAGCTCGATGGGATCCGGAAAACCCGCCGCAAGGCCCCTTCTTCGATAAAGCTGCCATACTATATATAAGCTATAACCACATCCTCATAGCGGTCAGATATATATTCGTTCGTTCTGCGGTCGTTCTTGCTGAGAATGTCGGTTAGATTCATCGGCCGTACATCCAGAAGGCAAGCGCTCATGGTGCACCTTCACTCTCCATCTGCGCAAGAGCTACACGTGGAATCCTTCATACTACGCGCATTTGGCTGGACAAACTACATCGGATCCCTCTGCCCAGCCTCACTGTACGTTGTCGCTTTCAACCCAAGTTGATATCGTTATTTCTTCTATTGGACAGAACCCGGTGTTTGTCTCTTGTCTCATTCTCATTGTCTATATGATGGGAACCAAACGTGCTGACCTCCCGATCCATAAGAACAAGGATTTAGCGCACGTTGAAACGACTATGGAGATTCTCAAGGTCGCGGAATCAAGGTTAATGCGTTCTTTCCTGCGATATGTGCCCCCTGAAAAAATTAAATTAAATCTGCAGGATGCAACCGATGGGGCCCCTCCGGGATATATGGTCTCTCGATGGTTCGTTGCTTCTGGTGCATCGACTACATGAGTAGGTTGATCCTGGCGATTCCGTCGAGTCCACGACACAAAGCCCAGACTTCCCCCCTCCAGCGTCCGCCGAGGTTTCCGGAGATTCTCTGTCAGGTCTCCCGCACGAATACTACCCCCAACCACCTCGGCCCATTGACTACACCCCATCGCACTCCCTCGAGCCGGGCATGTCTATTGAACAGTTGCTTGGAAATAGGGATCCATTCGACAGCATGGATTGGATCCTCGACGATGAGCTCATGTCAATGTGGATGGCTGCCCCTACGGACATGGCGTGAGCGGCTCGTTACTCATCACTTGTGGGAGTTGCACTGAAATTACTATAGCAGCATGGGCGATTGGAATGCATATGTTGAAAATCGCAACCTAGCGGTGTGGATGGGAACTGGTTTTGCTTCGCGACGCAGTAGCAGTAGCTCCCGAAATACCCTCCAATTATTCGGACAAGAAGGCACATAAATTCAAACAACAATGGAACTACTTTTGCCATGAGTAGGCTTAGTTTGGTTGGCTGGCTTGAGAACGGTTAAAGCGGAGTTGCAACAAGGTGACTTAATGGTAAGCATGCTGGGGAATAGTGCACTTCAACTAGTTGCCAGCCCGACTCTGCCAGCATTTCACGAAATCTGTCGAGGGTGCGTTCAACGCCGCCCAGCAAGATATGCATCTAAGGGATGCTTTAGTCCAACGTCACGACAATTGCTGCATTAACACTCACGGTCAAGTCGTAAAAATAGAGGTCCGCCATCGCTGGTCCCCAGTTCGGGAGCAAGGGAGCTTCTGCGGTGGGTCGGGAGGCACCCGGAATGTCACTCTTGCGATCCACTCTCGACGCGAAGGGAACAATCTTCTCTGCAATGACCAGGTGGGTGGTTGGAAGAGCCGCAGCGCGCAGGCTCCGCAACAGGACCATGGCCTGTTCATCGGTCCAGTCATGAAGAATGTATCGCAGCAGAAAGACCGCCGCGTCCTTCACAGGCTGAGCCGCGAAAAATCGTGAACTGCGCGTCATGTTGAAAGCTTCTCACACACATGTCTTTCGGGGGGCCTCACCTTGAAATTCAACCATTTGGCTGTCGAGATGTTCCGGAAAAGTCTCCCTCCAGTGCTGTGACAAAGTCAAATCCAGTAGGAATCTGAATTCTTTGATATCTTACCGCCTTGGATATCTCAATGGGCTGACCGAGATCTTGATTAACAACGCGCAGGTGAGGATAATACGCGAATGCGCAAGCTGTGGCACTCAACCAAGAACAGCGACAATTGGACCCGGAAATTTATGGTGGCGGATAATCATCCGAAATCACCTACTATTTTTGACCCGGTACTTGGCCACCTAAGCATTCGTGCCTCAGTATCAACCTGTGACGTCGTTCCCCATGGGCAAAACAGTGTCAGATGAAGGGCAGACATACTACGAAGAGTTTAAGCCTACTCCCACCCAAATATATGAAGACTTGTCCTGGCAGTGAATTTTTTTCGGACGGCAGTTCAACAAGGCCAAATACCAGGGTAGTTGGCCACCTCCCTAAATCAAGCACTGAAGCCGGAACTCAGCGACCGGAGCCATCGGGAATTGCAACTAGGGCATATATTCATAATTAGAACATATATTAGTCTTCATGTGGCCCATATGCAGGGTGTAAATAACTGCTCTTCTGACTGGGAAAAAGCCCGGACTCAGGCCGCTCAAGCAATGCCGTGTCTAGCGGAAGAGGAAATTTTGCTAGGCCCCAAATTGGGCTTCAAACAGCATGAAGGAAAGGTATGCAGCATATTTGCATCAATAACTTTGTACCGAGGTGCTTGGAGTACACCAAAAAAATCCCATTGTTGATATGTTCAAAATTGTGTTGTTTGTGGCAAAGCATTGCACTGTGAAAGGAGCTGAGCAGATAAAATTTTGAAGTACATCCTAAATTGAATTATTCGACTCCAAAAGACCTCGTGCCAAGTTTCAGATGGGTAGCCTCACAGTGTTGTCTTATATGACGTCAGCCAATATGAACAACTCAAAAAAAGCAGCTGTGCCTTCAGGGGGGAGTAACAAAGAAACTTCTGACCCAAACACAGAGGGAGTCGTAGGAGATGATTCGCTAAGACCAGGGGAACAGAACGAGCCTATGAAGTCCCGGAATGGCCAAGAATTGGTCGAAAGGGAGCTGAGAGAAGAAAGCCGAGCCGCGTCGGCAATAAGAAAATGATGTTCACACGTTTCGGAGCCCGATCCGACATGTCGTAACTGTCCATCAGTTCATCACCCTAACTCCAAATTCGGTTCAGACATTTGTTATAGGTTCTACTATCATCCCTCACTATGCCAGGTTATAAGTGTCAAGGCTCAGCAAGCTAGCTACCAAATGGCCAACTAGGGGGGGTGGCCAACTACGGGGTCCAAAATAGTACTGGACTGGGGCCGGATTATATGGTACTGGAACGAAGCGTCAGAATGCTCCGTGGTTTGAGGCTTTGACCGGTATGTATCTACGGAGGTCTACCCGCCGGAATGAGGTACTCACTTGATTGTTTCAAGATGAGACCGGGTGGGCCTGGTTCATCCCATTGCACAACGGTACAGTCTCGGTCGGCGTTGTTCTAAACGAGAAAGCCAGTCGGAGGAAAAAGGCGAACCTACAGGCACCCGATCAGAACAAATTACACTACCTTGCTCAGCTCGAGCTAGCTCCCGGAGTGATTCATTTTCTTGAGAACGCCATACTCGCCAGCGAGATCAAGTCAGCCGGAGATTACAGCTATTGTGCGACACAGCATGCTGGACCAAACTTTCGTATTGCCGGAGATGCGGGAGGTGAGTTAACCTTTCTCTGAAGATATTGCATGGTCTTAAACGACCATATCTGCAGCATTTGTGAGTGGGATTTGGCAAGCTCGGCCTCGGGCAGCTTTTCACGCGTGGATTAGATCGACCCGTTTTTCTCCTCCGGGGTCCACTTGGCATTTGCTGGAGGGCTGTCCGCCGCTGCTAGTATCGCCGCTTCAATCCGCGAGCAATGCACAGAAGAGGAAGCCTCCTCGTTCCACACCGAGAAGATTGGAGCATCGTATACCAGGTACCTGTGGACCATATTGCACATTCCTGGGATGATAGATATTTCCGAGCAGATTCTTATTAGTCGTGCTCAGTACATACCGCCAAATCAATGCGCAGGCAGCACCCGTCCTTTCAGATATTGACAAGGACAACTTCGATAGAGCGTTCGATTTCTTGAAACCAGGTAAGTTTCTCTTTCGCCCAAAATTCAGTCGCCTTACTGAATACGAAAAGTCATCCAGGGAAGCGCAGACACGGACAGGACTATCACAGAGGAGACACTCCAGCGTACGATGGACTTTTGCGAACACGCGATGGCGCCAACATCGCCAGAAATGCATGCCGCCGTTGCTGCACGCCTGGATGTTTCGCTCTTAGCGCCAGAAGGCCCTATGATAGGCACTGGAGAGGTGGTCGCACTCGTGGGAAACGACGAGGAGGCCAAACAGGTCCTTTGGCGGGTCAATGCTCGCAAGGCCGTGGCGGAGATGCTGGATTGGGAAGGTGACTTCGAGAGCGAAACCTCGAGTGGGTTTTCTGTTGTACTGGAGCGCACGAGATTGGGTTTGCGGCGGATGGAAGTTGGGTTAGATGCTTAATGAATTGTATCGTACTGTTTTCAGTCTCTCCTCGATAGCTTCAATGATGCCTTTGTGATGGCTCGTACTTTGCTCGTACCTTGATCCTTCCTCAGAAGGAACTTGAAAGATCAGGGCACATGTCCAGTGTTTGATGGTTTAGTATAAAGTTGAACACAGTGAAAGTCCATGAGGTCCGGAGAAAAAGAAGGTGAGCAAGGCAAAGGAGCAAGGCGAGCGCGTCACACTGTGGACTCGAACATCAAATACAACAAGAACAACCCACCGGGGGCAGCCAGCGAGGAATAGGAACACCATATGCTTTAAATGCATGCTGTTTGCATGTGGAAGCAAGGCTTAGCAGCCTTGAACAGACTGAGGGCGACTTTGTTGCATGCCTTGTTCTCTGGTGCAGGGAAACAAAGCATGCAACAAAGCCCCCCTTTGCTTGATAATGGCACCTTTGTGGGCTTCATTCCAGCTGCGAGCCACATGCATTTAAAGTGTCTGGTTTTCAAATGCCTTGTTTGTTGCCCCCAGTGAAACATAATCCTAGCGACAAGGAAAAAATATGAAATAAAAATACAAACAAACTCACAAACCAACTTCCCAAACCTAAAGGAAGTTCACTGCTTCTTTTCTGGTATGGGCAATATAGTGGGTCAAAAGTACACCAGGGGCAAAAGCCCAGGCATATGGAATCCATATGCCTTATAGGCATGTCTTTCATATGTGGGTGATCCATGGAACAAAGGTGTCAATCACCTTTGTCCTACAGATCAACCACATGCAAAGGACATGCCTTGGGTTTTGCCCCTGGTGGTATTTGCAGCAAATCTGTAAAAAATTCCATCTTTTAGCAGGGGCAACTTGAGAATCAGCATCAAAAAAAAAGCAACTCAGAATCAAACACACTTTATAATTTAAGACAACTTTAAAGCTCACAACTCCAGAAAACACATCTAATTTACAAACAGGTACAACTCTGAAAAGTGCAGCGTACAGCTTTTAATCGGACAGACACAACCAGCAACTTACTGAAATACAACTTCATTCTGTAGCAAGTGACATACAGAGACAACTTATTTTGCTGCATGTGAAATATTGTACTACTTTTCAAGGGCACAAGCTACATGAATACAAGTTCTTGAGCAACAACTTTTGTCTTAGACACTTCTTTTGGAAGACAAGTTTGAGTGGGAAGGGTGCAACTTCCACAAGCTGTGGATACAACTTCCCAACTATCAAACATAACTTCATCAAGTCAAGGCACAACTTGTCAAATACAAAATACAAATTCATAATTCAGAGAAGCAGGTTGACGGCACTTTTGCATTTCCGCCTCCACGTGAATTCCAAATTGGGAAGTTATTTTCGGCACTTTCGGCAGAGCAACTGAACGGCAACTCTCGGCAGTCACGACAAAGAGTTCTGTGCAACAGAAACAAATAACCTCGCCTCTTCTTTCGTTTCATCACCACCTTCCACTCCTGCCCATCTTGCGTCTGTTCCCTCGAATCGACGGCCAACACCTTTGGTACACGAGGTTATTGTATTCTTTCTACGACGATAGGACTTGGCGCCGCGAGACCGCAGTCTGTCAGGTAGTAAGTAATGCCTTCTCGTGCGTCAATTAGCTTCTTGAATCTCGCCTTGGCTAACTTTGTTCCCCAGCTTTTCAGTGTAGTACCATTATGTCCATAAGGCTTTGCCTCGATGTTTTTGGGCAAGGCGAGTTCACCAATATCTCAATCAGCGTCACCGTCGATGCTCCCTCTCGTGTCAATGTTTAACGGCGGTGCCTTCAAGTTCCCTTCATCAAATTGATCCTCTTTCTTTCGTGGCTGGACCCATGCACCTTGTGGTTTACTGCACTGGCCTCTATCCATTTCGCCCGTTCGTCTTAATTCGTAATACTAATATAGTACTTATACTTTGGTCTATCTGGGGTGTAATGACAATATTTGAGGTCCATGAATATCTACCTGGTTCATATAAAACAGCAGATGAATTCCTTGACCCTTTATTCAAATTCCACCGTCACTCGCACAGCGAAAACGTCGATGAACGGCCATCAATCCAGCTGCCGAAGGTGCCGAAGATAATTCCCCAATTTGGAACGCACGTGGAGGCGGATTTAAAACAAGTGGTTGACGGCTGTACATTTCAATCAGTGGCAGTGCCAGTCTCACGTGCCACTACCTGAGTCAAACAAACACAAGTAAATTCGCGTGTTGAGCACGCTAATCTGCGAACTTGGGGTGGACATCAAGCGCAGCACAGTCTGAGGCTGACCTAGTATCCAGAGAAGTGTTTTACACACTCTAAATTCCGTAGATGCTCAAACCCAGCTTTGGAGAACAAGATCACTCGGAATTGATGGTGCTGGCAGCAGAGTCTGAATGCAAGGTGTCTTCCTTCGATTTCCAGTTGCATTTTTGAAAGTTGTGTCCAAGCCAAAGTTGTAATGCACCAAGACAAAGTTGTGACTCCTCATGATTGAAGTTGTCTCACATCAAGTTCTAGTTGTCTCCAGGTGAAAATAAGTTGTGTTTACAGTTGGAAAAGTTGTCTATGAACAAGTTGTTGGCAGGTTGAAGTTGTACCAGCACTGCAGATAGTTGTCATTCCGAATCCCAAAGTTGTGCCTGGTGGGTTTAACAGTTGTACCAGTTTCCCAGTTGACCTACACAAAGTTGCACCTCTACAAAGTTGGGTTAAGGCCGAGTTGTGGCTAAAAGCAAGTTGTCACAGGTGAAGATGTATCATGAGAAAGTTGAAGTAGTGTCTATGAAAGTTGTGCCAAGATGAACGCGCCACCGACAAAGTTGTGGGCCAAAAAAGTTGCGCTCCGGTAACATGTAAGTTGTACCTGATTTTTAGTCAAAAAACATGCAAGTTGTCCAAATACTTTTGACACAGTATGTCTCCCATACACCTGATTTTTCGTTGAAAAACTATGGGTGATATACTTATGGCACATATACTGTCCAAAAATTAATCAAGGGTTACATCACTGTGGTTGCAGGGTTTTTGGTTGCATCTGGGAAGAAAGGTGCAAAAGTGATTGCATCTTGGAAAGTGGATGCATAGACTACAATTCAAATGGTTCACATGTGAAAGACTTTGTCTGGAGGAAATTTTCAATTTATGATGGCATTGATTGAAACAATAATGCCATATTGTTCTGAAAGTTGAAATGGATGAATTCTCGCCATGAGAGCATCACATTGAATTCCTGGTGCTTAGAGCACATTCTGAACAGCATCTTAAACTATATGTTCCACGAAAACGAGCTCAACATCCTTCATAGGACTCATAGCAATTAATTCATCAAATCATGGGAAGTTCATGGATTTCCCAGCCAGTGCAGGGCGACTGCCCAGAGGTAGCATCAGAGCACCTCGACCTTTCGACTACGAAACACCGTCAGTGGGCTCTTTAGCCACCCAACCTCCAAAATCACTTCTCCTGACCTCATCCTCTTTCCACAACATTTCGGCATCTTTCGTACCCTCTTTCCTCGCCACTTTTGCACTCTACGCCTCGAGACCACTTCCTTATATTTATATTCAGGGTCTACTTCACGACTACCGGATCACCGACCCATTTAGGGAACCTACAGGCTGGGCACTCTCCCCTACCACACCAAAGGCTTTTCTGAACACAGAGAACCTTGACCTGCCCTGCCGTACCCATATTGAAGCAGTTGTGGAGATGCAAAGCCCAGCAGACAGCTGGGGGGATTCACAGATCAATACCAAACACAAGCAATGTTGATGGGACTCAAATGGTTGTAACCCAATGTCAAGGTGCAACCATTATGAAAGATGCAAGCAAGGTGAGAAAGATGCAGCCAAGGTCAGAAAAGATGTCACCCAATTTCCTAGCAGATGTTTTCAAAAACAATGGAACCAGTACCTAATTATTTGACAGTATATCGCCCATAAAGTTGTACCTGATTTTTAGTCAAAAAACATGCAGGTTGTCCAAATACTTTTGACACAGTATGTCTCCCATAGTATATCCCCCATATATACTGTCCAAAAATTAGCTGAAGTTTGCAGGGTTTTGGAAGACAACTTCCCAAAAAGACCGCAACTTGGGTGGCAACCTTTCCTTCTTGGTTGCATCTTTAATTTGGGGTACATCTTGGGATTAGGTTGCAACTTTGTGAATACAATCAGTGTTGCTTATGTTTGCTTTTGATCTGCCAATACTTTGGCTATTGGTTGAGCTCGGTATCCAGTAAAACCTGCTAGTCTGAGCCTTGATTGCATACAGCAAGTTCGGATGGGGACTTATGCCTTTGGAACAGTATTTGGACCATCGTAGAAGGTCAGTGAATAACATCTCTCCAAATTTTAGTCAACTTAGCATGCTTGCTGGCTCAATTTCTGAAGCAGCATAGAGAGGTATAGAGGTTGTTTTGGTGGCAAAAACATGGTGAAACACCATTTACACTGGAACATAATCTCAAAATTGTGATGTTTTAGGCCTCCCATAGTCTTCAAATGAAAGGAATCTCCCACTTCGGGATCTTCGGTGGAATGTTCCATCATTGTTTCGATCACTTCCATCAAAAGTCCGAAATCTCCTCACAACAAAGTCCACAACATGCGAACCATTCCAAGTGTAATCCACCAAAGCAAGTCAAAGACACCGAGAACAAGACATGTATCCATGTTCCAAGATGCAAACTCTTGGGCAGATTTGTTGCCAGTTGCAACCCAAAACCCTGCAACCACAGTGGTGTAATTTTTGGATAGTATATGTGCCATAAAAACACCCAAGTTGTCCAAATACTTTTGACACAGTATGTCTCCCATATTCCGGACCTTGGAACCAGACCAATTTTTTTTCTTTCTCTTTTCATCTCAAGCTGGTTGAACAAAAACTACAGATAGGCGCACACCGGGTATATTCTTGGCCGGTGTCAGGATTTTTCATTGGGAAAAAAGGTCAAGAGACATCCAATAGTCTTTTCTGAACAAGTTACATCTCACAGATATAGACTGATATTTTTCAGTGGCCAGATAGTATGGGAAAAACGAAGCTACTACTAGTAGTAGCAAGTATCTGAAATATTCGGAGGCTAGAGCAGACACTTCAAAGTGAATGTCAGAAGCCGTGCCGTGAAATTAATTAAGACGCGCCTACTCGACTACTCATGCTCGACAAAAGTAATGGCGTCGGTGGTTCTTGATGTTGGGCGCATCAAATCACTCCAAACAACTTGTAGACCAGAAGTATGGATAAATAGAAGACATTTGGGTATGTTAACCGACTTCCATAAAAGGCAATTCTCGTAGAGTACGCGATTTTTGCTTGGATTTTGAAACCGACCTTTTGTAGAGGGTGCGTGGGAAAAATCTGTTACCACAGTCGAAAAGTACTCGTCGAGTAGTGCAGATTTCCACTTTGGATCATGTCAATACCATGTCATTTGAGCTCACAATTGTTCTCAGAAGGTGGCCATTTTTACTCATTTTTGCTGTTTTTGGCCTATTTTCGATAAAAATGGCCACTTTCTGAGAGCGATTGCAAGCTCAAATGACATGGTATTGACATGATCCAAAGTGGAAATCTGCACTACTCGACGAGTACTTTTCGACTGTGGTAACAGATTTTTCCCACGCACCCTCTACAAAAAGTCGGTTTCAAAATCTAAGCAAAAATCGCGTACTCTACGGGAATTGCCTTTTATGGAAGTCGGTTAACATACCCAAATGTCTTCTATTTATCCATACTTTTGGTCCACAAGTTGTTTGGAGTGATCTGATACGCCCAACATCGAGAACCACCGGCGCCATTACTTTTGTCGAGCACTAGTATATTGATCATAATTTTGAACTGTCCTTCCAACCATTCAATGCTTGCCCCTTAACCCGCCACCATCGGTCCACAGCTTCGTCCGCATCGTAACTAAACTGGTCGAAATTCTTTTTCTTGTCCGCCCACATATTGGCATTTTCTGTATATCCGTCGCCGTTGGCTTTTTCGTCCCTTAGTATTTGAACCATGGCTGCTTTCATGGATTTGTCACGGGCCTCCTGTTCTACGCCATCAGGAAAGTGAAATATTCTTTGGTTTGACCATGATGCGGCTTGGGTCGAGGTAGCGCGTCCAATGCGAATTTCTTGATACGACTCAAGAAAAGGTTCCATTTGTTCCTTGTGTGCCAGTCGAGAAAAAATGTTCCCGAGCACTGCGGCATCTTCGATCTGCACAGTGAAGAGCCGTTAACACAATATATGTCCGTGTTGCATCCGACTCACGGCCATCGCTGATCCCTGCGCACGATAGGGCTGCAGCTTTTGCGTTAAAAGTAACATAAAGACATAACATATTTATATACAAGCATTGGGTGGCAGGCATCTCCGATGAGTGCAACTCTCCTGGTTGAATCAAGCCAAGACGTCAATGGTTTGCGAATCACTAATTGACCCGTCATTGTTGTTTTTACCAGGTTGAGAAGTTTTTCGACGCTGGCGGACCTTCGGTCAGTTAGGCACTTGATAATGAAGAATTTGATACCGAGGTTCCCATCCCACATATATGGATTGCATCTGTTCAACGTTCCCAGCTGTGGTCCAGGAGTCCACCTTGTTAGGCTTCGAGTGGTCGGGACAAATGAGAACAAGGTTGTATTCAGTTTTGGCCCGCTGGGAGTTGTGCAAGATCAGTACATTCAGATTTTAAGGGAGATGAAGACCGACAATACAGTATCCAACAAAGTGTTTCGAAGGTCCCATCCAAAAGGATAGCTCTGGTACGGCCACCAATGGTTCCAGAATGGGGTCTTTCACCATTTCCGCTGTCGGTATTATTGCGCGGTAAACCGAATCGCCGGTGTGTAGGGGATCGTCTATCCCATGAATGTTATTGCGTGTCGTACTCTGGAATGGTTAAGTTCACCCCGGATGACTGGGTGCCGCTCACCTTGACGCCATCTGCACCAATTATGAGGTCCGCGTGCAGTACCTGTCCAGATGTCAGAGTAGCGGATAGCCCTTTGGCATCGATAGATTGAACCCTGCTTCCCAGTTGGAGCTTCATATATGGTGCGGCAATCTCGAACAACATATTGAGGAGATCTGCCCGCTGTGGTTGATTCGACATCATCTTTTAGTTAAAAGCTTTGAAGTCGAGGCTCACATGCAGATGATAGTACGGTGCCCCATGCTCACACTCCATCGTGGGACCCAAATGCGAAAACCCGACACGTTCGCCCGTTGAGTCTGTCCGAAGAGTTGGTAACCGTTCGGTCGCACATTTTCAACTCACATCGGTGAAATGACATTGAGAGTGGCTTGACACTGTGTGCTTCCAGGCGCTCTCCCAACCCCCAGCGAATGAGAAGCCGGGACATATCTGAATTGATTTAGTGAGTCATCAGCGATTCCCAAGTTGAATATTACTTGGTCCAACTTGGATTCCGGCCCCAACCTCCGAGATGGCCGGCGCTGCTTCCACCACGGTGATATCATGACCTGCTTTACCGAGACAGAATGCTGCCGCAATGCCAGAAATTCCGCCACCAATAATGAGAATGTTCAACTTGTGTGTGGCCATCCTCCCGTCGTAAAGAGAAACACACTGCGAGAGATCAGATCGAGACGTTTTTTTATACGGGTGAAAATTTACGGATTTGTCCTGGCTCATTTCGACTTCGTCGCGGCCGAAAGGCACCGAAGAATGATAAACGACGAGATCTTCAATGTGGCTTTTATCTAAGTTCCAAGTACAGATCATGAACGGTGGACATACAAAGTCATATATGCGTGTCGTTATGATTATCACAGCAAGTCGCCGGGTCTCAACCGCGCACCCATGACAGATCTACCGAGATTTACTAGGAGCCGACATTATCGGAAATTAAGCTGCAGAAAAACAATCTGCGGAACACGCGATATCTCCAAAAGATTGCTGTATATTTGAGAGTCTGTGGAGAATCAATGTGTGTCCGTTACAAGCGTCGAGTAATATTATGTCTATCGGGCCAATGGTTCATCGCTTGTATCGTCCAGGGCAGCTTTGGAAATCCAAGTTCCATTCTTCAAAGGTACGATTCTGTTCAATAGGTCATTTACATACATGGTCCTGATTTCGCATGAAAGATCAAAGCACCAAAAATTGCGCAAAATATCTCTCGATCTTCATCCACGCAGCTTCATCCGTCCCACGAGTCAAAACTCCAACATGCCCGTCGGGCCGTACAACGACGATACCCCCGCTCTCAATATCAACATCCCATTTCTGGTGCAGGGGGTGTAACAGAATCCCTGCTGCAGCCTTCACGCTGAGAAGGTCGCCGGCGGGGGTTCTTGTAGGCGGAGAGGCATGGTTCACGTACGGCGACAGACATGGTACGTCATCGCAGTACAGTGAGGACATGTCAAGCAGAGATGGCTTTCCCGCGCCACAAGGGCGGAGGCCGAGATCCTCGCCCTGAGGCAATATTGGCCCCTCGAAAGAGAGATGGGATGTCGTGGTAATGCCGAGGACACGGAGCACTGACGATGCACCGAACGGTGAGCGCATCTCAAGCCGCGTCCAAATCCCATCTTGCCGGAATACCGCCTCGCGGAGCGCCACCACCTGCTCGGCCTTGGCTGAGGTCAAGCGCCCAAAACAGACGAAGATCGTGAATCTACCGTCACAAGGTGCGAGGTTCAGAATTTTGCAAATCAAACCGTCGCTGTATCTCCGAACCGACGCAGGAAGGAGTCGCCGCCCAACTATCAGGCCCTCCCCTCCGACGAGGTTCAGCATGGGGGATGGCACACGGGCGATATCGTCGACCATGTAGTTCGGCGCGTAGGTGATATTGGTTCCGGCCTGGAAGGCAGCATGGTCGCGATTAAACGAATCTAGCTTTTTGATATCTTCCGGATTTTCACTCTTTCCATGTTCGGCATGGAGGCGAATGAGCTGTGCATCCATCTGCACCAGCTGGGTCGCAACCTGTCTGCGCTCCAGTGCGTATGTAGACAAGACCAGCGAGCGGGCAACGCCAGCCTCCACGAGCGCAATCTTGATAGCAAGGTTGTGCGCATCCATCAAAGAGGTGTTCATCCCAAGAGCACCTTAACGAGTTCAACGAAGGAAGTAAGTAGAAGTAACAATAGTCACCTTTTGGACTATGTAGGTGAGCAGCATCGCCAACGAGGAAGATGCGTTCCTTGACGTCGAATGAAGACGCAACTCGCTGGGCAACCCTATAAATCGTGAACCAGTTGATCTCGTCCCATGAGAACTTGTAGGGATGGAAAACCCTGTGGATCGTCATGACAACGTCCTCGAGAGTTGGATTTCCCCCGCGGTCCAACTCGCAATAAAAGCGAATGCAATTCCGCCCGTGAATCTCCTCCCGAGGGATGAGCATAATGGTTCCATGTGCACTTGCAAGGACGCTGCGAGTCCTTATGGTGAGAATTCTTGTCTAGGTCAGGAGGAATCTGATAAAGCACGCACGTAACCTTCTGAATGTCTGGAAAATCTGTTTCAAAGCCCAAGACGTCGATCGCAGACCATACGGAGTCGTGTGCGTCCCCTTCCAATCTCACGCCGTATTTGTGCAACGCCTGGCGGACCGTGCTTCGGCCACCATCGCAGCCAACGACATATCGCGCTGTGATGTTTCTATGTTCTCCGTATTGCGACTTGAGAGTGACGATGACTGGGTTACGCTCCGGATGTTCTTCATCCAAACGCACATCAACGACGGTCCAAGGTCTAAGAACAGTAGCGCCACAAGTCGCTGTGACTGCATCTGTGAGAATTTTCTCGACGAGGCCTTGACGAATTGTCAGCCTGAAGAGATGTCCAGCACAAATCTGTGGGATGGTTTTTATTCAACTCACGCATGCAGATCTTCGACATTGAGTTCCTCAGGGAAAAAATCGCTGAGTGTTTTACATGCCGGAGGGTTAGCGGTCATGTCCTGAACGCGCGTTAGGGCGGGAGCTGTTTTGAACCTCTGCCGGGACACTGACCCAATACGCGCGTTGAGGTACGGGTCGTCCGTTTGCTACTATCGCTTCATCCATACCTAGACTACGGAGCACTTCAACGGTGCTAAGTGTTAAAGGATGAGTCTAGCGTATGAATTCAACATCAGCGTATGAACGTACCGGCACAGAAGTGCATCGCCGCGTCCCCATTCATGGTCCATGAAATGGTTAGAATCAACAATCAATGGACGGACACCTAGTTTCGCGAGACAAAGCTAGACAAAAGGAACTAAGCGTCGTCGGCCTGGTTCTTATCAAAGGACCCACCGCAAAGAGACTTCCCGCTGGACCTGAGTTTTAGTTTCAGTGAGGAATGAAGGACACAGGCGCAACATCGATGTACCTCCACCTGCGATCAAAACCGGATGGACCTTGTCCGGAGTTCCGAATTCTATCCTGAAGTTGCTGCTATTCTGTATCGATGGGGCCATTCGGGTTCAAGACTGAGAGATTGATGATTATAGCTCGTTAAATAAGGATGCAAAGAATCGCCGTGTACGAGGATGCGAACAGTTCGGAGGATCTCTGTAACGTTTTCGTAAATATATTAAACCATCTACGGAATAGAGGAATTCAATGACCATTACGTACCCTTGTAGCACCTCTGCTTGGATCGGAGATAGAACGGTCCAGGGAGGCCTGTGCTTTCGAGTGGCGCAATCTGCGGTGGAGTCATCTGGAAGTACTAGACACCGGAGTTTGAGGCGAAATTTGCGGAGCCGGTATCTGGCTAATAAAGGTTGTTTGCGCCGAATATTGTCGAAATCGCCTCCAGCTCATATTTGGCAACTACAAGCTATCCCCGCGAGATATTCGCCGAATATCGGCCCGAATATTGGTCTATTCAGAATTTCGGCGCCACCAACGGACTTATCACATCAAAGCTGTAAAGCGGCCATATCGTCGTACCAATCACTACAAGGCCTTGAACCAGATGTTACTGATCAACCAGCGGCTGAACAAGCTTGCCGCTGCTCGCGTCGATTTTACGAGCCGGGGAATAATGGATGGTGCGCTCCTTTCCCTTCCACCACCACCGCCTCGAGACGCCGAATCCCCGTCGCCACTGTACGACCCCAACGATGAGCGTGTCGATACAGGAGTCATTGAGGGGCCAACGTGCTTAGGTGGGGTCAAATTAGCAAAATCATACGGCAAGTCTTTCTTTCCCCATCAGATTTCGCGTCTGATATCCTGGTAGTGCGCAAAGTCCAAACGAAGTTTGTGTGCCTGCCGACCACCGACATCGCCACAAACTTCTCCGTCGGCGAAGGAACAGTTTTCTGAAGGACGAGATGAAGTGCGCGCCAAGGGAAACCAAGGTGAGTTTCGGCGTACATGTACGTGCGACGCGTCGACGAAGACGAAGCACCGCGACAGTAACAAATTCAGCACGTTGTCCTCTGGAGAGGGTGGCGGGCACAAGGGAGTACGACTCTGAAGTGGTCTGCCATGAGGGGGACTAGCGCAATGGGACCGAGACTCGCGGGCACCACGGAAGATCTGACGTCGGCGAGTGAGGTAAGAGCGTGATCGGCCTCAATCCGCGGCGACGTAGGGCATGATTATGGAAAACGAAAGAAGAGGACGTTAGATACGATCTTAGACAGGGAAATTGTGAAAATTCTGCACGGCGTCCTCTCCATCCAGCGCGGAGTTCCCATGCACCAAATTTGGAAACACTGGGCCTACGGCGCGCCGGAGGTGTGAAGGGCGACAAATGCGCAGAGTTGAGATCAAGAGTGTGAAGGTGAAGGGAAAGAGGATCAGTGGCTGTACCCGCATCTTTGATGAAATCAAACAGCCACGTGTTCTTCCTTGTTATCGTCCCCCACCACCACCAGACACAAGTGCGCCCCGAGTTATCCCGAGGAATACCTACACATGTCGATTGAATCCTCTGACGACGATCCCGTACTCCCTCGAGAGCTGGAACAAAAAATCTTCGTAATCGCTGCATTGGCCCGTCCGACCCGGATCCCTACTCTCATGCTGGTAGCGAGTCGTATTAAATGCTGGTGCGTCGAGTGTTTTTCATCTCACTGCGAATTTCAGAGGCCCACTATTTCAGGACCGAACCTCTCCTTTATCGCGTGCTTTTAGGACCCCGGGAATGCGCCAAGCGAATAGCGACCTTGGCCTTCCCTTTTTCACTGTTGCTACCCTGCAACACACATCCTACCAATTCTTGCAGCACGTCCGATCTATTTTTGTGGACGAGCAGGTCCAGGAAACCCTCCCGAGCTGGCTCCCGGCGTGCACGGGTGTCACGAATTTATTCGCTCATCTCGAGCCTACACCGCGCATTATGGGTTTACTCAGCGGCTTTACCAACCTCCAATATCTCACGATTAGCTCCTCCGTATTCGCTGACACTACCATTCCGCTTTACTTGTCCCTCGCCGTCACACACCTCGAGCTCCTGGCTAGCTCGGACGACGTCGATAACGCATGCACAAACATCGCCCGGATCCCCCGTCTTACGCACCTCGCATTGAATGTGTGTCCGGAATCACGTCTGGCGCATGCCGTGCTGTGCGGTAATGCGCAACTCCGATGCATCGTGTTTTTAACGGTGACGACCTTACATGAAGGTAGTCCTCTTGTGGACGATAGCCGTTTCGTGTACATCGATGAGAATGTGCCTTATTATATGGATTGGCTCAAGGGCGCCGTCACCGGTAACGATTACTGGGCGCTTGCGGACGCTTTCATCGCTGCCAGGCGGGAAGGGAGAATTGATCGTATGTTCCGAAAGCTTATGCAACTAAGCTTGAGTGAAGCTGATTCGGTTATAGCTTGCCGATATCGAATTGGGAATGACGAGAATTTCACGTAGGTGCACGGCTCGGAATTCCGCGTCTACTACACTCCAATGTGCGTGGATTCGGTCTTCGGTCGCCATTTGGCTTCAATAGAGCGAGAGTGAGTAAAAACCGGAGACAATTCGGTGAAGAAGGAACATCAGCTGGATTCCATACTGCGAAATGAATCATGTACTAGCCAGCGTCTGACTTTGGATTGGGTCTCGGCGAAAGGAGGTTTCCCTCTGAGAGGGAACGAACGAGGCACAAAAAATAGAACAAATACATTCGGAAATATGGCTCGGGCTCGAGTCGAACGGGCGACATCCACAGAAACGTATTCGACCAACGTACGAAATATGGATGCACTCCACGCGCAATTACCCAGCGCTGCGTCGTCCAATTCTTTGTAGCGGTCTTTGGTGCTGTCCTTAGGAGAAGGTCGGAGTACGCGGAACAAATCCTAACACCATCCGCACGCAACCGCAAAGCGGCTTAGACAAAAGAAAGCCCGTGACACAGAGGGGTGGACGCAAAAGGGGTGTTTTTTTGTTTGTTTGTAATCCTTTCATGACATGATGATCCAAAAAGGCGTTGAAGAAAGATCTCAAGATAGGCTCAAAGAACCTCGTCGTGAAACACCCTAATACTTATTTCCCTCGTTTTGACTCGATTAATCCACTGACAAGACGGACAGGGGATGCGGCGATTGTACCATCTCCATCGCACCATTTTGCTCATTGAATACTGAAAAAATTAACCTCACCAGTATTGGCCCGTTCCGATGTACGAAATGCTCAACGCTTGTGCGGGTTTCGTGGTCAATAGCTTCCTCATTCATCGGTTGTAATCTTTGTGAGTTTATCCACTCTGTGCCCTCGCGAACTATTTCTCAACGCGTTCAGCTAGAAAAACATCGTGGTCTGCATTTTGCTACGTATGTGTCTGGCCCTGGGGGCAAGTCTCTGCCGCTCCCGGAGTGATGCTTCGCAAATATTAATAAATACCTCATAACTTGCTGGCTCCGTTCTTGTCACCATCACAATCCACATCTTCAGCGCTTTTTCCGCCGTGAGTCACTGCGTTCCGACCCCTCCGAGACAGACTTTGCTAGGTCTGTCTAGGGTCTGTCTAGGGTCTGTCTGGTGGCTGAGCTCAGCTAGAATTGGGCTAGACCGACCCTAGACAGACCCTAGACAGACCTAGACAGATCTAGCAAACTCTGTCTAGGCGAGGTTGGAACGCAGTGAGTACGCTCCAGAACATCTGTAACCCGTTCTGATCAGGGCTCCCAGCGAGATAAAGCAAAGATGTCAGCACTGATATATGTTTGATCTCACAACCTCAACGTCCGCCAGCGCGATAACACCAGGCAGTCGGGCCGCTTTACCTCGGAGGTAAACAGCGCACTGCAAATGGACATTATCCGTGAGTCTCATCATTCCTGCCCCAGCCCGAATTCTCAGTGGTTGGGCGGCAATCGTAGGTGTTCACCGTACCGCTATCATTACGGTGGACGCAGATCAGGGTGTCGCACAGGTGTGAGCATCGCTCTAGATTTTTGAGATACAACAATTCAAGCATTAAAGACGGCGACACAGAGGAGGAAAGTTCCTGATCTATAAAATAACGTATTGCGGGAAAGGTATTCTGTGGTCTCAATACATTCGGGACTCAGAATTGAACCAAATATCGAGACTGGTTCATTCGCTCACGGGAAAAAAAATCCACGCTGGTTATCCTTGAGTCACATATTCAGTGGAAATTCCGGCCTCTTCTCAAACTGCTCCTATGGTTGACAAGGTGGTCGGCGGGGTATACAACTCCGGGAAATTGACGATGTCAAACTGGCGACCGTGGTGAAGCCTATGATCATCAATATGCGATCCGGAGGCTTCACAATCCTCACTGGACCCACAACGGGGTAATGTTCGGTTTGATAGCTCGCCGGCCCTGTTGACAATTCTCGTCCAGGTCGGCGAAGACGTATCTCATGAGCCAGCAGCTCTCGAAGCGATCGACTTCTTTGCGAACTTCACCCGTGTGTACTATGCCAAGGATGCCGGGCTTGACAAACTTGTGTTACAACAGTGCTGCGCGGCCCCCACATTGAATCAAGGAACTGTAAATAGACGACTGGTAATCTTCCTCGTTTGAATTCACACGTTTGAACCGCGTGAATTCGGGGATCGTTTAAGGTTGAGAGAATATACCGCGAGTCTGCTCGGAGGGAAGGACAGTGCGCATTTACATTCTATGGGATTATTGAAACTCAACAGGTCATCCGGTTTATCGTACCGTTTTCGTAGTAGGGCTCGGAACAGGGGGTCTAAGCCTCGAACAACGAAATGGGAAGTCTGCAAAGAAGTTTGGAACTGTGGAACTTGGGTAAGAAATTTGTTATGGGAATTTGGATTCCGAGCTTTTGTCAATTGGCATGAAAGCGGAGCGTACGACCGGTGAATAGTTAAAGTAGCCTACTTTGAGCGCATGAACAATAAATCTCTGACCCTATCGGCGCATTATTTTGCAACCGCCATGGGCCGCAAAAGAGGCTGATGATCGAACGAAGTCGAAAATCGCGCGAGCACCTTTGGATAGCCCCCGTATTCTCCCTATGAAAACACGACGCACTGATTAAGATATACAAATCCCGTGACGAATGGAAGAAACGTACAATGAAGCTGTTGGGGAATCCCTTGTCGAACGGCAGGATGCCGTCGATGTACGCGAGGTGGGCGTCGGTGAGCGTGATTTCGAGCGCCTCAATGTTGGCCAGCAGCTGCTCCACGGTGCGCCCACCGATGATGGGGTGGACAAAGGGTGCTTTGTGCATGGTGTATGCGATTGCAACTGTGCATCTCGGGCATCAGTGGGGGATAATTAAGCGCCCTGTTGCATGGGTGGAACCTACCGGCAGTGATGTTTTTTGCCCCAACCTCCGCCGCAACGACCTCCAGTGCATCGCACATCTTTTTCTCGTCGGGCGTGCGCTCCCAGGGCCCGCGGATGGGGGTGCCGTTCTCGCCCGTGGACCTGCGACGCGCTTCCTCGGCGTCGCTGCGAATGTGACCGCCCGCCAAGACGCGGAAGGGCGCGAGGGCGATTCCTGTATCAATAAGTGAGTTCGGATAAACCGTCAGTAATTGGACTAATTTATAATACGGACCTTCATGTCTGCACATGGGCAAAATCTCACGCTCAATGTCGCGTTGGAGGACTGAATACGCCACTTGGAAGATGACGAATCTGAGGCGACATATGTGTAAATAACGCAGCTTCGGGCGAGAGGCATAGATACGTATACTGACGGTGTCTTTCCGTTTGCCTTTGCGTAGTCGTTCGCTTTTACGACGAACCACGCGGGACTGTCTGAAATTCCCTGTATTCACGTATCAATTACATTCAGGCCTGGCAGGAAACAATTTCTTCTGGAGCTCACCAAATACAAAACCTTTTCTGAAAGAACGAGGATGTGCAGGCTGTCCATCAACTCCTCCACAGAGCAATGAAGGTCCCAGTAGTGCACATATAATATATCGATGTATGTCGTGCGCAGTCTTTTGAGGCTGGATTCCACGCTCAGCTTCATGGACTTGATGTTGTTCCCGAGGTAGAGCTCGAGTTGTTTGATGCTCGGGTCACCCGAGATCGGGGGGAATGTGTACTGTATGATTGATTATTATCATCTCGGGGAACATGGAGTGAGTACGGGGAAAATACCTTGGTTGCAATGACCAGCTGGTCGCGGCAGCGACGCATTTCCGCCCACTCGCCGATCACTCTTTCGGACTCGCCGTCCTGGCTGGGACAGGGTAAATGCTGAATCACACCACCACCTGCAGACAACACTTACTAGCGATTCGCGGTGTCGATATGATTACCTTGTTTATGCGACGTGGGTGGCATGCTGTCCTTGAATAGAGGCGAAGTAGCTCACCGCCGGCATCGAAGAACGCGTCGAGCAGTTTGAACCCCGACTCTTTGTCCATTGCTCCCATCGCGGTGTCGGCTTTCTGATTGAACGCCATGGCACCCAGAACGAGCGGGGAGACATGGATCGCGGCGCGCGGCGCAAGTTGGCGGTATCGTCCGAGTTTCGTCGCAGGTTGCATTTTGAGATCCTCCGGGGGGTTGAATTCTGAAGTTCCCCTCTGTTGGGATGACGGTTTACATACTTTTTCGGGGACGGTGAACGCGTGGCTTCCCGGCATACCTTCTCATGCGAATGTCAGCGCCGGCCTAAAGACTTGAATTGACTTGGCTTAGTGATGGTCATCATGCTTACTACCATTGGCCCGCCTCGGGCCGCGGCCTTTCCCGAACAACCGTGGGAACATGTGCGCGGCGAGGTATGCCAGTGCCAAAATGCTCACCAGCGGTGAGCACCCGAATCAAATATTATCCCGCGTCACCGAAGTTTAAATTTTTTGAATGTCATACAAGCGTCTTAGTGTGCAGATCTTCAAGACCAAATATTTCCTTCTTAAGATTTGTGGGACATACTTACCAAGTATGTAGAAATTCCGTACCGTACTGTCCGTAACCGCCGACCGGATCGATACGGATCCGTTGAAGTTGTGTAGAATGAGTGGTTAGCCCGAATCCCATCTCATTCGAGGCTTTTCCTTGCTCGTGTTCTGGCAAACGGACGCTCCGTTACGGACCCGCCAGAGCGTTTCATAGCGGCAGCCCAACACATCCACATTATAGTAGACTTTGGAGGTGTGCCCCAGAATGGATCGTGGGGAACCACTCCCTCCCGGCGGTATACTGTTGTTTCTGTTTCGCGCGCCCTTCGAACCGCACTGCAAGGTTCTCCAGTGAATGGACGAAAAGGTACCGTGCTAACCTCACCCAATCGATAGGGTATTAATCTTGTCTTGAGCACTTGCAAGAACTGTATCAATAACAACGTCGCAGCGCGTCCCCCCACAATCTGAGTTTTGTCGAAAGAGAAGTGGTGGGGCGGGGCGATTGTGCGGGACCGGCAGAATTCGCCGAATGCCCGCGCTGACGTTGGCGTTCAGAGACCTCAGCGAGCTTGAGATGGAAAAAATAATCCTGGAACGCGCACGGATAAGCTAAACTGAGGGCAGCTCAGCGAGCGGAGTTGATTATTAATATCCAATAAATACGCAAAGGAGCGTTTGTGAGGAATCGATCCAGGGCTGAGGTGACTAGTGGAGCTTGAACGGCTTCAGACAGACGAGACGGACAGACAGACGAACATGCTAATTTTATAAAGAGGGTAAAGTTGAAATAATGAGAAAAGTATCGAATGAGAATCACCACCAGGCCCATACAATCGATTGCGACGAGGTCTCGTCTGTTGGTAAGTCCTGGTAGCGAGCGAGTGAGTCTCTTGAGAGTCAAGAAGAGATACTTCTGAAGTAGTGCCCAAAGGAAAAGGCTGAGTGCGGGATAGCCAGAGAAACACATTTACATGGTAAAGATGGATGTCTTCACGGCAAGTAAGGGGGTAAGGGGTAGCCTCTGGATGAATGATGGCATAAGACCACACCGGGCGTGAGGGAAAATCAGGCAAATCGAGAGCAGAAAAGAAGAGTTCGTGAACGGGGGCTTCTATTCTATTTCTTTCACAAAGAAGGTAATATGTATATATAGTGATATTCCGCAATCAGGGATCGGGGCATAGGCATAGGCATAGGCATTGGCATTCAGCCACACTGAATCGATGTTGGGCATCCCACCGAGACGCAGTGGCGGAATCTTGGGGCGTCCCGTATTCGCCGTACGCGCCGCTGACTGCGGGGCTGATGCAACCCAGCTCTTGGCCATTGGCGCCCGTCGTTGCAACCAGGATACGCAGGTGTAGCTGAGGGATCAGGGTCAGTGCCGGAATCGACTTGAAGCACTGGCAGTGGCGAGGATAGGTTGAGGTTGAGCGCATAGTCGATTCTAGATGACAAAAGTCTTTGGCGATACGCAATTGAATAAAGGTTGCTTTGTGACCAAAACAAACGATTGATATAGAATTACAAGAAACTATTGCACCACAAGAAACAATGATTCAGAGCGCTACAAACTGGTTCACGAGGCCAACAAAAGTACTGAACGGTCCATTCGCCAAAAAGTCGAGATTCATACAATGTTCACTTCCCGGGGCCACAATAACCTGAAAGCTCTTTGCCTCTGGCCACAAGACGCGCTCTGTTTCAGTCAACGTCGCAACATCGTCACACCGGTCCGTTCCGGTGCAAAATCCCTGGTCCTCCGAGCCAACGACTTTCGTGACGGGCCCCGTGTAATTCGCGGTCAACGACGATACACTCAACTGCGGGAACGTGGCGACAGTACCCACGTCCTTCGTGAATGCGTCGAATATAGGCATGCGAGGCGAAAAGGAGGTCGGGTCGGTGGGGTAGAAGATGCTGCGATTGTTCGTTGTGGTGTAATCCGGGTCGAGGGCACCCCACCGGAGTGGGGTATCATCCCGCGCGCTTGTAACCCCAGGGATTGTAAGCAGCGTGCCGGGCTCAATGATGAGGTTTCCCGTAAGGATGAGACCGTCGAAAGGCGATCTATCCGCTTCGGTGATGGCGCCGAAAATCAACGTCGCGGACCCTGCACTGTGCCGATACCGATAACCTTTTTGAAAGGCTGAACTCCGGGCAGAATGGACGCGGTCTTGAGGTGGCGGGCCAATTGCGAAACGACGGCCGAGTGGGTGGCGTACTGGACGTCAGACGCATTGGCGGGTCGCGAACTCAGCCCGACGCCCACTAAGTCGATGGCGAAGGACGACAAACCGCGGGCGCAGGCAAACTCGGTGTATGACTGGTTTCGGAATTCTTCCGTCGCAGGCGACCAATACTGGTAGGTCAACGTGAATCCGTGGACCAAAAGCTGTACGACATCTACAAAGAAGTTAAACACTACCCCACCAGAACAAATTTTCAACTGACCTGTACTCTGAGCGATCTTTGGCTGACAGAAGACGCCAAAGACGTCGTAAGTTTCGTTTAGACGACGCAGACTGCTGGCATTGCTTTTGAGTCCACCAAATGGATCGGTAGGGTTCTTTGGAAGGAGCACGTCGACGTGAACAGGGAGAATAGTGGGTGAACAGCCGCAGGATTGACCAGACGCGACAGGGCTGCTGGAAAGATAGATGAGCATCGCAAGTGTGTAGATTTTGGTTTGAGTGAGGAATGGGAGCATGGTTTCAAATTTGAATGACGGTCGCACCACTGAACTATACGGAATATTTATACAAGCTTTATGGAATCCCGAGTTCCGGAGGTTCCACTGTTGTCGTAGGCCGACGTAAGAGGCAATGGAGAACCACGAAGTCATCGACCCGTTGAGACACGGAGGATCGACGCCGCGGCGATGACGTTATCAAAAGATTTGCCGAGGGCAGGTACTGGAGAAGAACCCGTCACATAATACAAATTTCGCAGGGAGGTCTGGGTTGACTTTAATGAAGCAACGCTTCCGTCATTGAATTCGTAAGCACCGAGGCCCTTGGCCCAGAAGGTTGAATCCGCTCGGACCGGCCGGTCTTCAGAGAGTCGCTTAGAAGGCTGCGCCTTACAGTTTGATCCGGGCTGGTGTAGGATAGCGCCCGCGGGGCGCCCCGTTTGCTTATGGCGTCACTGGTCTCAAACGTTTTGTAGCTCGCTGGATGAATCCGCTATATTGCTACTACACCGCCAAAGCTGTGACACGTTGACGCCAGGTTTCGACGGCCAGCTGACAGCATGTAACGGCATGGTGACCTCACTATGCCAAGCAGCAGGCTGACAGACGGATTCGCCTATAGCACCATGATGGTGACACGTCGGCTGGCTAAAAGCTGAGACACAACATGTTCACCATGTTGGGCTGAACCTGAGGGAGGGCTCCCATGGATTGCTTACATTTTTCTGTACATGATCATACATTGTTACAAAAGACACAGTATTTATTGCGATATATTCACATTACATGCAGGACTAGGTATGAACACGCAGTTCAGTTCAGACCAGGCAAGACGTTGGGCCCGAGAGCGCGCGGCGTGCTCGATGGCGGGGCGCACCTCGAGCGGGCGGGCGTTCTTGCACCGCACACGTGAGCTGCGCTCAGGGGAGAAGGAGGCTCGTGGGTGAACGGCGCGCAGGCGGGGCGCGTTGGTGAGGTTCGTGAGGAGGGTTGGCGGGTGTTGGACAAGAGGAGCAGGGAGAAGCAGGTGAGGGCGGGCAGTGCCCAGGCGTTGGCGCAGTGCAGTAGCGCGGGGTTGATGATGGTGAGAGTGGCTCGGCGGGCCGCGGAGAGACAGAGGATGCGAAAGGCATGCATACGGGGGCGACGGTGGGGCTGTAGGGCAGGGATGAGGCACGGAGGGGGCGGGGGGGGGGGGGGGGGGGTATGTGGCGTCGGGGATGAGGGAGATGGAGAGGGCCCCATTGCCGGAGCACGTCAGTTGGGTTTGAAGCAGCTTGAGAAAGTCACGCGGATTGGGGCTCGCGCAGGAGACAGCGCAAGAGACAGCGCAGGTAGACCTCACAGGTAACGGGTGGAAGGTCGAGCTTGCGGCCAGCCACTGACTTGGGGGGTAGCCTTGACTTGCGGTTCACGCTTGAGATGGACGCCGGCCTCGAGGAGAAAGCAGGATGTATCAAGAAGAAGGGGCGGAGGAACTGGGCGAAGCAGGATTTTGAAGAGCTTGCGGCCAGCGACTGACTTGAGGGTAGGCTTGACTTGAGGGTCCAGGTTTGAGATAGACGCGAGCCTCGGATCAAGGGACAGTTAGCTCCAAGAACTTGAAGAAGGGGGAGGAACTGGGCAAAGAGCAAGAGGAAGCGAGCAACCATCAGATTCATGCTCAAAGATCAACAAATGCACGGACCATGCACGTGCTGATGGTCGGACTTCACCGAGACTCCGTGAAAGTACCTCGATCCCACTCCAAGAAATAAAAAATAAAAATGCTCCCAAGTACTTAGATGTTGGCACTTCTGCATACTAGAATTGTGGATCAATATCACTTTCCAAGACAGCTGAGGATGCACACAACTTGCCAATGCGACGACGAAAACAGATAAAAATCCAAAATACGAACTCGTACATTGTACTGTAGCGTTACCGATTAATGGTTACATTTTTCTTATACCTAAATCCTTGTCCAACAGCTAAAACAATGTTAACATGCATCAAAGTTTCCTCCAGCTGAAAATCCACGTGAACTGAACAGCTGTCAATCACCCTTCTGTTGCCTGCCTCCACCTTTTGCTTCAGCTGTCGGCTGGCTGCGCCGGTCAGCTGCACCTCACCTGTCGTCACTTTGGTGGTGTAACTGCGAAACTTGCCGTGCGCGCTTTGACGTCATTGACCGTCAACTGAGAGAAAGATCTGCGCGCCCCGCCACCTTTCTTCTTGAGAGAGATGTTTTCAGGTGTCCCGCGCTCCTCGAATGTTCTTTATCTACAGCTGTATGACATACCCATATTTGGATGATTCACGTGACGTTGGCGGGGAATGGATGTCCTCTACCTTACCTTCTCATGCGAAATGTCAGCGTCAGCTGGAAGTAGGGACTTGAATGACTTGAGCTAGTGACGGTCATCCTGCCTACTACCCTTGGCCCGCCTCGGGCCGCGGCCGTTCCCGAACAACCGTGGGAACATGTGCGCGGCGAGGTATGCCAGTGCCAAAATGCACACCAGCGGTGTGCATTTGAATTAAATATTATTCCGAGTCAACGAAATTCAAGTTTTTTTGAATGTCATACAAGCACCTTAGTGTTCAGATCTTCAAGACCCAATATTTACTTATGATTTGTGGGACATGCTAAGAATGTACTTAGCCTAAGAAATTCCATACCGTGCTGTCCGTAACTGGATCGACACGGAACCGTTGAAGCTGGATGGAATGAGTGGTTGGCCCCAATCTCATCTCATTCGAGGTTTTGCCTTGCTCGCGTTCTGGCAAACGGATGCTCCGTTACGGACCCGCCAGAGCGTTTCATAGCGGCAGCCCAACACATTTATATTATAGCAGACTTTGGAGATGTGCCCCAGAATGGGTGAACCACTCTCTCCCGGCAGTATACTGTTGTTTCGCGCGCCTGTCGAACCGCACTGCAAAATTCTCGAGTGAATGGACGAAAGGGTACCGCGCTAACTTCTCACCCAATCATCGATAGGGTATTGATCTTGTCTTCAGCACTTCCAAGAACTGTATTAATGAGAAGAGCGCGGCGTGGCCCTCCGCATCCCACCACTTCGGTTCAACAAACCCATGACTTGCGCGAAAGAGAAGTGGTGGGGCGGGGCGATTGTGCGGGAAGAGCAAAATTCGCCGAATGCCGCGCGCTGAAGTTGGCGTTCACAGACCTTAGCGAGTGTGAAATGGGAATGATAATTACAGAATGGGCGCGGATAAGCTAAACCGAGGGCAACTCAGCGAGCGGAGTTGATTATTAATATCTAATAAATACGTAAAGGAGCGGTTGGGAGGGATAGATCCAGAGCAGAGGTGAGTAGTGGGAGGAGACGGACAGGCGGACAGATCTGCAGACGAACGTGCTCATTTTATAAAGACGGTAAAGTTGAACTGATGAGAAAAGTATGGAATGGGATTCACCATCAGGCACACACAAGCGATTGCGACGAGCTCTCGTCTGTTGGTAAGTATATACTGGTAGCGAGCGAGTGAGTCTCTCTTGTGAGCCAAGAAGAAATAGTTCTGAAGTAGTGCGCAAATGAAAAGGCTGAGTGCGGGATAGTAGCCAGAGACACACATGTCTTCACAGCACATGGGGGTAGGGGCTAGCCTCTGGATGAATTAATGACAGCATAAGACGAGCCCTCGCATACTTCGTCACATCGTCAGATGCGAAAGTTCGTCAGATGGTGTGTAAGTTCGTCGGCTTGCGACGCAAGTTCATCACATGCCAAATGGGGCGCTGTCAATGAGCAACTTCGTCAGATGCAGACACCAGACGTGGGAGAAAGCGTGGATGACAGGTGTCTGAACCGCCGGTGCTCATCAAGGTGCTGTCAAAGAGCAATTTCGTCAGATCCTCGGTCCATAGCATATGCCGCGCACAATCCTGTGTCATGCAGGCCCACTTACACAGGGGCGTTGCACAGTGTTGAGAATTGAGGGGCAAAAATGCTATCACCGCATTGCGACTGTGAGTCTGATGATCACTTAATTGTTGAAACTTGCACGTAGTGATTTGCAGGGCTCGGCCCAGACCCGCAAGCCGAGCCGAGCCGGGCCCCGGCTTGAGCAAGCCGGGACGAGCCCAACACAGGGCTTAGGCGGGCCTGGGGAATGTCAGGCCCGCCGGGCCCGGCAAGCCTGGGCCTTGATATATATATTTTATAGTTTACTGGGGTCATAAACCGTAAATCAATAGAACTGAACTGTTTAAACCTTTTCATTTCTAGGCTAAATTATCCTGGGAGGAAGGTTAGAGAAGTCCTAGATTGTCTGCGTATTCAAATTCGTGCCTGCGAACTGACTACTGATCAGCCGTGCTTCGGCCATCACGTTTCCGTCATGATGAGCTTCCCTTTATTCATCTTCCACCTCGCTCGTGCGACAGACGATGACCCAGACATATAGAAACTCTTTCCTACTGTAACTTTTGCTTATACATAATATACTACATGTGCAATCTAACATAATGCTCATTTTTCTTTTGCTATCAAAAAGCCGGGCTTGGGCCCGGGCTCAGGGCTTCAGGCCCGCACCCAGGGCTCGGGCTCGGGCTTGCACGACCTCGCGAGGAGGTGAGGGAGGGTATTATCCATTTGTTTGCATGCTGCTGCCTTTCAACAGATTGATATAAGTCCCAAGTCTACTGCACGAACTCTGAAGAGAAAAGCTCCCAGCTCTCAGTGCGATATTGGAGAGTTCATGCATTTTCGAATGCTTAGTTCTTGCTTAGTATGATACATACATTGAAATAACCGAAGTTAATCAGGGAATAATCTGTTCAGCTGGCTTTATTTGTGAAGTGGAGTGAGATAAAACCAGTGTTAGGTAACTTGTGCCATATTCTGTGGATATAACACGCTCATAACAAGCTTCACGCCCTGACACATTCTATTGTGTCTCGTACTCCAATCGCCGAGATGCCCGAGACACGGTTCACCAAGGCCTTCGGAGAGCTCGAAGTGGAAAGTTCACTATTCAGATTTATTGCAAGTGCCAGAGTGCAGAACCAATCTTCCTCCATTATTGACATTCATTCCTCATTGCTGCCGCCAGTCCAACTCCAAGTTATTGCGCCTGTTCTCACGGTTTAACTCTTGAAGCGCCGTTGTGCCTGTTCACCCGCAAGATTCGCATCTGTGGGTTTTTCTCTCCGTGGTTGGAACAGAAGCCGAGTTAAGAGGATCCCATTTATATCTGGCAACCCGGAAGAAACTCAAATTTCCTTTCCAACAGAGTATGTACCTTGATCCAACAACGATTTGTCCATGTTCTGGGATCCTGAGTGGACATGCTTCTTCCCATTGCTCGTGACCTTTTTTTCAGGGCGATGAACGCTTGCCTGGAAAAGTCCTATCAGTATTGTCGGGCGCTGTAACTTCTAGCATGAGTACAGATGCCGGAGATTGAAGTTCCTTCCCCGGTCTGAACATACTTTGAACAACAACCAGGAATTTCTTCAGGAATGACACACTGGCTCTCTATAGTTAATATTGAATATGCGCGGTCGCAGCTGAGCATTCATTATTTCTGAATGTTCAATTAGGTTTCTTCCTATCTGAGTTCAAGGATTCCATACGACCCCACATTTCCCGAAGTCGCACCAAATGTCACGGCTGGACCACTTTCTTGAGTGGATCCTGTGGTGTATTCACTGAATAGTTTGTCTCTTTACTCAGTTTATTAACTTGTGTGTAATTTAACCTTCACAAGGCTTTCTGGACATGGAATAAAGTGCCCAATAAATTGAGCAAAACAGCTGAGCCAAGTATTGTTGAACCAGTTGAACATGAGAATAGATCTAGATAGCATTGTTCAACATATCAGTTCAAAAGTTTGAACAAACGGACAAATAGTGCTCACCCTCGAGTTTCTTCCGGAATGGTTGAGAACAGAATCATTGGCCCAGGGCATTCTCAGCCGTTGATTTCGAGTTCACAGTCTACATACTTACTCTTGACTGTTTTTACAAGGCAGTTCACTCCAGGTTGAACCACTTCTGGCCCCTACTCAAGTCGAAACCCCTATCTGCGTCCTCGACTTTCTAGTGCACACTATTTTCAATTCAATTTATTTTTGCAATATAACATTGTTCTTGTCATTTGAGAAGGCTCTTCGCTCTATGACTTATGCGTGCGGCTGATTTGCACTATCCACGCGTCGGGTCGCAGTCATATGGTTATTCTCACTGCGTCCAAGTGACGAGCTTTCACGGAGAGGATCTGTAACAGCTCAAAGGTAATCCAATCACGGTGCGCCAACACGACCTCGCGACGCAAAATTGAACGCCAAGGTGCGCGGATTTTAAAACTCTCAAATTTATCTTCTTGGAGCGCAACTGTGTAAATATGATACAGATGGACTTGAAAATCTTCAACCGCTATACAAAACTCGCAGAGCAGTCGGGGAAGAATAGGACAGTTTCAATTCTGCGCATAAGATCTGCACCTACAAAGTGAGGTGAGTCAAAAGTCAAAACATCCCTCAAGAAGCAAGAAGAGCACACCTGCGAGTGAACTGTGCCAGAATTGAGAATTTCGTCACGTTTAGAACACAGAAGAATATAGTTCTTATTGCGAGTAGGCTTGAATATGGTTCAGAAAAAAACGAACAAAGGGAAGTTTGCGCTGAAAGGTAAGAAATCGGTACGTCAATGAAACCTTTATCCAAAGGTTCAAATCAACTAAATCAATTCCTGTTCTTTGTGTTGTGTTCGGGGGTTCGCGTAGAAGAAACTACGAAAGCGAATTTGTGAATAGTCTTCAAAGGTGTGTGGTTTAAATCCAGTAACAAGGTGTTCTTCGTCCAATAAAATCCAAATAGCCCAACCAAAATCCAACCCTAACCCGATAATCCGTAAATCCGTAAGTTCGTTCGTTCCCGTAATAAATCCCGTTAATCCGTAGCGTTCCCGTAGTCGTTCCGTTCAAGTTCAAATCCAAAAGAGTCAACACAGGTGTAAAACCCGGGCAAGTGTTATTTTTCCTAGTACATTTTCGTGCTCCTTTTATACCCCTAGTGTTTGTACTCTGTAAATATACCACTACTACTGTAAATTGTAGTCCCAATTTGCTTTGTTCCTAAGTTACGGCCCTTCTTTAGGTACGTATCCTCTTTTCCTTCATGATATCCTTGACAATATTGTAGTACCAGTGCATTTCCATGCCGATCACCTTGGTTTTGAGGCAGTACCAGGCAACCCTTAAGTCGCTCTGGATACGGGCTGTGCGTTGACGCGTCAAAACGCGTCAACGCTCCCTTCTTGTGGTTTTTGCGACGCGTTCGTTCCTAACTCCGGAAAGCCATGGGGTCACGTGATCAATTGTGCTGCCATTTACTGACAGCTTTTGATCGCCGCGTACGCCACTGCCCAACTTCCCATTGTGCACAGGTCAGCGATGTCCGCCGCCTTGGCAACTTTAGGTACCCATGTCAACTTCGTGCCAGCCCCGGCATTGTTCCCCAATCTACCATTCATGCCTGTTTAGAGTTGCGAGCCTCGAGGCACGGAGCTACCCGATCACTTGGTAAGTTCGTGGTTTTGTTTAACTTTGGTGAGATTTCAATAGCGCAAATTTGGCCCGCCCGTTAGCGCGGGCCGGGAACGTATTGTGTTTAACTTGCGCAGAAAAATGGAACCATTACATTGCGTCCCGTCCGGGCGAATGCCCCTACAACACCACTTCTGAAGAGAGTGATAGAACCTGAGCGCAAGGTAAGATGATTACGCATGATCAAGAGGAGAACAAGTACGCAAGAGTCCGACCACCCAATGTCGGCCATGAGAAGATCGATGCTGGAATTAACATTTCAGCTGCATGACGGTCGCGTGAAATTCTATCACTTACGCATAGCTGTCATCAAAAACATCTCCTCCACTTGAACTAGCAGAAGGAGGTTGAGCCAGCATTGGCTAAAGGCTATGCATATTGTTAGCTGAACACACCTGTGGATGATGAAACTATGTGTCAAACCTGGAAACTGTATCATCCCAGTAGGCTGGATCATCCCACTGCTTCGCTGGTCCACTCGGTTGCTGGGTGGACGCCGGAAACTAAGAAAAAGACAACTCGGGTTGATGGGGAAAGAAACCTAGACAGAGGTTATCCTCGGAGGAAAAACCCGGACAGATTCTACGCACCGGGATGCGGAGGCAGCTCCGGGTGGGTAAAGAAGTTGCTCGGATCGATCGATACTGTTGAGAAGTAATCAGCTGGGGACGGAACAGCGGCAACATCGACGTACTGGGAAATGTGAATGGTGGAATTCCACTGGCAATTGGAGTCGAACTGACAACGGGTGGCGTTCCAGCTGGTGAGATCAAGAAGCTCAAAAAACTGGTGTTGGGCTTACCGCTGCTGTCTTTCACTGCCGCTGCTCTCCCAAAAGTACGGGGGAAGCCCGACCCCATCCATTGCTGCCTTTAGATACCTGCGAATATTAATGGGTGTTCAGCGACTGGGTATGCACTGCAAAATAGCTTGAAGCGGGGGGCGGGACCAGATGATGGTGGGAGGATGAAAATCTACGGCCGCATCACCAGCTGTCAATCATTTACGGGATTCCGATGAACTTGCTCGAATAGCCGAACTATGTGACGAACTTGCGAGCACAGGAAGGCACAGGATGACATCCGATGATATTTTCTTCGCTTATTTCTGATCTGGCGAACTTGCGCCATCAACTGACGAGGATCCCCCATCAACTGACGTCGATCTCCCATCAACTGACGAACTTGCACATCTGACGAAGTGATGAGGTATACTACGACTCAAGCATAAGACCACACGGGAAGAAAGTATGTATATATCGTGATATTCGGCAATCAGGGATCAGGGCATTGGCATTGGCATTCAGCCACATTGAATCGATGTTCGGTTTTCTACACTTCAGTTTTGTCCCCTCCTGTGCCCTTCGTTTTAGCGTCCCACCGACATTGACTCTTCACCGAAAATCGATGATTTTCATGAATCGAAGCCAACCTCGATTCTCTGTCGGTACATTGGTGGAGAATCGGCGTCTAACGAACTTTGACTTCCCGTAATATTACTTACTCATCCTCTCCATCCTTTTTGGTAATTTCCAGAAACCACGAGGATCACACACCACTTTTCCGATCTCGGATTCATGGCTGCCTTGCACCAGAGCGGCCGCAACAATACACTGAGCGGCCGCAACAACAAATTGAGCGGCCGCAGCGACAGATCGAACGGCCGCAGCGGCAGATTGAACGGCCGCAATATAGATCAAGCAAGGGATGAACCAGTACTGATCGATCCTCTAGTATAGCGTCTGTCAAGAGAGACTAGCCGCAAAAATAGATTACACAAAGTCCGCGCGCTAATAATATGACCTCCGGACCGGCGAAGGTCGGGCGTATAAAATGGTCTTGCTGTTGAGCGTATGCCAACAGTCCCAAGTTTTCATCCCCACATCTTCTCTCAATGCAGGCAGTCTCTGATCTCCTATGGGAGAAATTGCACAGGAGCTTTCCGAGTCTCATTCGTACCGACACGCACCAGCTTCCTCCTACGGATCTCAACTCTAAGATGAATTTCAACTGTGTCGCCGCTTCGTTCTTCGGGGCAGCTATGATCAAGATCGAGTTCAAGCGGAACCCCACGCCAGCCAAATTCGAGGCATTTTGTGAGTTTCTCCCGTTGCTCGCGGACCCGTAACTGCTCTAACCTTCGATTGTCTATAGACAACTTGGTGGGTAAGGCCGCTGCTTTGCACGGCAGTCCTCATACTTATGGTTTTTTAATGAGAGTTTTGTGTATGAAATAGTAGAAAATATATTGGCATGTCGTAGATCAATAGGGATTGAATTGAGTTCAGGACTGTGATCGCGCAATCGGATAGTGCATCAAAAAGAATGTGTCCTCAAAGCTCACCGTCGTAGATCATTAATAAGGTGTGCGGTTCACAGAAATCGGCGGAAAGATCAGAGGAGCACGGAAATATTTCCCAATGATCTTTGGAAGCAGCGGGAGAATTCTCCCTCCTATCCATGGGGGAGTTGACAGAGAGGGGCACCGTGATGTGAAACTGATCCATCACGGGCCGCGAAAAACGATTTCCCCGAGGTCCAAGTGCCACAAGCGCCAAGTTGAAGATGTAGAAAGGTGGGACTGAGGAAAGAGTAGGGCGCGACAGCATTGAGCAACCTCAAAACTGTTGCCCGAGATGCCGGAGTGGCTGCACTCGTATTTGATAGTATCCTATTTTGATCAGTATTTGCTGTATTCAGATTGTATTCCTGCCAACCATTCCTTCTGTGATCCAGCCACAATGTATTCAGCCCCAAGTCAGCTCCGAGAGGTCCTGTGCACTAAAAAAAAATTCCGCGGGGCCTGGATATTGATGAACCTGAGCCCTCAAACTTCGAGCCGGGATTCTGTTCAAGTACATGCTGCAATGGTGAGGGGCTCCATGCTGTTAACCTCTATCACGCACCTTTTTTTTTGAAAAACCAGTGAGTACGCCAACACAATGTTGTACCTTTTCCCCAGCTTAGAAAATGAGAAAGATGAATTGCTTGAGGTTCGAACTGACGCCTCGCCGTGGAATTGAATTACGCAATCTGAACAGCCACTAAATCCATTAGAAAATTTGTGACTGTCCAAGCAAAATCGATTAGAAACTAGCTTGAGCACAGCCACTATTGGGTGTTCTTAAAAAACCATCGACAAGTAAATCGACTCGATGTTCAACCCGCTTTCGATTGGCGAAAAGAACGTCTACATATTACATAAGTATTCGTAATCACTTCGGGTTTACGAGGTGTGGAGAGGCGGACAATGGGGCCGTAATCGACGTCTGGGGTAAGGACGGGAAACCCATACACGTCAGCGTCCTCCGCACGGTTGCGGGCCACGGGCCACTTTGGTAGTCGAAACTCGGAGACGAGGAGTTCATCACTCATAATCGCATGGGGTTGAAAGAGCCTGAGCCGCTGACAGAAGGGGCGGCGAAATATGGCCAATATTTGTATTCGTTCCGCTACACTGCGCCGCACCCTCTGCCTACGCCGGCCGAGATGTGGAAGCTGTATGGAGAGGACGAGGAGAAAGGAGAGGCCTCGGAGTGGGACGACAAATATGGCGTGGTCATAACCTACTCTGGGCATTGAAGGTGCAGGACGGGGAAATATGCATCAGTGATGGAAAGCGGTTAATAGTTCCTAGTTCGCGAGTTCCCCCCCTCCTGATATATAGACATAAATGTTGTTGGAGATGTGGGCTGGGCACTCAGGTCATGAGTGGGTAGAATGAGGGTATCCGGAGTATACCCTTGATAGCGAAACGAGCACGCGCGACGACCCAGGCACAAGTGACAGGAATGGCGCTCGGCCCCTGCGCAATGCAGAGCTGCGCCGCGGTGGTCCATCCCTTCCACCGCATCGAAGATCGGCAGGTGGTTCTGTCTTGATTTTCTCAGCGAGCAACCCGGTGTCGGTCAGCGTCAAATCTGAATAGTGCAGCGCGTCAATTAAGACACCGCTGGAGGGGATTGTCAGCTGGAGCCCGGTATTCGCAGTCGTCGAGGCGGAGAACGTCATAGAGAGGGCACAGATGGCGGAATCTTGGAGCGTCCCGTATTCGCTGTACGCGCCACTGATTATGGGGCTGATGAAACCCAGCTCTTGGCCATTGGCGCCGGTCGTTGCAATAGGATACCGAGGCAGGTGTAGCTGAGGGATCAGGGTGAGGGTCAGAATCGACTTGAAGCACTGGTAAGTTGGGGTTGAGCACATACAAGATAGTGGGCGATGCTGAACGCACAGCCAGAGGGGCTGTCCTGCGTTGAGTCGGCGCTGGACCCTATGTAAGCGCCTAGGATGCTCGCTCGATGGAAAACACACCACGGGGAGGCAACAGGGGAAGACCCAAAGCCAGGCGCTTTGAAGTTTGTGTTGGTCAGACGTCCGACATATTGGTCGAATGTGGCCCTTGAACCAAGGGGGCACGCCAAGCACTGCCAAGAGGGCGATGTGGAAATGCATGCACAATCGAGAGAAAATCTGAGCGGAGCAAGTTCACAATATAAACCATATGCATGATGTACAAAAAGGGGTGGGTTTCGGGAACGAATCATTGCACCCAGTTTCGAAGTTCTTGGGATAGATGCGCAAACTAAGCCCAGTAAGCCAGTACAGCTGATGAGCAGAGGCCAGTATTTCCCAGTATTTGCCGAGTACATGTTCCATATGAGGGAAGGAAGGGTAACAAGACGTTTGGGGCCACCTGTCGATGCCCAGATTTCTTGAAGAAGGAACGGGTGCAGGAGAATCCCATAGATCAGAGCCCATTAAGGCGCAACCCTAGGCATCGTAAGAATTTATTCGTGTTCTACGTTCGTCTCGTGTTCGGAGCTAGGCCATCCATCCTCACATCGCCGCCATGGTGTAGAGAGAAAACAAGATTATCTGTTCTTTAAGATTTTGCTCATTCGGCAGTGCCGATCACGTTGCGTATATTATGTTTCTCCTCCATAAGGCCTAATTAATCTGTTTTTGCTCTTACGCAGTGCCCTCATGGTCTACTACGCACTGCGCCATCAAAACTTTGTCTGTTCAATCTGAGCTCCCTAAATTGGCGTCTCTTGGGTTGCGTGCCAGCTGCGATCTTCGTACCTATGCGGGTGTTACACCTTTTAAAGAGCGACTTGCATTAGCCTGAGTGGTCCTCCCCTGTTTGCTTCCCATCATCTCCGCCGCAACCATCTCGTCACAACGAGCGAATCAAGTTTAGCCATTATTAATGTGCTTAAGGCCAGTTCAAATGAATGGTACGTCGACTCTTTGCCTCCTTTCCCACATCACAATTTCGCTCCTCCCTGCAATCACTGGGTGCGATCTCCCCTCCAAATTGATCTGCCGTCAAAACCGACGAAGGTATGTCTTCCGAAGAGTACACCGATCCAGATTGTTCCCCTTCGCACGCTGATACGGCCGTCTGATGACGCGTTCCCCAAAATTGCCCTCAAGATCGAGTTTGCTCGTGCAACTTCACCCAAAAGCACCAGGTTGCTGCCCGAGCGCCCACCCACATTGTTGCTTCAGTATTTCAACGTACGCTGAAAGGTTTCCCATTCTTTCGATTCTGACAATGATTCTCCCGATGGGTGTATTAAACCAAGGCTGGTGCGTGTTGTGTGAATGATTGCAGCTATCTGACCGAAGCGATACTGTGAGGCTTTTCAAGCCATTTCCTCCCGATCTCGGCCACATGTCCTCTGGAAATTTGTCAGCCCCAGTTGTCTCCCGCCCATTACTTACTTTGTTTCAACCCAGCGCCACCCTCTCATTAAAATTTATCCCTGTGTCCCGCGCACGCATCCATGTTTGGTGAGTTCCTACGGTGATTATAAAGCCGTCGTATTGTTGGTTGCTTAAACTCCGTTCAAAGGTCAGGATCTATCGGTGAACCGCAGAAATCTCCCCAAGCGACAATGCCTGGGAATGAAAACGGGATTGAACAAAATGTGAATATGCTGGGCGGGCCGTGAATCGGTTTTTCCTTCGGTCTCTGTGCTGTCCAAAATTTTCCTCCGCATCTCACGAGCAAGCTCCGACCTTCAACTACATTCCAGCGCTCCGATATGGACTCTCCTCCTTCTGCTTTCTCTGCTATGCTGCTTGGCTTAGCCCCTTCCGTCCTCAACTGCCTGTGTTCCACACTGTCTCTCCATTTGGATGGAACAGGCTGATCAGCTCGTATTTCTTTGCTGACAGGACGCAGTAAACCGCAGTTGCTGCTGCGCGGTACAAATTTCCTGCCATGAGGCCACGCATGTCTCTCGACAAACTCGTTGGACCCTATTCCTTCACCCACTTCGCTATTGTTTCCTGGCTACGACCTGATTTTCAACTTTCTGTCTGCTCGGCTTCAACTTAAATCTTCCCAATTTCTCGGCCAAACGCCGGTCTAATTGATACCACCCTCGATATCATCTCTCGAACCTCCTGTCCTGTGGCCGGGATCTGTAAGAGAATCCGTCCCAACATTTTCACCTCAAGCTGCAGGTCGTTGTGCTCTCTTCTAGGCCGACATATTACTGCCAAGATAAATGCTTTTTGCAGACGGCACTGGCCTGTTCAAAATTTCTAAATGAAACACATTCTAACCCATGATCCTGTATTACTCCATATTCTGGCACGTCTTGATGTCTTATTATAACAACTGAATAAATACATCTCTTCATGCTGAAAGAAAGCTCTTGAATTACCTTCCCAAGATGTTTTTTTCCTTCAATCACATGAACTATTTTAACTGTAAAGTAGTAATCCCTGCATCTTGCGTTCTGGGATACCGGAGCGAAGCGGAGGGTTGTCTTGTTGATCCTAACAAACATTGGCACCGCGGATCCCCGATCGCGATGACGCGGCCCACGTCATCACGTGCCTCCTAAAGGCACGAGTCGTTTAGGACCTCTGCACACGCACTTTCCTCTTACTTGATTCCCTGGTAGAACGAACACATGCCGCCCGAGGACACCGCGCGGTCGCGCGAGGCGTCGCCATCACTGGAAGAAATGCGTGAATGAAAGTCGTGTGGTTCATAGTGATGTTCAGGGCAGGGCTACCCTGGCCCTGGCCGGGCTTGGGCAGGGCTTTTAGGGCCAAGGCTTTGAGGAAGTCCAAGCCCTGGCCCTCAGCCCTGCCCTGGCCCTGCCCGAGCAGGGCTCAGGGCCTGAGCCCTGGGCCACAACTGATTCTTTTTTCTACCTCAGGAGCAACTTGAACGGTAAAAAAAATAAGACTATATTCTGTAAAATGCACTGTCATTCTTGTGGGAAGGGCCAATTAAATAAATTGTCCCTTTTAGTGGTGTCGGAATCACGGTTTTCATTTGATGAATAGCCATCACTGCCATCGGCATGCTCAGTTCCGCCCAGTTCCGGCCTCAAGAATGTGTGCGGGGGTGTCGGCAAAGCGTCAACAGGCTGTTCCGGATCTAATTAAAAGGTGCGCCGGATGTTGCATAAGTATCGGCATGGTACTCGGCACATGAGGGCTTTCCAGGGCCGAAGCCCGGGGCCGCGGGCCTCAGAGAATCAGAGCCCCGGCCCTGAGCCCTCAAAAGCCCTGGCCCTGCCCTGTGTAGGGCAGGGCTTGCCCGCGCCGGGCAGGGCAGGGCTTCAGGGCCGAAGCCCTGCCCTGTGCAACACTAGCACTGGTTCAGAGGAGTTCCTTCTGGTGGCGAATCAGCCTGCTTGTGACGAGAATGAGTGCCTTGCCAGCGGTATCTGTAGCCGTTGTCCGCAGATGTTGTCGGTCTGAACGAGAGCTGAAACTCGTTTTGGAGTGGAACGTTGTGGAAAGAAGTGAAACGACCCCAGCAGTCCTCGTGCCGGCGGCGGAGGCATTCTGCGTCCTCGTCTACCGCTGCCTCTGCCTCTTTGCACCCGTCCCAGCCACCTCCCCTCATCCCAATCCCAATCCCAGTCGCAGCAACCACCCGCGCCCGTTCTCCAACAACCGCCCGGCGGCGGACGACATCAAAACGAGGGGCTCAAGCTGCGGCTCGATCTGAATCTGGACGTGGACGTGTATATCAAGGCCAAGATCCACGGAAATGTTACGTTGTCGCTGATGTGAGTGTCTTGGCTGTCCCTCCCGATGATTCCCCAACCTCTTTCTTTGAATTCTTCATCCGATGAAAGCTTGACTGATGCACCCACTGATCCGAGCCAGTGACTGAAAACTTCCCTCAGGGTGTGAGACGGCATCCCGGGTTCGACTACCGCGGGTCCTTGTTCGATTAGGTCTCCGAAACGTTTTCGCGCTCAGAAGTTGTGATTCGGCTGGATTGGGATATGAGACCGTTTGTTCAATGTCATCATATGTTATCTGTAATGGAGCCTCATACGTCGCAGCTTCTCTGCTATCGACGGTTTTCTTGCTTACCTGGCAAACTATCAAAGTTTCCGACCATCGCAAATGTGCAGGCGTAGAATATCCCCGTCGTACGTATCTCTGTCGCATTCTCGTCGATATACGTCAACATTTTGTTGTCAGTGTACGCCGAGCAGGCTGAAATCGCGGCTTCTTCTGAGGCAATGAAATTCAACTGCGTTCAGCGTGAGTCTGTCGTTTTGCCTTTATTTTTATTTACTCGTAGAACCACAGGTGCCCACGCGAACGTCAGCTTTCCGTCTACACGGCCGTTATGTACAGTTGCGGCAAAATTATTTGCATTACTATATATGGAAATTCCCATCAATTTTAGTTCTCTGCATGGTATTTGTATGCCCAAGGGATGGATTGAACATTATCTGCATGTTGTGATACCACAGACTATATTGTGAAGCTATTGTACTCACTTGTTTGGGGAACATGGCACTAAATCACCCCAAGTCCACCCCTTGTTTACAACACTATCTGGGCAGATTGAAGCTATTCTTTTTGGTTCAATTGAGTCACTGATCTTACCATGATGCTACTGTATATTTCTCTGACTTAGTCTGCTCGTCAAGTGGGCAAACAACCTGCAGTAGATTGAATTTGATGGGAATTTCCATATATAGTAATCACTGCATTCAGAGGCTTGGTAGGCAGACATTTGTCTACCACGGGTAGCCAGAACGCGGCAGACCCGAGGTCGGCAGAGCCTGTGGAGCTTAGTCAACCTGGGCCTACATCCAGAATTGGTCCAAGATCCATTTTCATGACTCATTTATCGAGAACAAAACCTACCGTGAATACCCGAACGTCGTGTGACATTAAATGCCACGATATTTTGCCTTTTTTTGCTCCTGTCAACTCTGGCTGGCTTTGTTTCTCAGAGTTTCCGAGCCGGCATCTTGGGTAGCATAGTAGTGTAGTGGATCCTGCATTGGATCCGTCGACCTCGCGCCAGTGTGTTGCAGAGACAGAAGAGAGGACGAGGGCCATTCCATCTTGAGCCTTCATCAGGAAAAACATTTTTACTATGTAAATGTAGCAAAAGTCTCATACCCAAGTAGTCCCGGTAGCTCTTGGTGACAGCCTGATAGCGCCTAGTAGCTCCCCGTAGCTCTCCCCCCCAATCAGTAGCTTTGATAGCCTTAACCTGCAGATCTATTTCCTCAATAGCCGAGGCACGCGGATCAGTAGCGCATGATATCATAGCTTCAACAAAATTGCTTGCTTTGCCTTTCTTTTGATGTCTGGCAGGTGGTTTCCGTGTCTGGAGTGTTATCATGCATTGTAAAAAAAAAACAAGTTTTGTTGATGAGACTGTGATAAGTACGACATCTCAAATTTTTCTAAGTCCATTTCAAAGTCCGACGCACGTGTGCGATTGCGTGATGATCGTCAATCAATCACGACATGGTTACGAACGAGTCGGAACGACGTGGTTACGACGTGGTCTCTCTTTCTTCCCGCCCCCATCTCTCTCTCCCTGTCGGCCTGCCTTTCCCTCCCTCCATGTCCTGCGCCCTCTTCAAAGGACAGTCTACACCTCCTGGAGCTGCTTCTCCCGTGCCACCCACGCTGCACCCTCTTTTCCTGATCTGCTCAACGCCCAAGCACGCCTCAAGGTTTCAAGCCCTTCAATGCTTCAAGCACTCCTCAAGCCCTCGAGTTTTTCTCAAGTCCTCAAGTCCCTCAATTCCTCAAGGTGGCTGGCTGTTCTTCAAACCACAATCCTCAAAATTCTTGATACGCTTCAAGCCTGCTGGCATTTGTGGGAAGGAATGCGCCACAGTGGGAATGAGCCCGTTTCTGTGAGCGTGCTGTATTTTCTGCTTGAGCATTACTTAATCTGTCTGACTGAAATTCTTTCTTTCTGTTACGGTCCACAGTGGCTAGCCTGCATTTGCATAGTGTTCCGTTGCTTGATGTATCCGTAGTTTATAATACACATTCTTCTTCATTGTACACATTGCAAACTGAGTGATCTGCTTCCTGGATGATATTCAATGCGCTCCAATATCAAATATATTGACCATCCTATGGTGCACAATGTAGCTTCTATACTGTGGATAGCTCTGGTAGCTCGGTGCTATCGAGAGCTACCAGGAGCTACCAGCCGATGTATGACAGCTACGGGCGGCTACCAGAGTTTGGCGTGCGGCTATCAAGAGCTACCAAAAGGGGGACTTGGCGATGGGGCTATGCGAACTATTTTGGCTACCAGGCACTACATAGACTTCTCCTTTTTTCCTGATGTTGGCACGACAGCGCTAGAGCCCAGGGTCGACGGCGCAATCACTTTGTAATTTGTGACATTAGGTAACAGGTTTTAAACATCTGCCGTTGCCAAGGCACACGTTGAAATGAAGGCTATATCGAGCAATAATGTAGAAAGAAAGATAGTCGAGGTCGGCGAGGGCTGTCGAAGTTGGACGAAGAGGTCGGCAGACCCTGCCGACCTCACCGTGCCAGATGGCGCCCCACCTCGGCACACGTGTGTCGGCAGACTCTGTCTCCGCGCATCACGGACCTCGCCAAATGGCGGCCAACCGCGGCAGGCCGGGTCTACCCGGGCCCTGAATGCAGTGAATGCAAATAATTTTGCCGCAACTGTACTTGCTAACCGCGTGGCGTATCATCGGATACTCGTCTGGAATCCCCGCCAACGTCCGCTTTTTTTTTTCTACCATTCCACGCCATGTCTGAGTCCAGCCTCGAACGTTAGCGGAACGGCTTTTTGACCCGGATCACTTACATGCCATCCATGCTGAGTGAGCATTCACTGGATTTTTCGTTTGGACGTCCGCTCACAGATTCGCAGCCTTGCTTTTGGGCTCGATGTACAGTGTATACACTTTTGTTGCTGAGGGGATTTAAATTTTGGGTCTATCTATCTAATCTGCTGTCTGGTGTTCCTGAAATACGTATACATGTCCTAGCGGAACCAAAGCGGGAGTAAACATTTTATGGCCCATCGCTGATCGACTTGCAATTTGTCTGTGAACCCCCGGGGCCTAGCGGAACCAACGCGGGAGTAAACATTTTATGGCCCATCGCTGACCGACTTGCAATTTGTCTGTGAACCCCCGGGGCCTAGCGGAACCAAAGCGGGAGTAAACATTTTATGGCCCATTGCTGGCCGACTTGCAATTTGTCTGTTAACCCCCGGGGCCCATCGGACAAGCCGGCGGATTGCCTTGGTAATTCCCGAAATTCATCGGGATATCCGCTATCCATCTTTCCGTTTTCGTTCCCGCGCTCCCACGTCAAACGATTTTTATCCTCAGGACTTATACTTAAGGCTTGGGCGTTCGCGGCATCTAGACACCATAAAACGTCTCAGAACTTTATCCTCAATACAATGTCTACCTTCGTTTTGCCTCCTGGGTACGTGGCAGCAACACTTTCATAACTTCTTTTTCTGAATACCGGCGTGTCATCCTTCCCAGAGCTTCCTATGTCGCTGGCGCCGTCCTCTCGACGGTGTACGTCGTTATATTCCAGATACTGCGGGTCAGGAAATTCCGGGGTCTATCAGGCATCAAATACCCTCGAAGTATGTGTCCAACGTGTCGACAACGTTCAGCCCCTAACTTCACCACTAGTCTACGCGGATGAAAAAGAAGCGGCCGCCAACCCCAACGCTCTTAAATTCAACTGTGCCCAACGTGAATATTCATCATTGCGCACCTGCTATAGCTAACGCATTTGCTAGGCGCGCACCAAAATGTTTGTTTCTTCACTGTTTTTCGACGCGCGTAGCTGACCCACGCAGACGCTCGAATATCTTCCTTTATTCTACGTAATGTCAGTTTGCTTGGATGATCGCTATTTGCACACACAACTCACCTTCATTGAAAGGACCCTTATTACAGCCCTTAAGTATCCGGTCCCCGCTGCGTCAGCGCTCGGGGTCTGGTCCCTCTCACGCATCGGATATACTGTGGGATATACGACCGGGGATCAGAAAAAGGTCAGCCCTCGATACCCATGCTCTTGCAGGCGCCATGATTAATTCGATACGTCGATAGCGTATCAACGCGTTGAGCATCTTGCACTATCCCCTCGCTTTAGGTGAGTCCTACAACTTTTGTCTTCCCTGCACTCTAACGATGTTCCACAGGCCTACTCGCGTCCTCGACATACACCGTTGTGCAGCTTATCCTTGCCGAAGCCCAGAAATGAGAGGGTGAATACTTGCAGATTTTTACCGAGTTTCAAGCAGGCTTGCGTAATGTAGACCCCGCATAGACCAAACCATTAGCCAAGTGAATCCGGATGAAATAATAATAATGTAGCTGAGACCCAGCTTGTCACAGAATTAGACCCAATGCAACCTGCAGACGCGCTGAAATTTGTTCCAGCTTATTAGATCAAGTAGATAAAGTTTGATAGCGAAACGAGCGCGCGCGACGACCCGGGCACAGGTGACAGGAATGACGCTCGGCCCCTGCGCAATGCAGAGCTGCGCCACGATGGTGGTCCTGTGCCATCCCTTCCATCGCATCGATGATCGGCAGGTGGGTCTGTCTTGATCTTCACGGCGAGCAACCCGGTGTCGGTCGGCGTTAAATGTGAATAGTGCAGCGCGTCAATCAAGACACCGCTCGAGGGGATTGTCAGATGGAGCCCGGTATTCGCGGTCGCCGAGGCGGAGAATGTCACAGAGAGGGCGCCGATGGTGGAATCTCGGAGCGTCCCGTATTCTCCGTACGCGCCGCTGACTGTGGGGCTGATCAACCACAGCTCTTGACCATTGGCGCCAGTCGTTGCAACCAGGATACCGAGGCAGGTGCGGACTTCATTAGTTGGGGGCGTGAAGTTCAGGGGATAAGGTTTAAATAAATCGAATTGAGGCTCGTTGGTTGGCTAAATTCCTGCTTTGAGAACATCGGGGCCATGAAGTCCAATGAGTCGAACGTATCGCGAAGCGACCGGATGTCGCAGAGACTGGTGGGTTGCGAGGGATGCGGAAACTAAGCCAAGTAAGACAGTACAGCTGATGTGCAGAGGCCAGCATTTCCCAGTATTTGCCGAGGACATCTTCCATATGAGCAAAGGAAGCGTAACGAGCCGTTTGGGGCCACCGTCGCGATGTACGGCCGTGCTGTCGATGTCCAAATTTCTTGAAGGAACGGGTGCGGGACAATCCCACAGATCAGAGACTATTAAGGCGCAATCGTAGACATCGTAGGATGTTAGTCGTGTTCTACGTTCGTGTCGTGGTCCGAGCTAGGCCATCCGGATCCCATCGCCATCGTGGCCAGAGAGAAAACAAGATTGATCCCAACAAACACTGCCTCCGCCGATCCCCGATCGCTCTTTCGATGACGAGGCCGACGTCATCGTGTGCCTCTCCCAAACGCGCGAGTCGTTTGGCGCTTTCAGTTCCTCTGCACACGCACGTTTCCTCTTCTGGTCTCGACGCTATTCCTACTTGATTCTTGGCAGAACGAACGCATGTTGCCAGAGGACACCGCGCGCGAGGCGCCGCCACCACTGGAACCCGGAGGGGGAGGGGGAGAAGTGGAACGACCACAGCAGTCCTCGCGCCGGCGGCGCGATCGCGGCCGGCGGCGGAGGCGGTCTGCATCCTCGTCTGCTTCTGCCTCTGTGTCTTCGCACCCCTCCCAGCCACCTCCCTCATCCCAATCCCAATACCAGTCGCAGGAACCGCCCGCGCCTGCTCTCGAACAGCCCCAACAACCGCCCGGCAGCGGACGATATCAGAACCAGGGGCTCAAGCTGCGGCTCGATCTGAATCTGGACGTGGACGTGCATATCAAGGCCAAGATCCACGGGGATGTTACGCTGTCGTTGATGTGAGTGTTTTTTCTTTCCATTCTTCATCCGATGATAGCTTGACTGACGCACCCACTGATCCGAGCCAGTGACTGACAACTTCCCCCAAGGTGTGAGGCGGCATCCCGGGTTCGACTACCGCGGGGCCTTGTTCGATTAAGTCTCCGAAACATTTTCGCGCTCAGAAGTTGTGATTCGGCTGGATTGGGATATGGGACGCCGTTCGTTTGTCATCGGATCTTATCTGTAATGGGTTCGCGGGGCTCTAATGGACTATTCTTAATTCCGATTCCCAGTGCCAGTGTCCCTTTCCCCGTTCTGCGTTTGCTCCTTCCTTGCCATGGTACGTTGCTAGATGTCGTACTTGGAACCCTCGCCGTTCAACGCATTGGCTGCGTTTCTTCCGCGCTGTGAAACGAACGTAATCCACTATACAGATTTCGAGTGAAATTCCCGCCGAATCAATCTGCCTGCCCAAAGCCGACGAGCTCGCGCTCTCAGAGTATGACTGGTTGCATTAAACCTTGGCATGTGATGTTCGGCCGCCCAGTCTTGCCGTCTATTAAACTTCTGTAACTAAAATGGCTTTATGGACGGCTTCTCGATATCATCGACACTCCCGGCCTTGAAGCCCACACAAACTATTTGACCTGGTACACTCTGTTGCATCTAACACACCTTACTACACCTGTACGTATAAACGAAACCGAATCAAGCACCTTGGGCCCTCCTGGAGCTCGGAAGGGTTCGGGAAAATGGGACAGGGACGTGACGGCGTGGTAGACACACCGTCAGAATATGGGACTGGTTGAGGTTTTGCTGCTATACCAAATTGCTACTGAGCGCCCTTACCGTTGATCCTAGGCGCTACCAGGCGCTACCAGGCGCTACCAGGCTACCACATCCACCGGTGCTACCAAGCACTACTGTACTATCATGACCAGGTTCACGGGGTGTCACCCGTCACCTCAAGTGTTCACTGAACAAGGTGTTCATTCCTCGGCAATCACGTCAAAATTGCCTTATATCAAAAATTTTCAACATTTTTTGACTTTTGGGCTCAAAAAATTGAACGTCACTGTCACTTAGGTCAAAATTGTTCAGTTCACAGGCGGCTGTCACGCATCACCTGAACCTTTGGTCGTAATAGTGCAGTACTTACCCAGCCAGGCGATTTTTTACTGCTGGTCGCGCGAAAAATTCCTAGTGCCCGAAGTCACTGACTGGGAGAATTCAGAAGCGCTCCACGAGGACTTGTTTCAGTCTACTCTCATTGGATTCTCGTTGAAAACTCATGCGGTGCACAGGGCTTGAAATCAAAGTGCGGTGACCAGCCGAACACAGAATACACCAAAGTACTAAGTTACAAGTTAAGAAACCAAATGCCGAATGTGGGGCTCCTGAGGACTTCCCATCGCCCGATCGCTTGAATTCCGGGAACTCATGGTATCCGACTAAACGCTACCTGATTTCTGTCGGAGGATAAGGCTTGGGGTGCAATGCTAAATGCCAACTGAACTCACAAAATACTGTGGTTCCAGGTCATCTTCGTCCCGATGGCGGATCTCGTTCATGGATGCTGGATGGGGTGGAGCGAAGATGACGGTGGACTTGTTTAGCGCCGAACTCCCTGTCGGCATAATTGAAAGGACAAGATCCCCCGAGCTCTCCGGTTGTCCTTTGCCCCGGACGCTTTGCCTGATATTCAGGGATGCTAGGACAGAGTTGACGTATACTGGTGCTTAAGTCAGCCGCTGTGATATAGAAGTAGAGTTCAGACGCACATTTGCCCAAAATTTGGCGCACAACTTCCCAGTAAAGCTGGTCAGGAAAGGCAAGATTCTGGACGTTATTAAAATCAGCGCGACGCAAAAGATTTTTCGCCAGGGATCTGAGTTACTATAGCGAGGTACAGGATTTGTGCGATCCTAAACATTGCGACGTGAGAAGACAGTCCATCACGAGTTCGAGGTTGACTCACGCGGTTAATGTCCTCGTGCAATAATATAAAGAATCAAGGTGTCCATCATTCGCTCCGTACTATAGAGTTTCAGGAAAGAGCCACAAAGTTGACATCAATACATACGCGCTGATTCCCGTCGAGCGTTTTGAGCGGAGTACGTAGATCAATGTTGTGGTGATCAGAATATCACATAGCGACGATGTGCCTTCAATCATGCCAGTGACGATCTGAAGCAACGCCATCTCGAAAGTGCAACCATTATGCGGAGGGGAAACCACATTACCTTGATTGTACGTGAGGCAAGGCTGGCTATTTGGGTGAAACGGGCGCTGCATTAAATGCGATCAGGAACTTGAGACTCGGGGAGAGACAGGGTGAAATACATGTGATACGTAACAACTGGCAATCATTAAAATTAAACACGTTTTATGGGGAGATGAGACCAGCTTACCGATACCCAACGCTAATTATGGAATTATTAGACATCAGGGTTGAAAGAGTCAGCAAGAGACATACCGAACGACGTCAGGGAGAGCAAAACCTGGACGCATGTTTGGTGGTGAAGTCCACGATTGTATAAAATATACTCACAATGACACCAGTTGCAATTTTGCTGCGACTGACTAGAATAGATACGGACTTAGAGACAGTCTCAGGCATTAATTTGGCACCGCACTTCCCCAGATTTGCCAAGCAAACAGGCTGCGAAAATTATCTGCCATCAGTTAAACTCCACCGGGAGCCGGACGCAAAGCACCATTGAGCAATGAAAGGAAGTAGTGCCTGGAAGAGATTTTCCCACTGGAAGGAGAAGGTTTTGAATACAATGCGAGTAGCTCATAGCTAGATCCACTCACTGGACTGGCCCTTTTAATTTTCAACGAAGGAAGAATGCGTTTGTGAGCTCACCAGCACCGGATAGAACCACAACTTACGGGTTGATGATTGCGGCGTAGGCCAGGTCTCCAAAATGAGTGATCAAACTATCGTAAACCGAGTAGGCCATCGACGCAGTGGCCCCTGTATCAACTATTCTGTGTCTCATCAGCAAATGAATGATTACGGATTGAAAAAACTTACAATATGACCAGGACCTGCCGAGGATTATGAATCACAACCGGAGATACGAAAATCCACTGTGCAAACGTACAATGATTTTCAACGCCGTGCCATCCTTTGGATAGTTTTTGTAGTATAGGTAGCACTGGAGCACCCCGATACCATATGCCCTTTTCGTAGCTTATCAGCCATTGCCGCGCAGCTGAGGTCTTTGGCTCACGCGGTTGCCAAAATGAACCCTATCAATGTTGGCGAGTATACGAGCTTCACCTCCGCAAGTGCACTTGCGAGGGCCTGTGCATCAGGACTAGTTGGAGATGCCATGGATGCTGGGGTCGAAATGGATGGATCGCACCCAGCATTCGGTGGGTCCGTCTTGTAATATAGCTTCCCGCGAGCAATGCGAAGTACGCCGCAATGCCTAATAATATGGCACCGGGTACCAGTATAATGGAACTAGTTCCTAACGTACCGGTCTCATCGGCCTTGCGCCCTAGGAATAACCAGCCAAATCCAAGATCAGTTTCGAGCTGTCAGGGGCACCCCATGGTCATCAGACGACTTTTCGGGAGCGGATAAAACGGTTCGGATATGGAAGGGAGCCCGGAACTATCCGCCACATTCCGGGTTTAGCGCGGAAGGAAGATAGAGAATAAGTGCGTTCTGCGACCCACGGGCAGCTTCGGTATATTCTTATAAGGACCACTAGTGGCGCATGGATTTACTGGGATGAAACGCGTCAACGGATACATTCGACAGTGGTCCGGGCTCAGTGTAAAGGTAGCCACTAACATCTTGGGGGTTCACAATCCAGGGTTCATAGTAGGTAAAATGCAGGCAGCGTCGTGCGACCCATGAGTAACTTCAATATTCTATTACAAGGACTACCACAGGCAAGTCAAAGAATCATACGTTGGACAGTAGCCGCCAACGTTTTGCATAGTAAGTAAGATGGAAACTGCGTCGTCTGACCCTCGAGCAGTTTCGATACATTCTTATAAGTAGCACCACAAGACAGCGGATGGAATCATTGGGACGAAACAGGTCAACATCGGACAGTAGCCACGAATGTTTTGAGGAATTAATGGAGAGTGTCATAAGGGCTGCTTCGATATATTCTGATATGGACTGTTAAAGTACAGCGTATCACGGAATCAAACATGGCACACAATAATCAATGCGAAGCTGGGTCCTTCCCCTTCGGCGGACAGTAACGATAAGCGGGTATTCGAAAATTGTGGTGCGCATGTTACGTATTCCCGCCTTGAACATGTGGTGATCGAAGGATGGATCAAGTCGTATGTCAAGAGCAAGAAGCAATTGAGCGGTCACGATGAATAGCTCCCTTATAGCGAGGGTTTTCCCCAAGCAACTGAATAGACCTACGAGAAAGTGAGAAACCAGCCTGTGAAACTCGCAACAACATACCATGCGAAAAACACATAACTGCTGATTTCTTCAGTACACTTCCCGGACCAAGTCCCCCGCTAACCAGCGCTGTGGCCTGAACTCGAGGGGCGCGGGCCAAAAGTTTTCCTCGCTGATTTCCTGCGCATATATTGGAACGCCAACAATGGTGCCAGCGGGAATAAATCTCGAGCTTATGACGCATCCCTCTGGGGAACAACTCGCGTAAGGTTACCCAAAGGTGTTCCGAGCCGAAGTCCCTCCTGCACAACAGCCTGTAGGTATGGAAGCTGGAATAATGCTGGAAGGTCGTTGGTGTCGATGGTGCATCCAAAGTTGGTGTCCAGTTCCGTGGTGATCTTCGTGTATACATCTCTGTCGGCCAAGATGTAATAGAAAAGGAGGGTGAGGACGCTTGAGGTCGTGTCCGATCCTTGGTTTGTATAAATTAACCTCGGAGTTCGCATATCCATATTAGTGCTACACGGCATACCTGCCTGGATCGCGAATAAGACATCATTTTCCAGGCCGTTTTTCGATAGTTCGTATCCATCTGGATGGTTTTGCAACTATTCGATCGGGTTATTTCTGGATCAAAACCACCGCAAGAGTCACCTACAAGGTGGGAACATATGTCACTGTCTTGTGGTGGCTGCGCTCGTCTACGTTGCGAAATCAGACTTTTCGCAAGGTCTTCGAGGACATATATCTCCCGCATGAAAATGCGAGGAAGATGACACATTACGTCGAATATCATCGGGATTTCCCCGAGACTGAATTTCTAGTCAAGCAGATATTTGTCCGGAACCTGAGCGCGCTTACATTTCAAACAATACCGTTGCCTTCTGCCCACTCAATACAACGCCGTGTTTGTCCCCATTGGCCATCAATTCCTTCAACATTCTGGTGAGCTCCAAGGATTCGTGTGATTGGCTGAACTGCGTACCAGGCAACTCGATTCTCCGAAAGTGATGTCTCCCTTGCAGATTTATGGAATGAGTATAGAACAGCGTCTTCAATCATAAGCGTGATCAAACCATGACATCGTAGGACCACCGTCTGAGATAATCGGCAAGGTCAATACTTTGACCGTCCACGTTGGCGAGATGGGCCGCTAACTCGCAGCTGCGACGCCACACCGTTATTGTCGTATGGCGCAAACTGAGCCAAGGTTAGAGATTTTCACCATGAAACTATAATGAGCCACACCTGGTCGGAGAGAATGCATTGGCCCATATTTTGCGCTGCTGTGCATGGATATGTCTGTCGCGGATGAAAAACAGGCCGCCGTCGAAGAAACGACCCGGGCGATAGGCATCGCTTTTATCCATAGTAGTGTAAATGGTCTGGACGGCCTTATGGGAGTTGATTGACAAGGTATTTGGGCCTGCAGCGAAGATTGAAACACAATTCCTCACACAGAATGAACCAACCTGTGCGCACAAAAACCCATACTTATCGTGGAGCTGAGCAAGCTTGACATGGCGTTTACCTGTATACACGAGATACGCAAACCATAAACTCGTGGCTTTAGGCAAGAGTGGGCCAGGGAATTTCGCCAACGGATGAAAGGAGAGAGCCTGTATGCCACAATGACCGCCAGCGGAGTGAGGGAGAGGATTAACCATTGGCAGAACAAGGACCAATTCAATGTGCTTCCTCCGCCACGCTGCAGATGGAAAAATGCGACGGAGAGAGCCACATATGAAAAAATACATAGTCCCCCCGAAATTCTCTGCCGAGCGCCTAGTTATTTAGTTAATGAAGTTGGCAGATAATTTACATCGCACTGCATACGTACACTCCCAGATGCTTGCATTTTCGTGCTGTACTGTTGGAGGACCGCAATGGATATCAGTAAATGAAAACGCTGCTATTTATGTCGCCTTGAAATATCAAGTGCTGAGGACCCCGTGGGATTGATCCCAACCCGTGATCGCACGGAACCAGAACTCTGACATGGAAGACCCAAGGTCAGAAGTTGCCTTCACCGGCTGACATCTGAACTCAAATAGTCAAGCGCCACAAAGTTAACGTTAACGGTGAGGCTTAATAAATCCATTAAAGGACGTACTGCGTCCATGTGGCTGGTCTTCGATCCCCACGGTTGCGTGCTTATCACGACGTCTGTACCTCCACCGGTGCCGCTCCTTCCAAAATGCGTACCTCACAGACTCTGACTCTCTCCCTCGTACGCGACCTCCGCGAGCAACATTTCGACGCCAGAAATCGTGCTGACGGGAGTGGTTATCTTCGTGCCGAAGCAATAGCACGTCACCATGGTACATGATTATTCCCCTGGGGCTCCCGACTGACTCGAACTCCAGCTTTGACTCTCGACACATCATGTCTCTCTCACTTAAATTTTGGAACATGCACACTGACCCGAATATTTGCTTCGACGGTGCTGCAACAACGCTGCTAACCATTCAATACAACTTGGCAGCGGGAATTGGGGCATTTGTCACAGACAGGGCTGATATTGCATCCATCGTGGACGATCTCCTCAATTCAAGGCGATGTAGGTTCAGTCGACTTCATGCAAAGGATAATGCTGAATAATCGTAGTGGGCAGTTCTGCCTGACGAGCTTGACATGCTCGATGTGTTCAATCTAGAAACAACCGCGACCCTTTTGGACGATGGTCAGTTCGAGCTTCATACTCCCCATCCGGGAGCGCCAAGTAATTGTTTATTCAAATCTTATTAATATTGACTCATCTCATCGATGATTGTCGTAGATATATGCACCAACAGCGCCGGTGCTTGGCCGAACCTGCTACGCGCGGTGTTTGCTCGACTCATGGTCGCGGAGTATACAAGGAATAGCACATTTGTTGTTCGCATAAACGATGGCTTCAAGATGTGCCCCGGTATATCGGCCAAGTAAATATCGATTTCCCCTTGCTTCAGGTGCTCATCAATTATTCCAGGATACTCCCTTGAGGGTAATTGCGCTCCAGTGACCACTGCCTGACAAGTTTCCATCATGCCATCTCCTTCGTCGGCTCTGTTGGTGAGATCCAGATATCACTCCACCTCGACTCCACTTCCTGGGAGCGATATGGAGGGTGGCGGTTGGCACACTGGCATTGACTTCAATCATATACCGGGTCTCGCCATTGCATCAACATTGCTCTGCGATACCAGTATGCGTAGGGTGGTACACAGCAACGGCGAGCTAGTCCCAATCTTCAGTTTTAGGACCAACAAATTCCATCCTTACTACAATCGCTCAGGCATTCGTTCTTCGAGCATTTCACCAGCATACCGTCATTATTTGTCGATGAGGAGATCAGCCGTTCGTTCGCCACGGAGTTGCAACAGCCTTCAAAGCCGTTGTAATTCGTGACGCGTTGGCTTCATACGCAGTACTGCTGGAAAGGTGCGGTGCACAAGCTCTTTATCGTAAACCAACTGATCCTACATCATGTCCGTTTCCCATTATTTATTTGATCTTAGCTGACCTCATCCAGGATGAGTTACGCGGGGTTGCAATTGCCGAAGGAGACGTTCTCGTCTTATCCATTCGTTCGTCGAGCGAATATTCTTTCCGATTCGTCATTTGACTCACATACCCTCAGGTCTTGCGACAGAACTCCTTCTTGACAGATACAGTATGCCCGCCTCAAGTGATCCCCACAGTCTCCTTGGTCTTCACGAGGATGGATTGATGAAGGAATACAGATCAGTCATTTCAAACAACGGTGGACACCGGTCTGCAAAATTCGCGTCGCGTGTCCTTCCACACTGTGAGGATCTCGTTCGCACCATCGGCTATCGCATTGCGTACGATGCTGCAGTTGCGGCCAACGTGCCGCAAAGTCTGATCGACATATTCGTTTGCAATGTGGTGAAGGGCAGCCTCGCCTGGTACATTCAAAACGGCCACCTCTCCTTGGACACGCTGGAGGACATGCAGGACTCCGCGATTCATCGGTCTCTACCACATGTCGAGAAATGGGTTACGGATATGAAAGTTGAATCATACGTCACGGCCCCTATGGTATCTGATGGGGCTTGGAGGGCCTTCGAATCGCGCTTGGAGGAGTTCAATAGTAAAATTGAGGCCAAGTTGTAATAGCTTGCTGGACCCGAACAATTGTTCCAAGGTTGAATTTATGCCTGCGGCGTCAATATACAATAAATATCGGAGTGCTTCCTTCGTCCCAACTGTCAAGTGGAGGCGATGCATATCACCTGGCGGTAGGGGCTCGGTAACGGTGTTTGTGGTGGCCGAGAAGAATTACAAAAAATCTCCCCAGAAGGAAAAAAGGGAGGGAACAAGGGGAATTTGAATCCTTCCATGCACGAAAATACACATAATCTGTCGCTTCACCGGGTGGTGTTTAGAAGAATTGCTGATCTGTAGCCTCGCCGGGTGGTGTTTCAGAACACTGTTCCCGCATGGTGCTGACGCAGCAATCTCTGGTGACAATGAACGAAAATAACAAAATCTGCAGCTTCACCGGGTGGTGTTTAAAAACACTGTTCCCGCGTGGCGCTGATGCAGCACTCTCTGGCGGCAATGAACAAAACAACTTCACCGGGTGGGGTTTAAGAAAACTTCTCCCGTGTGGCACTGATGCAGCACCCTCTGGCGGCAATGAACGAAAATAACAAAATCTGCCACCGGGTGTTGAGAAAAATTGCTGCCGTGTGGCACTGATGCAGCCCCATCTGACGCCAATGAACGAAAATAACAAAATCACTTGATTTCCGCTACCTTTAGGTAACGGTCTTAGGGAGCCCTAGGGAGCCCTATTTCCACTTGTCGCAGTGAATTCACATTTTCTTCAGCAGTCTTTGCGTAAGCCTTCACCGTGGGTCATTTCCCGAGGGAAATTCGTTTGGAATTGCCAACTCGACATCGTGACGTGGCTCTCCCCTCTTTTCCTCTCCTTCCATGACCCTTTCTGCCACCTTTTGTTCCATGACCCTTTCTGCCACCTTTTGCCATCTGCCCGTCTCGACCATTTTTGGCCTCAAGTCTGAACACTCTGGGCTATCCTTGGACTGGGTCCCAGCCTCTGATTACGGTACGATTGGTCGAGGTTCAATTATTATTATCCTGACTCTTATCTTGAGCAGATGGACTGATTTTATGTGCACCTGTTCAGTCTTTTTCTCCTCTCACACCTCGCCGATTCCTGCTTATCTTAAACTCGATTCGTCCGCAGCATCACATTTTTAACTTTGGTAGCCATCTAATTCAATCACGCAGCCACCCTTCTCGCGCTCAAGGCCCACTCAGAGGAAGCACTCCGGATTGGACCTGCCTTTGCTTTCGCCCCATCAAGTCTGCTCCTTAAAGTTGTTCCGGAAAATAATGAGACTCGCGAGTTTTTTCTCTCTCGATCACTTCCCAAAACAGAACCATCCCAACTTGGAAATAGCTCGCTACCTCGCTCGTGTACCCGTCTGGACCTCGTCTAGATTAGAACAATTCCATTTCGGGAAACGATCAGGACAAAACAAAAACTCGTGTGACTGACTTTACGTGCGTCTGTTTGCTTTGCCGTTTCTTTCCCACCCAGCACTCTAAATTCTGTTTCTCCCGGGTCTTTTTCTCACATTTATTTTAAACATCACCTTACCTTTTCTGTGTTGTTATCGGAGAGCTTGTGCAGGGCCACCAAAGGCCACCTGGTGGCTGGCGGCTGATCTGGTTCCGCTTTTCAGCACATTCCCGCTACCTTTGGGTAAGTGTTTCTGATTTTTCAAAACTTGCAGTAAACTACATTTTGGGATCAGATTCGCGTTATCCCATCTGTGTCAACGGTGCGAATTACTCCGAGCACTGACGTGGTTCTCGCGCGTCGGGTCCTGAATAGTCTCCTTCCACCAATGCAATCTTCGATTCAAACAGCGAGCTGCTATCAGAAGTGCCCCGACTCTTCTAGCTTGCTTCTGGCACTTCAACTTGGACAGCCTCCCGAATTTTGAACAGCGTCCTAGTAAAAGAGAGCAGAAAATTTGAATATAACATGTTGGCTGCTAAATTCAGATTGATCACCACTGTAATTGCGAAATTGAAGGAACGAGTGGCGCATGTTGAATTCAGGAGGGTGGCATTGAACCAAGCCACGCCACTCATAGAGAAACCGCTTCAAACTGTGAAAATTAAAACTGATCTGATCCCGAAAGCTGTTTTGCAAGTTTGTTGAGGCGCGCAAAGCCTAAGTGATAAGATGCGCAAAGCCGCGGCAGAAAAGTCGTCCTGGGAGGGGTTTAACAGCATGTTCATCAAGATAATCTTTGTAATTGAGGTGCATTACTCGTATATTATGGAGGTCCTATGAATCAGAATGTACATGTTTGTCCGTCTGCTTCTTTCCCCTTCCGCGTACCCGTCCATTAGCTCGGGTGCCTCGAGGCCGGGCTATTTTTCCAACACCAATAGGATCGACAAGCTATGCGCTATGACCTAGTCTCTGTAACAGAACCGATATACTAGTGACGATCAAGATGTACTAGTATATGGTCTGTTAGTAATCACGGTCCCCTTGTTGGCGGACCGTCAAATTACGTAAAAGAGTGGCGGTGCAAGACGCGGCCTGCCTTCCGACGCGCTCTCGACGCGTCTCCCGTACACCGTACCACGCGTTCTTCGGTCCCTCAAGCTACCATAAGCTCTGGTACAACTTTTGATGATTCTGGGCACCATCATAACTCTTCTCGAGCTTCTAGAATTAATTCTCACTCTGCAATGAGTCTGCATTGTGTGCCTCGACACCACGCATTCTCAGGCCTCGGATGACTGAATCTCCCACCTGGCGGTCTCCTGAATGAAGCGCTAAGCGAACGGATAAGGACTCCATCGCGGCAAAACGACCATTCCCATGCTTTCTCTGTACTCAGCGCGCAAGTAGTTCTGTGACATTTCCCCCGCGCATATCGGAATGACGGGTAGAGGTTTCACTTCATAATTCAGGTGCTTCGCGCGTGGTTTTGGTTATGCACATTGGGTTTCATTCATGGGCCCTGGATTCTACAGGGAAACACGAGCTACTAAGTGACTGGAGAGAGAGAAATTATACTTTTACTAGAGAGTCGAGACGGATTAGATCGTAATCAGAAAGGCAAATAGAGATGGGCGACACGCCTATATTGTCCTCTGACGGTATAACTGCTCCGACTCCGGTTTGGGAGCTGAAAACGCGGCGCTGGAGGCTTGGGCAGGGACGCGTCGTGAGCGAGTAGCGAGAGCACGTGTGGAGCACCGCCACTCTTTTACGTAATTTGACGGTCCGCCAACAAGCGGACCGTGATTACTATCAGACTAGCTATGACCTATGGTTCATTTTTAAACCGACCCCATGCCCGTTTGTCGCGCGCTCAAAGTCATATTAGATTCATATCAAACTCAATTTGCATCGTCAGAGGGCTCAATTTCTCCCCTTTCAAAGCAGTCAGCGGGCTCCGTTCCATCTGTCTCTAATGTGAATACTGAACCGTTACTGAGGATGAGGGTGCGCTGGCGACTATCATAGATTACTCGTCTCTTAAGCAGTTGTGGTGATTTTGTATGCACATGTTTATTCTTCCGAATCTACCCCGTTTGTCCTCTTCACTGCGCAATCCGGGTTCCCATTTAATTTTATCTGGGGCAGCTGACCCAGTGCATTATGGTCCAAACTAGAGACCCATTTTCTGGGGTCGCACCCTTTGATCAACAGTTAGCTTTTGGAGCCGGATGTCGCCGATTTTTCACCTTGCCGATCAACCGCTCAAGGCCCATTCAAAAGGTGACACCTCGTTCGCTTCCTTTCTTCTCCTTCCCCATCATCTCCCAATGCCTTCCCCTAGCCGCATCCCTCTCCCGTCCATACACATCCTTAGGCCTTCAACTCCGTATCCTACAGTCACTCGGTGCCTCGAGTAACTCTGCAGCATTCTTCTTTGTCTATACCGCCGTGCTTTTCCGCCTGTTCTTTTCTGTGATATCAAGCCGTACAAGATCTAGCAAACATTGAAACAAACCGAGCCCTGGAATCAACGAAGTGTCCGCTTCAAGGCTCAAATTCTCAAGTTGTTTGACTCAATTAGCTTCCCCATCGGCTCCAATCCAACGACACTGCATCAATACCTCACAAGAATCCTCGGGCCCGTTACAAGACATCGAGCTACAGCAAGAGTCTGGGCTATTCCAACATTCATTACTTCAACCACACGCTTTCAATATCTCTCAAGAGCAAACTGCGCGGCACACCTCAGGTTCGTTATGGCCTTCACGCTAAACCTGTCCCCTGTCCCCTGTTTCACGAGCTCAAGCGATTAAAGACCTCCAGTAAAGCCCATGCTTTCACGTGGAATGAAGATTCCCTCCGTCAGTAACTTCCTCATAACGCAGTGCGAATGCTCAATGGCTGTGCAGACTTTTACGATTCTTCCGCTCCTTTCGTCAATAGCTTCTCCCACCTTCCAGTCGTTTCATAGTGATGGCCCGTGCGTTTGAAATCTGGATGTTACTGGAAATTTGCCTTTTGTCCGAGCAGGTTTAAACTACAACAGCGGCTGAACACATATCATCGGCGTCGGAAGCAATTTGAATCAGGTTCGTCCTGCGCTCCGTCATCAATCCTCCATTTCCTCGGGGATCTGCGTGTTAGATTTGAAGTTGAGATTTTTCTGCTAGCGACAAATCTAATTTTCACGATTTTCCATTATCACCCAACCGCACTGTTTCCGGTGAATCGCAGCACCGCCGTACGTACCACGATTCATTCACTGGCACAGCTGAGAAATTTCTATAGCATTTTGGGTCTTACCGCCTCCAGGATTCTCTCCTACTCTTCGCGAATCCCTAGCTGAGCGCGGGTTCTTTTCGCCGCAGACCTGCGATCACTCGGTGAGAAAATGAAGCTGAACCGCGATGAACTCATTCAATTCTACTCAAATTCTTTCTCTCCCATCTACCTTAGTCCTTTATTGCGAGCAGAGCTAGAGTCATTTCATCGTCTGGATTCCCTGTGTTCATTATGTGTAGCAATGTACAACGGTATTTAATGCTCACATATTGGGCTTTAGCTTCGAGAGTTGTTAATTGTTGGAGAGGGTTTGTTAATTGCTGGTAGACTTCAGAGCGTGAAAGTTTCTTTCGAATGCAACACATTGAACACGGGCCTCAGCTGTCCTTGCCGGAGCGAAGCGAAGGCATGTCTTGTCTGGTATATGCTAGTGTGTGTGGGGGGGGGTTGATTATACTCGCGTGGTCCACAACATGAACAACGAGTCTACTGAAGACAAACATGTAGGAACATACGGGTGGTTATCCATATATAAACCTACAAGATGCCAACGGAGCACACACTCATTCCAGGGGGGTGATGGCTACAAGACGCTGAGCAACTGTGGACTGGCCGGCCCTCGAATAGGCGGGACCACTAGCTAAAACCCTATGGGACCTGGTTGGAGTTCTCCCCTCCCAGGTATAAATCCCTAGTGTCCACCAGTACACAAGAGCTTGTCGTAGGTCTTCCCTTTGCAGAATGCATGCATAGAGAACCACTGCCTGGTATGTTGAACTTCCAAGGAAGGCCCACAGTCAAGCAATTTGGCGTGTTCTACTTCAGGAAGAAAGGTCCACAGCCAAGAAGTAA